>QEPC01005770.1:149636-223760 GCA_003113815.1 Sphenodon punctatus | reverse complement strand
CCCCCCAGCCCTGCCACCTCATCCAGCTCCTCTTTCCTCCTGCTCCCTCAGCAAGCGCAAGCACTTTTTAAATGCCAGGGACATCTTGACACTTCATCTAACATGAAATATTGGACCAAAGCATATACTTAGCATACTCAATATCTGTCCTATGCAGCCATCTGTGACTATAAGTGTATGCTCACAGAGAAAATCCCGTCAACTTCAGGGTTGCAAGCCAGAGGAATTTGCCCCAGGGAACTCCATTGAAGTCAATGGAACACTTAATACAGAACGTTAGTTCCGCCTTAACTAATGGGGCCACTAGCGTGGCTCCATAATGTTGCAAAATTTTTGATCCATGCTTTTAATTTCCGTCAGTTATTTTTAAAGTCTAAATTACCCATGAACAATTGATTTTTAAACCTGTATCATGGCACAGGGGATGAGAAACCTGTATATATTAAACACTTGTAGAAATTTTAATTTTTATTTTATTCTTTATATCCTATATTTTGTATAGCTGGTTTGTTTGTTTGTTTGTTTTCTGTTTATTGTAAGTTGATATGCAAGCTAATAAAATTAAATTGAAATACTGTACACAAAGTATCATTTTTACATGGCCAGAAATCTATTGACCATCAAAAGTTCCAGAGATAAGACTACTAGAAACTCTTTCTTGATTTTTTTTCTCAATTGGCATTGAGAATCAAGGAGCTTACCTGTGGGACCGCCTCAGGCCCATGTGGCCCATGTGGTCGGCCGGGGATGCCCAACTCGAAGTGACCAAGGTTGCCCAGGTGGCGATGATGGGGAGGGCATTTTCGGTGGCCACTCCCAGGCTGTGGCACTCCCTCCAATGGAGACTCACCTGGTCCTGGCCCTCGCCTCTTTCCGAAGACAGTGTAAGATCTGGCTGTTCTGTCGGGCCTGTGGAGAGGGAAACGGGTAGGGTGGGGTGGGTTGGTGAGGGGGAGTTCTGCCCTTTTAGTTTATTTTTAGCATTTGAATGTTTTAAATTCTATTTTATGTGTGTTTTTATTATGTTATGTTTTTATTTATGCATTTTGTAAGCCGCCCCGAGCTGCTCTGTGAGCAGGTGGGGGTGGGGTAGAAAAAGGGTTAAATAAATAAATAAAATAAAATTCTTGAGAATTGAGAAAAGTTCCTGTTTCCAACTGTTTCTCAATCAAGATTTTTTTCTTAATTTACTTACCAGGACATTTTGTGTGCGCTACTTCCCATGCCAAGTCTTGCATCTCTCTCTCTCTCGCCTTTCCTCTCCTGCTGCCACCAATTCCACAGCATGGAGGGATAAGAAAAATAACCATCATGTGCAAAATGGCTCCCAGGCCATTCTGCACATGCACAGCCCTTTTCCAGATTGGCGCTGGTAGCCAGAAGCCATTTTGTACACGCACAGTTGTTGTTTTTTTCTTTTGAAGTGAGAGTTTCGTGGGATTCTCGCATCGTTTGCGAGAACTTCTCAAGATCTTGCTGACAGTTCTCGATGCTTGTGAGAGTCTTGTGAAAGTCAAACTGATTTTTATTTCAGTCTTAAAGACCACCACTTTAATAGTGAACATAAAGTTAGACCTGTGGTGTACACAACTCATAGCCTATGAGCTATGTATTACCCCTATGGCTCAATCTGGGTTCCTATTTGGGGTGTGTGTGTTGGTGGAAGCAGGTAGAGCAGAGTAGGCAGTGCTTAATTTATAAAAAAATGAATTTCCATGGCCCCAAACTGCCTTGCAAGCCACACTCCCTGCATTGGAACTTGACAGAACAGGGAAATGAACCTTGGTCTCCAGCTAGTCATCTAATCTAATCTCTAGGCTAACCTGTCTCTCTAAAGCTGAATATAAAACAGGAGTTCTTGTGAATGAATCTATATGATGGTTAGCACAGGGGATGGGGCACAGACATCATTAATAAAAGCCAAACAAACTATGCAGGGTTCTTCTGGCTTTCATCTCTTACCCTGAAATAGCCAATATCAGCCTTTCTCTGGCCTTTTACATTTCTGGGTGCACACTCCTACTGGGAATATTTCATGGGGCTCATCCCCCCACCCCCTTGAATTTGAATGCCAGGGCTGAGCCCTGGCAAGACCCTCCTCCAAATTAAACCGTGAGAGTAGATACCAGACAGTGGATCAGAGCAGATCCAGGACAATGTAAGCAAAGCCAATCCAAAGGGCAAGCAAACCAAGCTGAAGTAAAGGAGTCTGGACCCAGCAACTGGCCTGATACAGAGCAGGCCCCAGGAGAAACAGGAAAGGGAAACAGGAAGGACTCAGACAGATGATCTACCCAGATTCCAGTGGCTTCAGACTGACCTTATATACATGCCAACAGCCAACCAGGAAGCCTCCCATTGGGAGGCTAGTGGGTGTGGCCAAGCCAGGACAGGGAGGGCTAACAGAACACACACAAAGCCCCAAGCCCAGGAATAGCAGTGGCACTAGGGAATTGCCCACTGCCCGAGAATCGCAGTGTTGCCAAATTCCTTATATTTTGTCTTTTGACTGCTGGGGTAATAGAACGCTTGTGAAACTCTTTGGGAGTATTTCAGAATCAATCCTGTAGCCCTGTGTTTAACTTTGATTTCCCATCATTGAGATGGACCATTCTCAGCATCCAGCTGTGTGCATCAGTCTGGGTGGCCTAGGTTCCTTTGGGATTTGCTGTGAATAAATTAACAATATGTTTGAGCGATCCCACTGAATCCAGTTGCCCTTAAGTAACTTGCTAATTCAGAAGGAGAGAGAGATAGGAGGCTCAGGTTCATACGGTTAGAAAACATTTACCTTTCTAAAGGTTTTTTTAAAATGTATTGAGCTAAAATGTTGCTTGAAGAAATAATAAAGCTTTACTAGCTGAGGGGGAAGAAATAATTTTATTGTTTTTTTCTCCATGGTTGTTTATTTTTGTCGTGCAACAAGGGAAGATATCTTAATCTTATTGCTCATGCTATCAATCGAGAAATAAATTAATCTTTGAGCTTGCCTCTCATTTCTTTAAAAAAATAGATGTTTAATCCTGATAAACTTCCAAGTACTACCATTACCTGTCTATAGACTTCCACTTGGAGTTCTGACTTCAACACCAAGCAGCTAAAGGAAACACGATTTTGGGAGCTGAGGAATTAACTCTGTCTTTGATGAGAGTGAATAACTTGATGAAAAAAGGAAATTTCTCTTCATTGTCACACTTTAAATTACCATTGCCCTAAACCATTGATTGGCAGAGCTCAAAGCTGATAAGAACATAAGTAGTATTATTATTATTAAACATTTATAAAGCGCCAGTAACAACCTGGCGCTGTACAGAACATATAATCAGCTGCGGTCCCTACCTGTGGCTTACAATCTAAAAGACAAGGAGGGGGAGACAAGGAGAGGGGACAGCGGGAGAGACATGGGAGAAGACAAACAAACATTCAGGCGGATGCGAAGTCTCAGGTGCGTGTACTTGGCTTGGTTACAAGGTGGTCGGTAGCAGCAGTCAGCAGGGGAGGGCTGACAGTAAGAGCAAGGGGAAAGACTAGAGGGCATTGGGAAAGGCAGCATGGAAAAGGTGGGTCTTGAGGAGGGATTTGAAGGAGCGGAGGGAGGAGGCGAGGCGGACGTCGGCAGGGAGGGAGTTCCAGGCATGCGGGGCAGCGAGGGAGAAGGGACGAAGGCGGTTGGGCGAGCAGGAGAAGCGAGGGAGAGCGAGGGAGGGGACAGCGGAAGAGCGGAGAGCGCGCGCAGGAGCGCGTAGGGCGATTAGGTCCGAGAGGTAAGGGGGAGCTTGGTCATGGAGCGATTTGAACGTGAAAACCAGGAGTTTGAACAGGATACGTTCAGGAAGGGGGAGCCAGTGAAGGGAGAGGAGGAGAGGCGTCACATGGTCGAAGCGACGGGCAGAGTGAATGACCTTGGCGGCAGAGTTTTGGATCGCCACAAGGGGGGACAGGTGGGAGCGAGGGAGGCCAGCAAGGAGGAGGTTGCAGTAGTCGAGGCGAGAGATAACCATGGCATGAACAAGGATTTTGGCCGAGGAGACAGATAGAAAGGGGCGAATGCGGGCAATGTTGAGGAGAGCGAATCGGCAGGATTTGGCCACAGAGTCAATGTAAGGTTTAAAGGAGAGGTGCGTGTCAAAAATGAAGCCCAAGCTGCGGGCACGGAGAACAGGACGGATGGTGACCCCATCAATGCAGACGGTCAGGTCAGAGGGAGAGGAGGGGGATGGAGGAAAAATGAGGAGTTCAGTCTTGGCCATGTTCAGTTTGAGTTGGCGTCGGGACATCCAGGCGGAGATATCAGAGAGGCAGTCGACGAGGCGTGAGCGGACAGAGGAGGAGAGAGAGGGGGTAGAGAGATAGAGTTGGGTGTCATCAGCATAGAGATGGTATTGGAACCCGTGGGAGGCAATAATTTCACCAAGGGACCGGGTGTAGATAGAGAAGAGGAGAGGGCCAAGGACAGAACCTTGGGGAACCCCAACCGAGAGGGGAAGGGAGGGGGAGGTCGACTCGGGGAGGGAGACATTAAAGGAGCGGTCAGAGAGGTAGGAGGAGAACCAGTCAAAGACAGAGCCACGGAAGCCCAAAGAGTAAAGCGAGTCCAAGAGGAGCGAGTGGTCGACAGTGTCAAAGGCAGCAGAGAGGTCAAGGAGGACAAGAACGGAGTAGTGGCGCTTCGATTTAGCGACAAGTAGATCATTGGTGATCTTGGCCAGGGCAGTTTCAGTAGAGTGGAGGGGGCGGAAGCCGGACTGGAGAGGGTCCAGGGAGGAGTTGGCAGAGAGGAGGTTCAGGCAGCGGGAGTAGACGACACGTTCCAGGAGCTTCGAAGCAAAGGGAAGGAGGGAGACCGGCCGGTAACTAGAGGGATCGAAAGGGTCCAGGGTAGGCTTTTTGAGGATGGGGGAGACAGTGGCATGTTTGAAGGCAGAGGGGAAGGAGCCTGTGGAAAGGGAGAGATTGACGACATGCAGAAGGGGGGGAGCGACAGTGGGAGCAATAGAGGTCAGGAGGCGGGAGGGGATCGGGTCAAGGGGGCAGGTGGAGGGGTTGGATGAAGAGAGAAGAGCAGAGATTTCCTGGAGAGAGGCAGGAGGGAAGGATGCGAGGAGGGAGGGGGGCGGGGGGCGGAAGAGGGCGGGAGGCAATATCCCGACGGATCTTGTCAATCTTGGAGGTGAAGAACGATGCAAGATCCTGAGCAGCAAGGGAAGAGGGCGGAGGAGGGCAGGGGGGTTTGAGAAGGGAGTCGAAAGTAGAGAAAAGGCGGCGAGGGTCGCGGGAGAAAGATTCGATCCTAGAGGCATAATAGCGCTGCCTAGCTAGGGAGATAGCCGAGGAGAGGGAGGAGAGGGAGAATTTGTAATGGAGGAAGTCAGGGAGGGAGCGGGATTTGCGCCAGAGGCGTTCGGCAGCCCGGGCGCAGGAGCGGAGGTAGCGGATGGCAGGGGTAAGCCAGGGGCGGGGGTCGAGGGGGCGGACGGGGCGAGCAGAGGGGGGGGCAAGAGAGTCAAGGGTCGAGGAGAGAGAAGCGTTGAGAGCAGAGACAGCAGAGTCAGGGGAGGAGGAGGCGAAAACGGGGGGGAGAAGGGGGGAAAGATGTGCGGCAAACTCCGAGGGAGTAAGGGCCTGCATATTGCGGAAGGGGCGCATAGAGGGGGAGGCGGAGGGGGGTCGGTGGGAAAGGCTGAAGGAGCCGAGGAAGTGATCAGAACTAGGGAAGGGGTCAAAGGAGAGGTCAGTTAGAGAACAGTTTCGAGTGAAGACGAGGTCGAGGGAATGGCCGTCAGTATGAGTGGGGGAGTCGGTCCAGAGTCGGAGATTAAAGGAGGAAGCGAGAGAGAGAAAGCGGGAAACAGAGGGGGCGGAGGGCGTGTCAACGTGAATGTTGAAATCACCAAGGATAAGAGTGGGGATATCATCGGAGAGGAAGAAGGTGAGCCAGGATTCAAAGTCCGGGAGGAAAGAGGAGAGGGAACCCGGGGGGCGGTAGATGACAGCAACCCGAAGGTGTAGAGGGGAGTATAAGCGCACAGAGTGGGCCTCAAAGGAAGGGAAGGAGGAGGAGGGGGGAGGGGAGAGGGTTTTGAATTGGCAGTGCTTAGCAAGGAGCAAGCCCACACCACCACCCAGGCCCTCAGGGCGGGGGCGGTGAGAGAACGACAGGCCCCCGGAGGATAGAGCAGCCGGGGTAACAGAGTTGGAGGGCGTGATCCAGGTTTCCGTAAGAGCCAGGAGTTGAAAGGGGCGAGAGAGGAAGAGATCGTGGATGAAGGGAGCTTTAGCCACGGACGAGCGGCAGTTCCAGAGGGAGCAGGAAAAAGGCAATTGGTGTTTGGGAAGGCAGGGGATGCGGATGAGGTTGGGGGATGGGGAACGGCCGGGTTTGCGGGGCGGGAGTCGTGCACCGGCCTCGTATTGGCCACAATGGTCTGTGGAACACCTGGGTGTCGCGGGTTTGGGCCTAGGGGGAATGGGTAAGGGGGGATGAGGGTGGGGAGGGGGGATGGGCGTGGGTGAGAATAAGGGGTAGGTTGGCTGGAGAAAGGCTGCTGGTGAAGGGAGAGGGAGAAGGAGGGGGTGCGTGAGAGAGGCTAGAAGGAGGGAGGTGAGAGAGGGCGAGGAGGTGAGGGAGGTATAGGGAGGCATCATAGGTATTACCTGTTCAGTATCGGGGGGAGTCCAGGCCTGCAGGTGTCGTGTGGGTGCTGTCAGGGGGGTGGCCCCTCGCTGTCCTCGCTCCGGCCTCACAACGGCAACAAAACGGCCGCTGCCCTTTTGTCGCCGCCCGCTGGGGCGGGCGGGCAGCTTTGGCCTGGGGCCTGGGCTGGGCCCTCCCAGGGGGTGGGGCCTCGCTCACCTGCAGGGGATGAGCCCTGCTGTTGCTGTTGCTGTTGCTATGGCGGCTGGGGGCTTCTGGTAGTAGTAGTAGTGCCATATCGGGTCAGACCAGTGGTCCATTGAGCCCAGTCAGCATTCTGTCACAGACCGTCGCCAATTTCGTTCACTTGGGAGAAGTACCCATCAGGTCCCAATAGGCAAACCTTTCCCTGTAGTTCACTCTCAGCTCCTGACAGTAAGATGTTTCGTCCACTAAAACCTACTTGGCTAATAGCCACTAATGGACCGACTCTCCAAGAACATATCCAATTCTTTTTTTTAATCCAGCTATCCTACTGGTCTTGACCATATTCTCTGGGATATTCTACAAATTCAGTTAAAAATACTTCCTTTTATTTGTTTTAAATCTGCTACCAATTAGTTTCATGGAATGTCCCTTAGTTCTAGTACTTTTTGAGAGGTAAATAACTGTTCCCTATTTACTTGTTCCACACCACTTATGATTTTATAAACATTTGTCATATTCCCTCTCAGTCGTCTCTTCACCAAGCTAAAGAGCCCTAACCTATCAAGCTTCTCTTCATACGGGAGCTGTTCCATACCCTTTATCATTTTTGTTGTCTTTCTCTGGGTCAACCATAACTAGACACAATAATCAAGGTGCATTTGTACCATAGATTTATATATGGAAGCATTATCGTATTTTTGGTTTTATTCTCTATCCCTTTCTGAATAATTCCTAACATCCTGTTTGCTTTTTTGGCCACCACTACACATTGAGCTGAGGATTTCAATGTATTGTCCACAAAGACTCCAAGATCCTTTCCCAGAGTGGTATATAATCCCTAATTTGGAACCCAGCACTGTGTACATATAGTTTGTATTATTTTCCCCTATGTACATCACTTTCAACTTGTCAACATTAAATTTCATCTGCCAATTAGATGGCCAGTCACCCAGTCTCACAAGATCCTTCTGCAATTCTTCACAATGAAGTCCAGTTGGGTTTTATCTATCTTGAATAACTTTGTGTCATCTGCAAATTTGAACATCTCAGTTTTCTCTCCATTTTCCTTATCATTAAATATATATTAAACAACACTGGTCCTGGTACAGATTCCTATGTCACGCCAGTATTTACTTGTCTCCATTGTGAAAACAAACCATTTGGTCCTACTCTTTGTGTCTTATCCTTTAACTAGTTACCAGTCCGCAATAAGACACTCCCTCCTATCCCATGATTTTTTTAATTTCCTCAAGAGTCTCTCATGAGAGATCTTGGATGGAAAGAGACAGCACACTGTCCCAAATAGGCCTGACTCAATCAAGGCCACAACCTTTGTTCTGGGCCCACCAGATGTGGGCCTGGTTCAAACGCCGCTCAGGTAGGAGTTGGGTGGGAAATGTGGGCCTGGTACAAGCCAGACCCACAGTCTGCTCCTGACTCCCACCCAGCCAGAGCAAAGTGGGAGAAGCCAGGTGGGAACGTGTGTTCCCAGCCTGGGTCCTACTGGCATCAGGGAGGATGCCATGGAGGTGAGACATTGCTGCCTGTAATAGTGGGGGATGTCTGTCATGGTGGGGGTTGGGGTGACACCAGGAACAAAGTTGAGTGACTGCACACTACTCTGCCCCCTGACCTCTTTTCCTGACTGGGGACGCCCTTCCCTCATCAGGATGGGATGGACACCACATGGTGACATCTGTTAACACCCCTTATCAACCACCTTCTGAAAATCCAGATACACTATATCAACTTGCTCACTCTTATCCACATGCTTATTTACCCCCTCGAATGGTTCCGCTCATTCCTGATCAGGAGAACTCAGCAGGTTCATTTTTAATCTCACCAAGAACTCTCATGTGGGCTCCCACAGGGTTCTGTCTTGTCTTGTCCTCTCTCCTGTTCAACATGTACATGCAGCTGCTCAGCGAAGTGATCATGAGGTACAGGGTGAGGTATCATCAGTATGTGGATGACACCCAACTGTACCTCTCATTTTCAGCCAACCCAGACCCAACTGTCTCGGTGCTTACTCGGTGTCTGGCAGCTGGCAGCGACTGGATGAGGGCTAATAGACTGCAACTGAATCCTGAAAAGATGAAGGTGATGTTAGTTGGTAAGTCAATGGAGATGGTGACCCCCTTGGTTGAGGGGGGGTGCCCTCCACTGACTTCCCAGGTGTGGAACCTGGCTGTGGCAAGGAGTGCCTTCCACCAGTTACATCTGGTGTGACGGCTTTGGCCGCTGGTTTCGGTTCTGGATCTGGCCACAATCATCCATGCTTTTATCACCTCTTGGCTAGACTACTGTAACGCGCTCTACATGGGGCTACCTATGGTGATGGCTTGGAAGCTACAGCTGGTGAAGAATGCAGTAGTCTGGCTCCTGGTGGGGCTGGGTCACTGGGAGCACATTATACCAGTGCTCCAACCTCTGCACTGGCTTCCAATAGTCTTCCGGGCCCGATTAAAAGTGTTGGTTTTGACCTATAAAACTTTACACAGTCTGGGCCCTGCCTATTTGCGAGATCGCCTCCCTCCCCGGGTTCTGGACCAGCCCCTGTGGTCATCTGGGGACACCCTTGTTTAGGGGCCCCAGGGTGTTCTGCCTGTGAAACTCTCTCCAGGTGGGGGCCCGTCTGGCCCCAGACTTGACTGTTCCATCAGGCGTTTGATGAGGGAGAATGGTGAGGGTGGGGGTGGGGGTGTTTTGGGTTTTGTTCTCCCCATTTTATTGTTATATATGTAATTTAATGCTTTTATATATTTTATTGTATTGTATTGTATTTTTATTGATTGATTTTTTAGCCACCCCGGGCTGCCTGGCAGGAGGTGCGGGGTATATTTTTAAAAAATAAATAAATGAATAAAATAAATAAATAAAAAATCCTGATAGATTAATGAGGCATGACTTCTCTTTTCCTTCCCTTCCCTTTCCCTTTGTTTTCTGGGCCCAATTCAAGGTGCTAGTTTGACCTTTAAGGCCCTAATCGGTCTGGGTTCTGCTTACTTGAAAGATTGCCTCACATCACTGGGCCCCTGCAGTCATCCGGGACTGCCCTCCTGGAGGTTCCACACTTCCAGTGGTTCCGGATTGGCAGGCGGGCGTTCTCGGTGGCGGAATGCCCTCCCAGTGGAGGTTCGCCTCAGCCCAGGTCTCCCTGCCATCTGACGAAGTTGTACGACCTGACTTTTCCATCAGGTGTTTGGCAGGGAGGAGTGGGAGGTGGGATGGGTTAGGAGAATGGGTTGGGGTTTTATACTGTTCACTGTAAAAAAAATTTGCTCTGCTTTTATGGTTTTTACTTTTTGATATTTATATTGATGCATATATTTTTGTACTTAATTTTTACTGTAAGTTGCCTTTGTGCGAGAGGGACAGGGTAGAAGCGCTTAAATAAATAAATAAATAAATCCATGTTGACTCGTCCCCATTATGCCGTGTTTATCAATATGCCTAGTAATTTTGTTCTTAACAACCATTTGCACCAGTTTGCCACGTCCAGACATCAGGCCCACTGATCTGTAGTTTCCAGGATCGGCTCTGGAGCCCTTTCTACATATTGGCATTACATTTGCTACTGTCCAATCCTCTGGTACAGTGGCAGGTTTTAGCAATAGGTTACAAATGACTAATAGTAGGTCTGCAGTTTCATACTTGAATTCCTTCAGAATTCTCAGGTGAATACCATCTGGTCCTGGTGATTTGTTAATATTTAGTTTGTCAATTTGCTCTAGAATCTCTTCCATAGTCACATTGATTTATGACTGTTCTTTCAATTCATCACCTACAAAAAATAGTTCCGGCATGGGTATCTCTACTATCTCCCCAACATATAGTGAAGACCAAAGCAAAGAATTCATTCAGCTTCTCTGCAATGTACTCTTTATCCTCCCTGAGCACCCCTATTCCTCCCTGGTCATCTAATGGCCTAAATGACTTTCTAGCAGGTCTCTTGCTTATATGTACTTTTTAAAGGTTTTATTATTGGTGTTTGCATCTGTAGAAAGTCACTGTTCAAATTTCTTCTTAACATTTTGCATCTAATTTGGCAATGCTTACACTCTTTCCTAATTGCTTCATTAGGGCTAGGGCTGAAACAAGATTTCACCCTTCTCAAAAATCTCGATGCACAAATATGGATGCACAAAAATTGCCACCAGGTCTATTCTGTGCATGTAATGCCATTTTGCACATGCACTGACCATTTTGGGGGTATTTTTGAGATTCTTAAGAATTTTGTAAATTCTTGCCAGCGATGCAAGATTCTTATGAAAATTAATTTCATTGTCATTTCAGCCATAATTAGGACTAGATTCCCATTTTTTAAAGGATACCTTTTTTTTACTCTAAGAGCCTTTTTCACCTCACCATTTAGTCACCGAGGCAGATGTTTGGTTCTCTTGCTACCCTTTTTAATTTGTGGAATACATTTCATGTGGGCTTTCAAGATGATGTTTTTAAATTGCAGACATTTGATCTTCACAACTACTCCTTTTAGTTCCTCTCTACCTAGTTTCCTAATGTTTTGCATAGTTAAATATTCACCTGGATATGGTGAAATTCTGTCATGTGGCTTCAAATTGCCTTTCCCTCCTCTACAGGGAATATCAGGCAGAGGTATTTCCTATTCTGAAAATCATTCTTAAATCCATGGTAAATATAAGTCTGCAAATAAAAAATAAATAATCAATTAGTTTTCATCAAGATTATATCTGCATTATGTGGGACTTCTGTTTCAGTTTACAGTAACCACAAGTCACTGATACTCCCAAGCCATAATAGTATCCTAGCTGATAAAGGTGTTCATAAAAAAAGACCAGGAGTTTGCTTAATGTTGAGCGCCTCACCCAATAATTGCTTTCCTTTACTGGGACTGTTTTAAAACTTTCCATCTTCTATGCTTCCAACTATGGCGGGTTCATCCTTTTCACTTTGGGAGGTGGATCTTTCTCAAAGAAACCGAGGTCAGACAGTTCACAAGCTCTATCAATAACCCAAGACTACAAATTCCATAATCAAAAAGCTTCCAGTTTACAAGAAGAGTTAAGGCTCTTGCAAATTCAATTATGCAACTAAAAGCATGGAAATTGGAAGTTAAGGTTTCCGCCTTAATTTCTGTGCCATGATAGGAGTAAAGACATTGTACAGTCTCACATATTGTGCTCACTTAAAACTTAGGCTCCAAGCACTTTGGCTTCATCTTTCAGTCGCAATCCTCTTCCTCTTTGCAGGTTGGGGGCAACACTGAAGCTGGGGACAGTAGACCATGAGCTGGCCCCTCACCCCTTCCATTTCCTCTTTAAGAAAATGAGAACTTAGGAGTTCTAGCTCCCACCCCTTCTCCCCCTCTAATCTACTTGGTCCCAACCCTATAACAGAGAACTCAGGACTCCTGGCTTCCAGTCTCCCCACCCGACTCTAATCCAGTAGGCTGCACTCCCTTCAGAGGCAACTCAATAGTTCTGCTTCTGAGCCTGTTCTTCTCTCCCCTGCTCCCAGCCTTGTAACAGACAACCCAGGAGTCTAACCCTGTTGCCCCCACTCCCCTCACAGGGAACTCCAAATTCCTGAGAAATACAATGCTTGTCTGTATGTGTCATATGGAACAGAAGCAGAAGTGTGTGTGTGGAATGACCAATAAAAAAAACCACAGGAGAGGAAATGGAATAACAGGGAGGGAGGCTATTGGGCGACGGGATTCAAAGGATAGGGAGTCAGCTATGGTAAGTGGATAAGCTCTTCTGGTAGCCCATCAGTCTTCTGAATCATTTATTTCACTCAGAACCTTATTATTGTAACAATTTCTAATTCCTCCTGCCATTCCACTCACTTACTTAATCCTGTACACTCTTTGTATTTTTCCTTGTCATTCCAACCATTCGACTTATTGCATCTGGTGCCTTCTTCGTCATTTCACACCCTCTTGCCTTCCCTATGTACTCCCAAAGATGCAACTGTGTTGTATAATGTAACAATTGCTTAATTGAATGTTAGAAAGACAATAATATTTATTTAGAAATTAGCACTGCTGTTGCCTCCATTCCTTCCAATGTTCATTGCATTATATTAATTTCAATGCATACCTAATTTAGTTTTAATTAAACATTTGTATACAACTCTACCCTCCAGACTCTTTTTCTGCAAAACCTGCTGAAGGTTCCCCGGGGCACCCCGCATGCGGCTATCAGGGTGGAGGTGGGCCAAGAAAGATGGTCTACAACAGCATGGGCCGCAGTGTTAAAATTCTGGGCCAAATTAACTACGTCCATTGATCACGGCTTGATGGAAATTAGACACATACAAGAGTTCATGGCAGAAGAGTGTGGAACTCTTCCTGGCGAAGTTAGGGTTCCACCCGGAGTTTTGGGTGGGGAGGGACAGGACATATATAGTAAAGGAAAGTGTCACAAGATTAAGGGATAGGGATTACCAGGAGGAATGTGCATTGATCAGAAGTTCTCCCCATCTCCGGGATTATCTTTTTGTCCTACCGCCCCGGCCTGGCATAGCAACATATCTGGTCTCAGACATTCCAGATAGAGGTAAATACCTATTTATGTGCGCCAGGTTTAATGCCTTGCCCACTGCAGTGCTGGAGGGGCACAGCCGGGCAGTAGAGTTTTCTGAGAGGTGTTGCCCCTTTGATGCCCAGTCGGTGGAAACTACGCAGCATTTGCTGTGGAGCTTCCACTTATATGATGAGCTTCGTGCAGCTTTTTTCGTCCCATTTTTTCAGAAGTACCCTGGTAGGACAGAACACCATCTGCTTTGCCTGGCTTTGGCAGATGCAGATGCAGATGCCGCCCTTACCAAGGCGGTGGCACGTTTCCTGGTGGTGGCCCTTAGCTGCCGTGCCCTTTTTTTGCAATTTCAGTTACCTATGCCTTAAGGTCACTTGAGTGATATTTCTTATGTATTATTTTGATGTATGTTTGATTCATGCAACGCGGGGATTCAGCTGGTAGCAGTGGGAATCGGGGTGAGTTTTTTATATATGTACCTTGACCTTTGCTCTCATTTTTGCTTTAACTGGCTGAATGTACTTTGTATTTATGTGTTATTGGCTGCGGCTGCAAATAAACTAAACTAAACTAAACTCTACCCAGCTTCACTGTGCTCTGGAAAGGCAGTGGAGACCAGTGGGTAAGAGGGACAGCTGTGAGCCATTAGTCAGCTGTCCCGTTCTCCCCAACTAAAACGATAGAGAATGGGGGGGGGGGGTGAGGGGCCAGCTCACACCCTCCTTTCCCCAGAGGAGGAAGACTGGGGTTGAAAGACAAAGGCACAGTGTGGGTGTTTGGAGCCAAAGTTGTAAGTGAGCACAATATGTCAGACTATACATTGTCTTTACTGCTAACATGGCATGGAAGTTAAGGCAGGAGCCTTAACTTACAATTTCCATGATTTTTAGTGCATGATTGAATTTGCAAGAGCCTTAACTCTTCTTGTAAACCAGAGGGTTTTTAAATTATGGAATATCCAAGTTTTTCTTTAAATACAATGCAATGGAGAAAATTTGTCATGCTAGCTCAGTAGAATGCTGAGCAGCATAACCACTATGGGAGCAGGACTTAGGAGCGGCTAAGGTGGAAGAGCTTTTCCCTTCAGTTGAGAAGGTTGTTACTTCCTTCAAATACCAAGCAAGGCAAAGCTGGATTTTTTCTGGTAGCTCCCTACTTTACTGAGAATACAACTTTGGTTTGGTTTAAACACTACAAACCTCCAAAAAGCTGCTCTTTATGATCTCTCAAGCTCATGGCTTGTACAGGAGTCTTCCACTCTACTCCCCACTGTCAGAGTTCTTTCCCCTGTGCAACACTGGCCATTCTGCTTTCTATAAGGACCTCCCCCTGTACAGGACCCCCTGGCTAGTTCACTCCTTGTACAGGGCATCCTGACTCTGCTGTGCCCATGTACAGGACTCTCCACCTGGCATAATGCTGGCCATCCTGCAGCTCTCCCCTTGTACAAAGCTCCCTCATTCAGTTCTCCTCTGTCCAGGGCTCTATCTCGGCACAATCATGGCCATTATTCTTGAGCTTTCTGTCTCTACAAGACTCCCCCACTTTAGCCCCATTGGACAGGGCTTCCTTTCTTGCACAAGGCTGTCCACTCAGAAGACCTCCCCCTGTCGTGGGTTCCATATTCTGTATCCCCAATAAATCTGCTCCCTGTAAAGTGCCACCCTTGTGCATGGCTTCCACTGCGGAAGCTATTTACAGAGGCTCTGCCCTACTCTCTCCCCTTAATGCCCCCCCTCTTTGTGTATGGCCCCTCCTCCCTGCTCTCCCATAGGATTTCCCTCCCTTGTCTGAGACTTGCTCTTAGAGTCCTCCCAAGAGGAGTACACTTGCCATTCTGCCTCACAGTGTTGCTCTGTAGAGGACCCCAACATCTCCCTGCTCCTCCTCCTGCAGAAGACTCGTTGTATCAGCCCAGAGCACCCGCTTACCCTTCATTCCTTAGTGGGGTTGAGAAAGACAGAGGGAGAAGTGCTGAAAGAAGACTGATTCCATCCTGCCTGTAGCCTCCTGTCCCTGGGATAAACCTCTGCCCTCTTCCTGCACCTGGGACCATCCCAGGAAAACTCCAGCGCTCCAGCCCCAGCCATGTTCCTGCAATGGGGCACCCCATTGGAACCACAGCCCAGACACCCCACATTTTTGGAGAGGGAAGGAGTGTTACTGAAATCCATGTGCTCTGTGTTTCTTGGCGTGTTTAGGGGGCAAGATCAGGCACCTCAAACAGCACTGTGGGATTAGCTAGCTCTGTTGTTTAGCCATCTCAGTGTCCCTGTCCCCCAAGCCGAGGCACCTGCTTTGTGGGATCATATCAGAGTGACCTTCAGCTCTCTCCCTTCCACAGGCATTGATCTCCTCCTCTCCCAACCAGATCAGCTCTAAATATAGCTGACCAGTCACTCACGCTACCCCCTGCGAGGTGCAGTTCCCTCTCTTTCCCCATTCCCCTTTCTTGATAGGCTCTGGCAAGCAATGCCTGATCGGAGTTGTAGTCCCCAGTATTCAAGACTGTATGCTTTTAAAAAGTCTCTGCATTACACACAGAATTTTCGCAAGCCCTCCACACTCAGGATGGTCTCCATGGGCTAACATTGAATTTTTAAGATGTCAGAACGTAAAAACTACTAACCAGATTTACAAAACATAAGCCAAAAGGCATCACCTGACAGCCTCCTTGAATTTTCTAAAAGGCTTGCACCTCCTCCCAACCAACCCAAACCCCTTTACCCTGCCAAGATCGAGACTGTCTAACTTTTGAAAAAACAGACTTCAAAGTGCATTTTTCAAACTGCGATATCTCGGCTTTTATTCAGCCGATTTGGCTGAAATTTTCAAAGCATGAACCACTTATCCCAGTGAGCCTCTACTATAAATGTCACTATCCTAACTTTATTCATTCCAATTGTATAGCAAATAGAATGTTGAGGCTTTAGCCTTAACTATTAGAGCGCTCCTGCCCTCTAATAATTATTTTTGAGGGCATGCCCAAGGTTTCTGAATGCATCATGCCACATTTAAATTACTTTAAGTTTTGATGGGGATATTTTACATAGTTCTGCGGAACTCATCGCCATGAGATGTTGTGAGGGCCAATAGTCTCACTGATTATTATTTTTTTTAAAGTACTAGATGAGTTCATGGACAATAGATCCACCAATGGTTATTAACCAAGATGATAAGGGGACATAATCCTTTGTTAGAGTGTCCAGAGGCTGGGATTGTTGCCCAGATGTTCATCATTGTATGTATCCAGCACAGCAGAGACAATAATCTCAATTAATTATGTTGTCAAAATATTTTCATTTAGAATTCCAAGCATTATATTTTTTAAAATTCTTATGCTAATTAACACTTTTCCCTTCCTACACCTTTCAGAAAGGAAACTGAAATGTGTATAATGCATTGCCACCAAGTTCAGCAAATTGTATGCATTATGCATTGGCTCCTTGAATCTACAGTAGCAGGGCAGTTACTCCTGCTGTGTTAGTGTTTATGCAAAATGCATGAACACATTGTCGGAAGAACCTAACTCGTGGTTAATTGTTCAGTTAATAGAGCAGCGAGGGGACTCTTTCTTTTGGATTTGTAAATAGAATACAGCTCACTAACCAGCACCATTTCTTGGAGATTCATGACACTACTATCTTGTTATATCAGCTTGTGCTCCATAATTCCTCCCTCTGAGATGTTCTACATAGAGGTGGAATTAAAATGGAAATGGAGCATATCCAGGTGTAATCAGTACCCCAAACTTCTAACTTCACACTCCAGCATTAATCCCATGGGTCAGTACTTCTCAACCTTTTCTCTACCAGGACTTGCTTTTCCATCATGACAATCTCCTTCCTGCTGAGTTTCTTCCCCTATTTTATTAGGTTATATTTGAGATCAGACTATCATTTTTCAATAACCACCAGTTTTGTCACAGGTACAGATGAAACAGGTAGCTCATTTTGTACTCATGGGCAATACCTTAATTTTAAGTATGACACCTTATGGGTGTTCAATCAATGCCTGATTGTTGAAATGAGTACCATTTGAGCCAGAATACTGGATATTACTGTGACAAATTGCTGAATGCCGATTTTCTATTTTGCTGACTTATTCTGACTTACCATTTAACTGTTTAATGTGTTTCTGAATGTGCCTACCCATTTTCCTGTCTTGTTAAGTGGTGCAAAATGAAAAATTGGTACAGAAAACTAGCAAATCAATCATGGTATTATGGTAATTTGGGTAACTTCTTGGGCACAAATCAGGTTGTTTAATGTCAGATCCACCCAAAATGGATCATATGCTGCAAATTTGATGAGTATATAGCCAATTTGTGGGTACCTATTTCACCTCTGCTCACAACCACCTGACACTTATTCTTGGTCCCCAATCATAATCTCCCCTCAGCTGAGAAATCTTGCGAGAAGAAAAATTATAAATAAGTTTTAATCTCTTACATTGTGTGTAACAGCAAACAATCCTAAAGCACAGAGGACTCAATCATCTAGGTGTTGGTTGCAGGACAAGTTCCTCACTTTTAACTATTCAACCATAGCATCTTGTGGTCCAGCTGTGAACATATCTCAACTTCAACAAGATCAAAGAGGAATCCGTTCAGAACATGACGTCAACCCTTCAATGGAAAGACTACTCAATAGGGATGTGTGAACAGGACAGAGTTTGGATGTTCGGCCGTTCGGATTAAAAATTTAGTTCTGGTTCATGGGTTTGGTCCGGTGGAGATTGGACACAACCCCCTAAATGTTTGTAAAGTTTGGTGCTGCCAGGACGCTTGGGGATCTCCAGGGACCCCCAGGGGTGCCTGTGGTGGCATGGCAGGCCGTCGGAGACCCAGCAGAAGCAGCAGAGACTGGTAAGGCTTGGTACCAAGGCAGGCAGGCAGGCAGGCCCAGCACTTGGCCCCTGGGGGTGCCTGTGGCACTAGGGCTGGCCGTCTGAGATGCAGCAGCAGCACAGAACAGAAAGGCTTGGAGCTTGGCACACCATATTTCCTGTGCAGGCAGGCTTTGTGCTTGGTGCCAGGGATGGCCATCTGAGACCCAGTGGCAGCAGCAGCAGAGGCTGGAAAGGCTTGGGGTTTGGTGGCTGCTTGTCAGGGAATTGCTGGCTGTCTGGCATCTGTGGACCTGCTGTAGAGGCCGGGCCAGGGCTTGGTGTCTGGCACTCCTGCTTGGCAGCGCATTGCAGGCTGGCTGGCATTGGAGGAGCAGCGGCAGAGGCCCATGCACCCCTGTTTGGCAGGGCGTTGCAGGCTGGCTGGCAGCGGCGGAGCAGTGGCAGAGACCCAGCCAGGGCTTGGTGGTTNTAAACCTAAGACAGCAATTGCTGCAATCTCATTTAGATAAATACCCAGGACGAGCTACTTCGGAGTTGCTCCGGATAACAATGTTAACTAAGGACCGGGGTTTTCTGGAGAAGATAGCTCAATTTCTGTGCAAAGCTGCTGCGACCTGCGCTGCTTTCCTGGACTTTCAGGGTATCATTACTTGCTGAATATAGAGAATTTGGTTAGTAATACATGTAGCTCTTGGAAATTGGTTGAAACAGATTTGTATTGAGGGTATGCTAACCCATGCTATGATATTTTAGTTATTTAATTTTACTATGACTTAATTCCTTTTCTTTTAGTTCTTTTCTTTTACTTCATATATATGGCAAGGAAAATGTTAGAGATGGGATTTTGTTAGTTTTTATTTGAACTGAGGCAATGGCTCATGTCACGCCTGGTCTGTGTAATTTTAATTTTGACCAATAAAAATCAATCAATCAATCAATCAATCAATGATCACTCTATGCTGGATTCTCCAGCTCTAGTCACCATCATGGCTGGTCATTTCAGGCTGCCAGGCATTGGCGGAGCAGTGGCAGAGGCCCAGCCCGGGCTTGGTGGTTGGCACCCCTGCTTGGACGGGTATTTCAGGCTGGCTGGTATTAGTGGAGCAGCAGGAGAGGCCCATCCAGGGTTTGGTGGCTGGCACTCCTACTCAGCTGGGCACTGCAGGCTGGCAATGCTGAGTGGCAATGCTGAGTGGCACTGCTGCAGAGCACCCACTGAGATGGAGTGTTTTGGGAGGGATTCAATCGGGTGGTTCCTAGCATGGCTACCCCATCAGCATGCCACCATGTACTCCCTCTGCCATGGACCATGGGGGAGGGGGAAGCACTTTGGACTGGCCATTGCAATTTACATATCACCACCCGGTGTGAGCCCTAGGGAACCCAGGCTTCCCAGGGCTCCTGGCTAGTTCTTCTAAGGCCACGTCCCCTGCCCACTGAGTGCCAGGAGCAGCAGCAGAGGCCCATCCAGGGTTCGGTGGCTGAAACTCCTACTTTTCCAAGCATTGCAGGCTGACAGGGTTAGGAGGAGCAGCGGCAGAGGCCTGGGCAGGGCTTCGTGGCTGGCACCCCTACTTGGCAGGGCATTTCAGGCTGACTGGCATCGGTGGAGCAGCAAAAGGGGCCCAGCCAGGGATCAGTAGCTGTAACCCCTATTTGACTGGGCGTTTCAGGCTGCCAGGCATTGGCAGAGCAGTGTCAGAGGCCAAGACAGGGTTTGGTGTCTGGGACCCCAAACTTGGGCTGAAGCGGCAGCAACTTTGACCACGCCGCAATTCCATTCTGCCATTTCAGAATTGCCCGTGCCACGCCGTGGCTTTTCTGACAACATTCTGCTAATTCCACCGGCATTCTGCAAATTCAGAAACTATCATAAAAATTGGGGAATTGTCAGAAACTGTTGGAAAACCGCTGTTCCGCTATTTTGTGGCACTGGTGGAATGGCGGAAGAGTGAAAATTGCATGTTTCCACTATTTGTGAAGCCTGTGGAAGTAGCAGAATGAAATTAGAGGAACTGCGGAAGTAGAGGAATGAAACTAGCAGAATGAAAGCCTATGCCATGCCGTACCACTAATTGTGGAAACGCTGTTTCTGGCGGAAATAGCTACCGCTGAGACTTTCCGCTACAGCCCTACCCCAAACTTGGCCAGGCACTGTAGGATGCCAGGAATTTTTGGAGCAGCAGCAGAGGCCTGGCCAGGGCTTGGTGGCTGGCAGCCCTACTTGGCCGGCCATTGCAGGATTTCGGTGGCAGCCTGACTCACGGTGCTGTGCGATGGCAGCTTAAAATGGAGAGCCAGGGGAAGCCAATCAGGCTCCTAAACCCCATGTCCCCAACCACCAAGAAGGTCTGCCCATTGAACACAATCATTTCCCCCAACATGCGCATGGCTTTCAGTTGAAATCCACGCTGCCCTCCACATTCTGCAGCTGCCGATGGACTTAGCATCTGCCCCCACCCCAGATCTTGATGTTGTTGATGGACAGCCCACCCTGCCTGAAATGTAGGCCCCAGAGCCCTGATGGGGGGTCCTGCAGCTGGAGTGGCTGGTTGTTTCTTGATGCGGTGGAATGACGGCTCCCTGTGGGTGGAATGTTGGCCCCAGAACCCTCATGGTGGGTCCCAGGACTAGAGTGGCAGCTCCCTGTAACGTAGATGATGTAGAATTACAGACCTCCCTGTAACGTAGACCCCAGAACCCTGACAGTGGGTCCTGGGGCTGGAGTGGCTGCTTCTTGATATGGTAAGATGACAGCTCCCTGTGAGTGGAATTATGACCCCAGAACCGTGATTGTGGGTACTGGGGATGGAGTGGCATCTTCTGGATGACATGGATGGACAGACCTCCCTGCCTCGAACGTAGACCCCAGAACCCTGATGGTGGGTCCTGGGGCTGGAGTGGCTGTTTCTTGATTTGGTGGAATTATGGCTCCCCGTGTGCAGAATGACATCCCCAGAACCCTGATGGTGTGTCCTGGGACTAGAGTGGCAGCTTCTCTATGATGTGGAACAATGACTCTCCATGTGTGGAATGATTGCCCCAGAACCTTGATGGTGGGTCCTGGGACTAGAGTGTCTGCTTCTTGATGCAGTGGAATGATGGCTCCCCATGAGTGGAATGATGGCCCAAAAGCCTGATGGTGGTTCCGGGGGCTGGAATGGCTGGCTTTTTCTTAATGCGGTAGAATGACAGCTCCCTGTGAGTGAAATGATGGCCCCAGAACCCTCATGGTGGGTCCTGGGACTAGAGTGGCAGCTTCTGGATGATGTGCAATGACATCCCTCCCTGCCTGTAACATAGGCCCCAGAACCCTGATGGTGGGTCCTGGGACTTGAGTGGCTGTTACTTGATACAGTAGGATGACATCTCCCTGTGAGCAGAATGACGGCCCCAGAACCCTGATGGTGGGTCCTGGGGATGGAGTGGCTGCTTCTTGATGAGATGGAATGACAGATCCCCATGAGTGGAATGAAGACCCAAGAACCCAGACGGTGGATCCTAGGACTAGAGTGGCAGCTTCTCGATGAAGTGGAACGACAGATCTCCATGAGTGGAATGACGGCCCCAGAACCCTGTTGGTGGGTCCTGGGACTAAAGTAGCTGCTTCTTGATGAAGTATAACATTGGCTCCACATGAGCAGAATGACAGCCCCAGAAGCCTGAGGGTGGATCCTGGGGATGGAGTAGCTGGCACTCCCCTACTTGGCCGGGCATTTCAGGGTGATAGGCATCAGTGGAACAGTGGCAGAGGCCTTTTCTGGACTTGGTGAGTGGCACCTCTACTGGGACTGGAGTTGCAGGCTGCCAGGCATTGGTGGAGCAGCAGCAGAGGCCCAGCCAAGGCTTGGTGGCTGGCACCCAGACTCAGCTGGGCTTTTCAGGCTGCCAGGCATCAGTGGAGCAGTGGCAGAGGACCATCCTGGACTTGGTGGCTCACAACTCTACTCGGCCGGGTGTTTCAGGCTGCCAGGCATCAGTGGAGCAGCAGCAGAGGCCCGACCATAGCTTGGTGGATGGCACCCATGGTTGGCTGGCCATTGCAGGCTGACTGGCATTGGTGGAGCAGCGGGAGAGGCCCAGCCAGGGCTCGGTGGCTGACACCCCTCCTTGGCTGGGTGTTGCAGACTGGCATCATACTCGACTGAGATCAAGAAGCTCTACTGCAAATTGGGCAAGCCTTGACCGGTGGTGAATCTTGTGGACACCCATCTCCCACCCACCAGTGCACTCATCCGAGCTATTCTCATTTACAAGAGGGAGGAGAAAATGACTGACATGCAGTACCAGCAGGAAAAGCAGACATTGGATTGCCAGTGCACAGTAACTTAAGCTGGCACCCATGCTTGGCCAGGCATTGCAGGGTGACTGGTATAGGTGGAACAGCGGCAGAGGCCCAGCCAGGGCTTGGCGGCTGGCACCCCGATTGGCTGGGCATTGCAGGCTGGATGGCATCAGTGGAGCAGTGGCAGAGGCCCGGCCAGAACTTGGTGGCTGGCACCCCTACTTGGCCAGGAATTTCAGGCTGGCTGGCATCAGTGAAGCAGTGTCAGAGTCTCAGCCAGGTCTTGGTGGCTGTCACTCATACTTGGACCGGTGTTGCAGGATGGCTGGCCTCGGTGGGGCATTTGTAGACAATGCAGTGAAATGAAAGCCCTCCCTGACTGTAACATAGCCCCCAATACTCTGATTGTGGGTCGTGGGGCTGGAGTGGCTGGTATCCCTACATGGCCAGGCATTGCAGGCTGACAGGCATCGGCAGAGTAGCAGCAAAGGCCCGGCCAGGGCTTGGTTTCTGGCACCTCTGCTTGGTCAGGCATTGTAGGCTGGCTGGCATTTGTGGAGGAGCAGCAGAGGTCCGTCCAGGGTTTGGTGGCGGGCACCCCTGCTCGTCTGGGCATTGCAGGCTGGCTGGCATCGTTGGAGCAGCAGCAGATGCCCAGCCAGGGTTCATTGGCTGGTACCCCTGGGTTGGCGGGCAGACAATCAACATGGCATGAGCAGAAGGCAGACTGAGGCAGGGTTTGATCTTGGCCACCTGGGAGATCGGGTGGGCAGACAGGCAGTGTGGCATGAGCATGGGAAGGCTGGCTGAGGCAGGGTTTGATCTTGGCCACCTGCGTGGGTGGGCAGACAAGAAGAGTGGCATGAGCATTGGAAGGCTGGCTGAGGAAGAGTTTGATCTTGGCCACCTGGGTGGGGGGAAGGCAGAGAGGCAGCGTGGCATGAGCAGAATGTAGACTGAGGCAGGCTTTGATCTAGGCCACCTGGGCGGGTGGGCAGACAGGCAGCGTGGCATGAGAAGAAGGCAGACTGAGGCAGGGTTTGATCTTGGCCACCTAGGCGGGCAGGCAGACAGGCAGCATGGCATGGCATGAGAGGCAGTAGGGAAGTCAGGCTAGTACCTTGGCAGGGTACTCAGATAGGCTGGTGAAGACTGTGCAGCACACACAAGAGAGAGCCAGTCAGATAGGCAGGCCAAGATCGTCTGGCTGGCTGGCACGCTTACAGCTTCCCAATGCCACTCTTCATCATGAGGTCAGTCAGATAGACTGGCTGAGGACATCTAGTTAGAGAGAGAGAGAGATGCAAGGTGGGTACCAGGCATTGGGAGGGAGGGACAGCACCTCAGAAGCAGCAGCTCAGATGGAGGTAGCCCCAAGACTACCCCTGGCATGGGATGGCATGTGCCACTGCACCATCAATCTATGTCCAGGGGCAGCTCGGGGAATCCAAGCAGCAGAAGGTTCACCTTTATAAAAAGAGCAACTGCTCCACCAACTTGGCCCCCAGTCTCAGGTGGTGCGGTGAGCAAATGTACCCCATGGATAACACCTGTTTGCTGGGGACACTTGTTGGTGGGAAGGACAAGAGAACCTTGACCACTTTGGACAGGGCCGACCACACGTTGGTCTTGCCGGCCCAGTAGGCCAAGCGATCACTGCTGGGTTCAATGCACGGCTCCTCCTCCAGGTAGATCTCCACTGCTGCTGAGGTGCTGTCATACTCCCTTATGTAACTCTGCCTGGGTAACACCTCCACCACTCCCCTCAGCCTGCCCTGCTCTGCATGAGTTCATGCTCACCAGAGTGCCCTGCGCATACGAGATGCTGCTGCTCACAGTAGGGGTTCTGCTGCTTCTCAGACTGCTGCTCGTGCTGCTACTGCTATGGCTGGGGGCAGGGATAGACATCAACAGCTGAAAGAGGTGGCTTCTCCCACTCCCACCATCCCAAGGGGTGTCCTATTGTTGCTGCTGCCACACACTCTGAAGAGCCCACTCTGCCTGCTGGACCCTCTCCACCAGCTCACCCTTCCAGTGCCCATAGCGTGCTGTCTGTCGAGGCACCTCAAGGCATGCCACAGTGCTCTGATGTGAAGTGGGAAGGCAGGGGAAGTGGATGCCATTGGGTTCCCGACTGCAGCAGTGGCCAGTCGTCCAGCTCCTTCAGCGGGCAAGTGTCTCACATCAACTGCTGCTGCCTCTAGCAGCAGGAGCAGTATGGGACCAGAACAGCGGCAGGAGCCTCTCCAGCAGCAGCGTCAGTCCACTATGGAGGAGCTGGGATGGGGGCAGCTGCCAAGGCCACCGGGTGCTTGAGGGTGGTGTAGCTTCTTTCAGTAGAAAGCCAAGCACCTGTTGGCTAACATGATTGCACTGGATAGGCAGCCCTTCTCAACCATAGAGGACAAGGGCTTCCAGCGGCTGATTGGATTCCTGGCCTCCTAGTTTAAGTTGCTTTCCTGTTCCACCCTGAGTCAGACTGTGGTGCCACAGCCATACAGGGCTTTGAAGGAGCGAGTGAGGGAGCAGCTGGCAGAGACTGGAGGGACCACGGTCCACTTCAACACCGAACTGTTGTCCTCCAGGATACCCGGCATGCCTACTTGGCAGTGACTGCACACTGGTGGCAGGATACAGAGGCAGCGCTTGACAGTGGCAGGAGGGGTCCTGAAGCAGGGTATAGGTCAGCCCTGCTTCAGGCACATGTAATGAACAGCTCCCACACCTCAATGAACCTCGAGGCAGCCCTGGCCAGCATGGTGAGGGAGTAGGTCAAGCCAGGCGCGGCCTTCACCAAGGGGTGTGTGGTCACGGACAACGCGGCCAATATACTGAAGGCAGTCTGTGACAGGGGCTTCACAAGAATCCCTTGTGCCACACACACCCTCCATCTTCTTTTCAAGGACACTCTGGGCTTGGGGGAAAAGGGGATTGGGCCAGGCACCCTAGCTCCCTGTTTGACCGGGGGAGGAAGCTGGCGGGGTTCTTCAACTGCAGTGTGAAGGGCAGTGAGCTCATCTGGGAGAAGCAGGCCGAACAAGGGTCCTCGGTGCACCAGCTGGTCCAAGATGTCTCCACCAGGTGGAATTCCAACTTCCTGATGCTCAAGCGGCTTCTTAAGCAGAAAGTCACCCTGCATCAGGTGGAACTGGAGACAGACATTGAGGCACCTCCAGGGTACAACAAGGAGGAATGGGAGATTCTTGCTCACACAGTCTTTGTCCTGAAACCATTCCTGGAAATGACGGAGACTGTGAGCAGCTCCACTGCCACCCTCAGCCAGGTGATCCCGCTGGTCCATTGTCTCCAGAGGAGCCTCGATGAGATTCTCGGGGGGTGGGATTGTGGCCCTGTGGGCAGGAAGACGTCTGATGAGGCGCTTGACCTGGCATTGAAGCTGAAGTTGGGACTGAGTGTGCGCTTTGACGAGCTCCTGGGCCTGGAGGCATATGCCCTGGCAACCATGCTGGACCCCAGGATCAAGGGCAGCATGGCACGCAAGAAATCAGTCTATGGCCTCTGGAAGGGTGCGCTGGTGCAGAAGGTCCAGCAGGCAGAGAAGGCCATGCAGCAGGATGCCCCTGTGGCTGGTGGGGGTGGAAGCAGAGACCCCTTCCAGCCATCTGCATCTCTCCCTGCCCACAGCCCTAGTGGTAGCAGCAGCACCATAAGCAGGATGAGGAGCAGCAACAGGACCCCTATTGTAGCTCCTCCTGTGTGCAGGCCACTCTGGGGAGCATGGGGCCCACCACAGAAGGGCAAGCAGCGTAACTGAGGGAAGTGGGGCAAGTGGTGTCCACCTAGAGCTACCAGAGGTAATATGATGGTGCCTCAGCAGCAGTGGGGACCTACCTGGAGGATTAGCCATGCATTGATCCCAGCAGCGATCCCTTGGCCTACTGGGCCAGCAAGGCCAATCTATGGTCAGTCCTGTCAAAAGTGGCCAAGGGTATCCTGTCCTACCCACCAACCAGTGTCCCCAGCGAGCAGGTGTTCTCTGTGGCGGGGGACATTTGCTCCCCGCACCGCCTGAGACTGGGGGCCAAGTTGGTGGAGCAGTTGCTCTTCTTGAAGGTTAACCTTTCGCTGCTGGGATTCCTCGAGCTGCCTCTGGACAAGGAGTGATGGTGCAGTGGCACACACCATCCCATGCCAGGGGCAGTTGTGGAACAGGGCTCCTCCTCCTTCTCCAGACAGTGTACGCCCGTCATCATTTGGCGGCCAGGCCTCTCAACTTCAACCCAAAAAATCTTGGCCACAGCAGACTCCCAGGGCCCGGGGGACTCCACATCGGGCCTGGAAGAGGGGGAAGGACTTAGATTCCATTGCTTTCAGGTTGTCTTCCCCCCATTCTCCTGGCGCTGATGCTCAGGCTGAGGCTCCATGGCCACGACAGAGTCCTCCTGCCACCTCACTCTCCTGCCATGCCACTTTTCAATGTGGGCAATGAGCCCTGATGTGGTCCCCTCACGCTGAAGCCTGAATCTTTTCTGCCAGATCTAAAAAGCATAGAAGATAGGAACATAAAAAGTGCCATATTGTGTCAGACCAATGGTCTGTCAAGCCCTGCCTGCATTCTGTCTCCATAAGTGGGTGGACTGGGTGGCCAATCTCTCTCTGCAGGGGACTTCTGTTCCTAAGAGGTCATAGGGCAATCCATTCCCTATTGTTCCAGTGTCTGTGCCTTACATTGCATATGGTGATTCCGTCGCCCTTCTCAAAAAATCTCCAGACATCTGAACTCCTCCGCCGAATGTCTAGGGGTGTCACTGGCGACCTTGGCCTAGGGGTTCTCCTTGGCCTGGCACCAGCGCTGGGGTCAGCATCTGATTCTTCTCTGAAATGGGAACACATTAAGAACACCAAAGTAATATCATGCATTTATGATGATGCCTCTAGCCCTCCCTCCTTGGGGTGCTATGGATGGCAACGGGAGATGGGACCCTGGCTGGCACGTGCAAATCCTGCCCTCCTTGGGGTGCTAGAGGATGTTAGGGAATGGGATGGCAAATGGAGAGACCCTTGCTGGCATATGTAAATCCTGCCCTCCTTGGGGTGCTAGGGGATGCTATGGTAAGCAAATGGAGAGACCCTGGCTGACACGTGCAAATCTTTCCCTTCTTTGGGTGTGGCGGAAGGATGAAACCCTGGCTGGCATGTGCAAATCCTGCCCTTCTTTGGGTGCTAGTAGCGATGGCAACTTGAAGTACCCTTGCTGGTATGTACAAATCCTGCCCTCCTTGGGGTGGTAGGGGATGGTAGGGATTGCAACTAGAAAGGCCCTGGCTGCCACGTGCAAATCCTGCCCTTATTTGGGGGTGCATAGGGAAGGGGATGGCAACTGGAGAGTGGAGACCCTTGCTAGCCTGGCACATGTTTGGGTGGGGGTGCTGCTTGTACTCATGCCTGACTGATGGAAGAGCCCCCCACACTACAGTACCCTCTCTCTCTGTGGCAGACATCCGCTGCTACCCCCTGATGCCCACTGTGTCAGACTGATGCCCACCACCCACGCACCCACCCATACGCCAGTGAGCTCGCTCTAACGGATAGAGTCTTTTTTGTCCTCAAAGGAAAAAAAAAGTTTACAAACCTGGCAGCACCTCCTGTGTCCGCTGCTTGCTCCTCATCCAAGGAGCCAGCCACCATCACTGAAGGTCCAGGGGCAACGACCTCCTCCTCCTCCTCCTCAAGCACCATGTTGGTACCCAGCTGTGGAATCAGCACAGAAGCCTTCTTCCTTTTTTTTAAACAAGCAGCCAACCAACCAAGCGAAGACACACAGTCACCCACCACACACCAACACTCACCAACCAAACAAACAACACAGCCAAACTAAACACAAACAGCCAAAACACACAAACCGAACAGCCACCAAGCCAAACACACACTCTTGCCACACAGCTCTGCAACATGCAAAGTTCCAGTTTCTGGCATGATTATGTGCTCTCGAGATACTTTTTCTGAACGCCTGAAGTGAACTGAACAGGCCCGAACTGAATGACTGAACCCGAACTCGGCGAACGACCCGAATGCCCAAAATGAATGCCCGAACCGAACCGAATGGCCAAACCCAAACTGCAACATGTTGGCACATCCCTACCAGCCACCTCTGCCACATGCTCCATTGCCCACCTTACGGGCAGCAGACCGGCCTCTCCTGCTTCCCTTCTCCATTTCTCCCACCCAAATCATGCACACAAAGATTTTATATTTTTTTTATTTATTTATTCAAATGTGGAATAAAATATATATCTACTATATTAACTTTAACTACTCTTAACTATTCTAAAACTTATGGAACTAAATGAAATATTATCTAATATCTACAAAGACATAGTCCTACAAACACACTATAAAATATTAAAACTTAATCACTACACACTATCTCTATCTATCTCTATAACTAAGCTAACTACTACATCTATCTATCTATCTATCTATCTGGGGTGTGCTCCTCCCCCTGTCCTAAAAGCAGAGCTCAGAGAAAGCCTAATGATGTTAGCAAACATCATCCACTCCACACCAAAACGGGATATCACGTGCCCAGTAGCTGTAGTAGAAGCAGGGGGGCCATGAATGAACTGAGGGTGATCGCCAGCTATGAAAGCTCAACTTGTGTTTATTCATGCTGGATGGCCAGGGAAAAGGCTCAGAGCCACAGAAGAAACCAGTAAGTTGGAAGCACTGTGCTCCCAGTACAGAGGCACAAAGCCAAGAGAGGGGCGTCATAAACAGGGGGGGGGGAAATACCCTACCCTGATTTCCTGTACATTGTTTGTTTGCTTGTGCTTTCTTTTCTCCACTTCTCTCCCTCTCCACCCCTCATGCATTACAGGCAAGGGTAATTAATTACTAATTTTGTGAGCCAGTTGGTAGGGCTATGCTGCCTCTCCTCCTATTATTTAAAATATTTTCTTGACACTTGTTGTTTTTCACCCTGTGTGAGACCCTGTCACCCTAATTTTTTGCTTTCTTTTTGTTTGGGGAGGGGGGTTTGGAGGGAGATCAATGGAAGAGTTTCTAATCTTTGCTGAAATGTTCACTGCATTTAAAATGGCCCCCTTTTCAGTACTAGTTTCAAGGCTTTTCTGCTGCAAGAAGGCCACCATGCCACAAGTTGGTTCACTAATGACTAGTCTTTGCATGAATGTTTGTTCCCTGTCTGATAAGTTTAGTTTGCACCAGAATTGCATAGCGTGTTCTGGGGGACAAGTGGAACTTCATGCTGCTGCTTTTGTGGTGTGCTAAAGACTTAACATAATATTGTTGGCTTGAGATGGTTTGCTTCACTTGCTCACTGTTTGCATGTGTAGAAGGGCTGTTCTTTAAAATATTTTCTTGGCCCTTTCAGCATCTGTCTTTTACATTGCAAATTTAATTTGCAACAGAATTGTGTTGCATGTTCTGGGGGAACAACTGAAATTTCATGCTGCTGCTTTTGTGGTGTGCTAAAGACTTAACATAATATTGTTGACTTGAGATGCTTTGTTTTGCTTGCTCTGTGTTTGCACGTGGACTGCTTGGGTTCCCCCACCTCTCCCTCTGCCTGCAGTAGAATCTGATGGGACTGGAAGATAAAGCTGTTTCTAAACAAGCAACTCCCCATGTGAGTGATCAGAAGGTTGTTGCTTTGTAAAGAAGGTTCTTCGAGATGGGGCTAAACTTCTCACAACTGGGTTGTGCATGACATGCTCACCATATTCAAATAATATGCCTGCCATTGGCAAGGCTCTGCCAACCATTGGCTCCGCCTACAGTTTGTCTGGCCCCTCCCACATCTGGTTCTGCCCTCTGCCCCACCAGCCTTGAAACCCACCAGCCACCACTACTCGGGAGACCTTGAGGAAGGCACTCCCAGCTGACTGCAGGGGATGATCCAAACCCTGTGAGTGAAGCAGGTGAAAGATCATGATGGTCTGATTTTGCTTTTGGGACTAGGGATGAAATGAGCCCAGGATTCTCTCTTGATGAGAATCTCACCAGACTCAACAATGGGGTGTGGTGGGGGCAAGACCTCACACAAATTTTCCCCCTCCCTCAAGAACTCACAAATCTCTCTGATAGGGGACCGGTCAGGGTGCCAGAGGTGAACAGGGTGCAAAGACCTATGTCCTGGCCATCCCCAGCCCTGGTCTGACCCCCATGCCTGCCCAGGAAGGGAAATTCTGGGCGGTGGCCCAGGGCCTGGGAATTCAGGGGCCTAGTGATGTGCCGAGCGGAGGGTTGGAGTGGGGTACTTGCTGGATCTGAGGTGGAGATGGGCATAGAGAGAACTCTACTAACTGACACAGCTTCCATGGGGAGAGCAGGAATGGTTGCAGCTGGGGACAGACCCAGTGTCATAGCAACATGTCAAGGACAGCCAGCTACTAGGGATGTGCAAACAGAACCAAGTTTGGAAATTCGGTTTGGTTCAGTTCAAAAATCGAGTTCGGTTCGGAAGTTTGGTTCGGTCGACCGAACTAGTCGAGTTCGGTCAAATTCCGATCTTCCGAACCGAGTTCATACATTCAAAACCACTTTTAAAGCTGTTTTTGGCCTTCTGAACTGGTTCGGATTCGACCGAACAGTTCGGTCGAATTAGAGTTCGGTTCGGAAGTTCAGTTCGCTCGACTGAACTAGTCGAGTACGGTCCGAACTCCGATCTTCCGAACTGAGTTCATACATTCAAAACTAGTGTTTTAAGCTGTTTGTGGCCTTCTGAACTGGTTCGGATTCAACCGAACAGTTCAGTCAAATTCGAGTTCGGTTTGGAAGTTCAGTTCGGTCAACTGAACTAGTCAAGTATGGTCCGAACTCCAAACTTCCGAACCACATTTGCACATCCCCACCAGCTACCTGCAGCTCCTAGCCCACCCAGGCTACTACTCTCAAGTAAAGTGCTTCTCACTCCCAGCCCCCAAAGTGGCTTATCACTATGCCGTCCTACCATTCTCCATGGCCCACCTTTCTTTCCCCTCCTTCCCCACACCACTGCTTCCCACCCCTTCTCTTCCCTTCCCACCCCAAGCAGGCAAAGCAGCTGATTCATTTATTCAAGCATCTGTTTTATCTTTAATAATAATATTTTTATTATAAAATAGAGGAAGGTAGAAGTCCAGCTTGCTTGTTTTTGAGGGATCAATCCATGCCTGTTCTCCTCCACCTCCTCTGTGAACTTTGCCAGCCCGGAGAGTGGGACCAGATGAAGCACTGGGATGTAATGCACCCCCAGAGGGAAGGAGACCAACATCTCTCCAGACCAGGGAACTGCTCCCCTCCCCATTTGCAGAGTCCCCTCTTCCAGACCCATAGCAGCAGCAAGTGATGCCTAAGCTACGCCTGAAATGAGAAATCACAGTGAATGCTTCTCCCGTTGGAAAGAGGTCATTTGCCTTTATTCACACGATGAGGATACATAGGAGCTTTTTGCTGTTTTTTTACTATTTACGCCTGCCTTTCTTCCTGCCTTAAATTGTGCCAGTTCAGCAATTTCTGCCTACATTAAATTGTGCCGATTTATGGCTTTTAAAAGAATAATAAATTGATGGAAAGTGCTGCAAATTATGGAAAATACCAAAAATTGACCCAAAAAGGCAGTGAGGAAATACCAAAAAAACAGTCACACACTCCCAAAAGGTAGATATTTCCTGATAGTACAGGAACACTTGCTTTCGCCTCAGTTCTAACCTGAGCCCCACATGGGGTGTGTGTGTGTGTGAACCAAGCAGAGAACCCAATGTGCTGAATGCAAGGCTCAAGTCACCCTGGCAGCCACTAGCACAGAGCTGACCCAAGTGGGCACCTGCCTCCACTCCTGGGCACACAAGCCAACAGGGGACACTCAGGGACTGGCCTTGGCCAGCTCAGCAGTTGAAGCTCACAGGGATCTGTTCCACCCCTCGGCCAATGACTTCAAAGCTCAGAGGAGATGCTGATCCCTGACTAGGGCACTGAGTTCCACGTAGGCATCTCTGCCAGGTCACTTCGAGAACAGCATCTGCCTGCCACGACTGGCTCTATGCTGGGAGAGGGACAACATGCAAAGACTGATTGCTTTTACTTTTAATTTTTACCTCCACCTTAAATGTTCAGCACAGATGCTCAATAAAGTATGCAATTTACTCCATAAACTCAGCATTCTGTGCATAGCAAAAGGTTACTTCCAGCCACCAACTGCTGCTAGAAACATGTGCCTGGGTGCTGATTGCATTGTCTAATAGTCATTAGTAGTAAATAGCCATTAGAAAGAGACTGTTAAGGGCTATATTCCCTTGAGATTAATATAGCCCTGCTAAGGGCTATATTCCCTTGGGCCATCCTCAACTCATTAACAGTCCAGGGAACATGCAGGATCTTGTCTCTTGTATGACAAGCTCTGTCTTTACAACTGAATGCTAGCTTCCATTAAGAGGTGTTTGTACTGTGATTGGCTACATTTTCAACTAATACCTATATAATAAACAGCATTCTGTGCATAGCAAAAGGTAACTTCCAGTCACCAAATGTTGTCTGTGGGTGGGGATAGCAGAGGCTAGAATGCCTCCCAAAGTGATATCCCAGAAAAAAAGAAACATCTGGTGTGGTCTTTCCCGCCCCATGGTTGGTCGCAGCAATTAACAAGCCCATTTCAGGACTGGGTGAAATTAACAAGCTGGCATCAGAGCAAGGTGAAATTAACAAGCCAGCTGAAACTAACTGGGAGCAAACCATGGCTCCATCCTGCTGGTTTGCTGGTTTCCATGCTTGCTACCCTGTGTTTGTAATACCAGCAGAGTGGGTGCACACCCTGGTCACCTGCCCATCAGCTGCTGGAGCTGTTGGGAAAGGGAAGGGGGATTGGTGGGTGGAGTGCAGCGGGGAAGAACACTGGCCCATATATTAGGTTTGTCGGGTTAAACCTGTGAGTGAGGGGTGAGTGGGGGCTGCCAGAATGCATAAGAAATATACATAGGGACTGCCCGTTCATTAGGATTGAAACGCTATACATGCGAGTGGGGGATTGAAACGCTATACATGGGAGCTGTACGGACCAAACATGGACTCTAGCAGGCTATCATCTCATTTGAAAATACGCTCAGAATTTCAGCTAGTCTGCTTTGAGCTGTGAGAGTGGTAGGAACGCTAGCAAGGCAGGCTTCTGCTGATAGCATAATCACAGTGCTGAAGAAAGTAGTTAAAGGGTGGTGAGTTTAGCACCAGAATGGAGGTAACCCCTCTGTCAAGGGTAGAGAACCATTTCTGTCCTGGGGGTCATTTTGAGAATTAATACAAGCTCTGAGAGTTGCAAAGAAGTTGGAGGCAGGGGTGGTTAAGGACGCACTCTGGAAGAGGAGGGTCCAATTATGGATTTTTGCCATGGATTCATGTCCTTTCATTGTATGCATTCCCTCATCTCTGCTCCCTTCCCCTCAGATCAGATTTTCAGTGCTTGCGGGTAGGAATAGGATCCCAGGGCCAGATCCAGGAACTGGGAAGGTGGCCACTAAAATCTAGCCGTGGTCTGAATTTGGCCCTCAGGACTGAGGTTCTCCAAAACTGGCTCTAGGTCATATAAAGTATTTAGCACACAGCGGGTGATGAGCAGCTGCCAGCATCCAGTGATGATGGTTATTTTATTACAGGGTGAAGAACAGCAGAACTTTATAAGAAATCACAAAGACAGTTGCATTTCATAGTCAAGTTACTTGCAAAGCACAAAGACGCTAAGCATCTTGATTTAGTGTTTCTATTTTAATATCAACATGACCCATTAGTGGCTAAAGTGATAGCAAACCCTTCCAGTGTAAGTGCTCTAAATATATTAAGTAGTAAAATGTTATGAATGCATGTGTGTGTGTCGGGGTGAGGGTGGGTTGGAACCTGGTATAAATGACAACAAAGGGATTTGTTGATATAAATGCAAGCTGAAATATTGTCTATGTAGCAATCTTCTCTCATTTTCTCCCTTCAATGCATCCATGTCATGAGTTGACTACTAATAATTCTTTGAATAAAAATTCATATGCTACTTTTAAGGATGTAATCACATGAGATTTATTTATTTATTTTATTTTATTTTATTTCAGTTATATGCCGCCCCCTATGCCTACGGCTTCCAACATAAAATAAGCATTTTATTACAATATAAAAAATATAAAAATCTACAGATATTTAAAACAATTTTAAAATACCCCCATACAAAAGTTTAGTCCACCTTCCCCTCCCCGCCTCCAAAGGCCTGGGAAAACAGCCATGTCTTGCACGCCCGACGGAAGGCCAGCAAACTTGGGGCCAGTCGTGCTTCCTCTGAGAGGGAGTTCCACAGCCGAGGCCCAGCCACCGAGAACACCCTCTCAATTTTAGCCCCCGGCTTTACACGGGGGACCTCCAAGAAGGCACCCCCCCCAGTGGACTGGAGAGTCTGTCCTGAGTCACGGAGGGTGAGGTGTTACGATTTGATTGTATGCCATATACTATGAGAATTAATATACTGGAACCAATGACCATATTTGAAAATGCATATAACTATTGTACCAAAGCTCTGAATTCTCTGTACTGATCCAGTAGGCAGGATCTCTAGAAATAGCCAGGTAGGCTGTGTGGGAAATAATCTCACATGACTTTCACAAACTCCCAACCACATCATCATGTCTTGCAAGACCAGTGATTTACATCATATTGCTGACCAACCGCACCCAGCCTGGAACAAAGCACTGACAAAGACTAAAACAAAGGGGCTTGATGAGAGGGTGCTTGAACACCCCTGAAGAATATCTCCTTCACGCCTGGAGGGGAAGGAGGAGATGTTTCTGCTCAGGGAGTTGCCAACTGACAAGCAGAAGCCATTCAAGCGGCCATCACCCTTTTTGCACCAGCACAGATGATAAAGGCATATCTACTCCCTGCCTGAAGGGAGGGAAAAAGATGTCCTGTTATCAAGTGCCCACCCTGACTAACAAACAAACTGGGAATGTGACCATTAGCACCCAGGCTCCAGATGGATGGGAAAGGGAGATGACAGCCAGACTCTGTAAGATGAATACCAGCAAGCACATTGCACAATCAAGCACCCTGGAATATGCATACTGAAGAACATCTTCTCCCCAAAACACTATAAAAGACTGAAGCAGAGACCAGAACGTTGTCTCAGCGCTTGGCATCTAACTTGGTGTTCGTGGGCTGTTGACCCTTTCCGGGACCCCTCCATAGGGGGTCCTACAACCCTATCTCCTGCTCCTGACAGATGACATCCACCGTTTTGAGCTTTCAAGACATGTAAGACTGACTTTGGGTGTGGGATATTGTATAGCTAGGTAACTGCTGCTGGATCATTACAGACTGGGCTTTATAAATGTGTGAACAACTAAATAAATCTATAACTATGATTTAAGATCCCTTCTATGTGAATCTCTCATATGTGCAAACCAGGGTGTGTGGGTCCCCCGATCCAAAGAGAGCTAATTCCCTAAATCCTAACAGAGGCAGTCCCTGAGGTATCCAGGTCCAAGACCATACAGGGCCTTATAGATCAATGTCAACACCTTGTACCTGGCTCGGCACATTTCATGCAGCCAGTGCAGCGCACGGAGCACCGGTATTATGTGCTCGCATTGACCCATCCCTGTTAGGAGACGGGCCGCTGCATTCTGCACTAGCTGCAATCTCTGGACCAGCATCAAGGGAAGCCCCACGTAGAGCACGTTACAGTAGTCCAGCCTCGAGGTGATGAAGGCATGGATCAAAGTGGCTAGGTCGGGCCTTGAGATATACAGGTGCAGCCTCTGCACCAGATACACCTGGCGGAAAGCCACCTTCATCACCACATCCACCTGCTGATCTAGACGGAGACCTGCATCCAATAATACCCCCAGACTCCGAACCTGCTGAGCCACGGAGGGGCGCACCCCCTCCACAAGAGGGGGCACCGCCTCGCCCATCCAGCTCACCACCATCCCCTCCGTCTTATCGAGACTGAGCCTCAGTCACATTGCCCCTCCTTTGAACCAGGTCCCCCGACTTGTCTGAATGGTGGCTGCCAAATTGGGTAAAGCTGGGGCAGTTCTGCACAGTGCCATCCTCAGAAATGTGGACCACACCGTATGAATTAACTTGCCTAACCCAGGGCAATAAGCTCCCACTGGGTGCCTCCCATCTGAAAGGCCTCTGGCAGCTCCACCTGCATACAGGTCAGTCATGGCCATGGTGATGGACAGAATCTAGACCCTATAGGAATCTGCTGCCAGCCACCGATCAGCTGTTGTAGCAGTGGAGTGGGTGCACACCCCAGTCACCTGCCCATAGCAGGTGGAGCAGCTGCGGTAGTGGAGGTTATTCCAGGGAAGAGGAGCAGCAGCCCTGGTTTCCCAGGCTGGAGTGACTAATCATGCAGCCAGAGACACCGGGACTGTTCCTCCTCCCAAGAGTCTGCTTCAACAGCTGATGGGTGGGCAGCCATGGTTCACACCATCTGCCAATTCAACAGCTGACAGGCAGCTGGTGGCAGCTCCCTGCGGGAGCCTAATCCTGATGTCATCACAGCAGAATCCCAAGATCCTGCTCATGTGTTGGGCTTTCCAGAGCGGTGGGGCTGTGTGGCAGATGCCTAATGTTCTCCAGGACCCACGCATGGGTCTGCCTGTTCAAGGGCTCGTTGTGTTTCCTCCATGGGTGACTGCATCGTGGGGCCTCATAGAGGAGGTCTGGATTCCCTGCCCAAGTGAAAACACCCTAAGTGATAGACACAGCATCAGTTTGAGGCTTCTGAAAATGCTTATTTGGAGCTTCTTGGCTGTACACATATGACTAGTTGCTAATATGCTCTGTTACAGCCACACAGATTCCTTATGGACATATATTTTGTGGGGTGAATTTTAGGATGTGTCACCCTTGGATACGGGGGATGTTCTTGGGACTGTCCGAGTCACTTATTGTGAATTAGATCCATGCCCATCCTGGCTGGTTAAGGCTAGCTGGGAGACATTAGGGCCATTGCTGGCTGGGATAGTCAGCACCTCCTTGGGGAGGGCAGGGTGCTGGACTGTCTCAAGGAGGCGGTGGTGTGGCCCCTGGTCAAGAAACCATCATGGGACATTGGCGTCCTGGCCAGCTATCGGCTGGTCTCTAACCTTCCCTTTTTGGGAAAGTTTATTGAATGGGTGGTGACTCGACAGCTTCAGGTGCACCTGGACCGGGTCAATTTTCTTGATTCCTTGCAGTCTGGATTTCATCCAGGTTATGGCATGGAGACTGTGCTTGTGGCCGTGGTTGATGACCTCTCCCGTGAGTTGGCCCTGGGTTGTTTGACCCTGTTGATTCTGTTAGATCTCTCGGCTGCATTTCATACCATTGATCATGAGTTGCTGGTGACTCAGCTGCGGGACCGGGCAGGGATTAGTGGGACCATTCTTGATTGGTTTCACTCCTTCCTAGCTAAGAGAACCCAACGTGTGGTGCCGGATGATTTTTCATCTTCTCTCTGGGGCCTCACGTGTGGGGTCCTGCAGGGTTCCATCTTATCCCCTCTCTTGTTCAATGTGTATCTGCAGCCTTTGGGGGAGGTTGTCAGGGAGTTTGGTGTATGGTGTCATCAATATGCTGACGACACCCAACTATCTCTGTCTCTTTCATCTTATTATGAATTGATTAGGCAGTTTGGCCATGGTCAAAGACATAAGAAGAATGAGGCCTGAACAAATTCAGTTCAGCTAATTTGATGCATAAGCCTCAGGCTGGCACAAATTAAAAAGGTCCATGAGAATAAAGCTGTAAATAACTCTCACTCTAGCAGAAAAATGTATCTTCAAGGCCACAATAACAACCCCAGACAGCCACTATCTCTGAGAAAACAAAGAAGGTCTGAAAGAAAGGGGAGGTAGCCTCAGCAGATCAGACTGGCAAATAGGCAGTAGAGAAAAACTCCCCAAAGAGCCAAAATAGCTTTGGTGGCTATGCTCCAAGTAATAGAGAAATGAATGGTCAGCTTATTTCTGCACCTGGCATATTCAAAGAGGGGACCCTGCAACATGTATTCTTAATAAATAAAGCTATAAAAGCAAACACCCAGGGCCTTATCTCTTGTCACTGGCGCTTGCGGCTACTAGCATTGCAGTAAGCCTGCGTGGGCCTCTGACCCTTACCGTCGCTCTCAAAGATCCAGAGACTCCTGTCCTGCTATCTGCTGGGCGCCCTCCTCTTCTCCTCTGAACCAGCTTGCGTCTCGGACCATGGGCTGCAACGGCAGTGGCGGCAGCGAGAGGGGCGAGGGAAAAGGTTGCAGCATGGAGGAGCCGGCTGACGGGAAAAGAGCCAGTGTGGATGGGAATCTGTCGCAGCTTCTCTCACCTGTGTCAGGGTGCCAAATCCTGCCCTGACCAGCTCTTTTCCCGTCAACCAACTCCTTTTCTCAACCCGCTTTCCCATTCTCCTTTTCCCATTCTTCTTTTCCTGTCCCCTTTTCCCGTTTTTCTTCCCCTTTTCCCACCAGCTCTTTTCCCGTCAGCCGGCGATCTGACCCAGTGTCTATTTGGAAGTTAGCTAATGTAAAGCATATACACTCAAGCCCCATACTAAGTGCAAGGCCACACTTCAGGGGTTTTGAAAGAAGCAAGGCGATGTGTGTGTGTGTGTGCATGTGTAGGGGTGTCCTTCGTTCTGCTGTGGAGCACCAACGCTGGTGGAATGTGAGGGGAGTGAGTCAAACAGGCGGCTCCCAGCGTGACTTCTGCAGTCACTCAGGCAGCTTCCATGCTCTCCCTCCGCCACGGATCAGACTCAGAAAAACATCACATAGGCAGCCGTTTCCCCTCCTTCTGCCTGCACCAATCCCCGCTCCAAGCCTTATCCAGTAGCCCGCCCCCTGCCATGGCATGCAGACCGGGGTCTCATGTGCACTGGCCCTTGCAGTGCACTGGCCCAACAGGACTTTGTATTTCATGCACGTGTCCTTTAAGGGCTCACAGTAGGGGTGAGGGTTGGATTGGACAGCCAGTGGGGCCAAAAACAGACACGGGGTTGCTTTGGCCTTCAGGGCCACAAGCCCATGGTACTGGCTGCTGGTGTGGATGGTTTCCTCCATTGATATGAGCAGGAACTCCAGGGCTGGCCGTCGCCACACATCCATTTGGCTGGCCTGCACAGAACATTCTGGATTTCCCAACAGTGCTCCATGAGTGGCCACAAGTGAGTGGCCTGTGTCTCACAGGAACATGCATCTGGCCACTCCACCTTCAGGTGGGTGATCTGATCTGTCACTCCTGGGTGGCCATGCGGGGTAGCATCTTTTCTGAAACCCCCCTATGTTGGGAAGTCTTTTGTGATCTCCTGTCAGTTTGTGCTAACAGAAAGCCTGTCACAATCCAGCTCTCCTTGCCATATTGCCTTCCATGGGTTCAATTGTGTCTTCAATAAAGTCAATGGCTGAGTTCCCAATGATGTTAATGGTTGAAGATTGCACTCTAATAAATTTTTGACCTGATTAAAAAACAGAAGACACTCCCAAAATGAAATGTCCTTGACATTTCACTGACAAGAATTCGTTGATGGTTTGAACTGAGATTCCATTTCTAAGGATTTATCAAAGAAATTTTTTATCAAAGAAGAATTTAGCAAAGAATCAAAGAAATATTATTTGAACACTTCACTTCCTGTGTTATCTTTTTGGTTTGCACCTTTTATTTTTCTTTTCACTAAGATTTTTCCCTTGAACAAGGTTTTCCAAATATTTATCTTCATTGTAAAACATACCCCTTATCTCTCCTCTGTCCAGTCAGTTTGACACTAGTCACCATGCTTTTTCTTCATCTTCTCACATCAGAGGTCACTGCTTTGACCTTGAGAGCATTTATGATGTATCTATTCTGTGGGTTTCTTTCTGTCATCTGATCATTGATCACTTTTTCCTCTCTCCCTACAATGGATATGCCAATACCAATTAGTCTAGAACTGCTTGTTATTTTCTGACCTTTAAAAAGGCCATGCTTTATGATTTATTTGCTTCTGCTGTGTATGTTCAGATGTTGTTTGGCTCAGGTAAGGATATGGGCCTATGCTATTATATTCCTCCCTCCCTTTCCCCCCAAATCAAAACTCATCAAGAAATATTGACATTTTTCCTCCAATGGAGATTAGTAAATGTTGCCTGGAGAGCTTTTTTTGTTTGATTTACTCATTTTTATGGCTAGTGGCAGTTCTTGATCCTCCCTTCATGGATGCAGACAGCCCCAGAAGGAGCGTGTTAGGATTCATAGGAAAATGACTTCAGCTTGTCGAAGCACCCCCCCAATCAAGACTCAGACAACAAAGTTGGGTTAAACTTGGCCGCACTCTTTATTGACAACCAATTATAACGAAATAACAACGGCCGGTGGGGCAATTGCACCTAGCAATTTGGGTCCAGTATGCTAACTAATCTTATAACTTATTAACTCCGGTACTGGCCTGGATGTGCCTTCCAGTGTCAGTACCCCTGATCAAACAGTCCCTTCCCTCGACAGGTCATTGCAAATGGCCGAAAGGAGGGACAAGCCCAGCAGCGGGCATGAGTAAGGAGTCTCGTGCCTGCATGGTGTGAGGACAGTGCTTGTCCCTACCCACCCTGCTAATCCACTGCTCCCAGGGTCGTGACCCCAGTGCATGCTGTGCCCCGCATTACACCCGAGGTCACCTCCCCATCTCTTAAGGAGATGACTCAACATTTAAACTTATGCCTATTTACCTATAATAGCATACTGGACCCCTGCAGAGTGCGACAATCTTGCCTTCTTGGCTGCATAATTGTCTGCATGCCTTATTCGAATTATTCATCGTTTCAATATTTCTGGATTACCCTATTTACTTAAAGAATTCAGACCTGAATCAAAATTCAAATTAAATTAAACAAACAAATTAGACGAGCTTAAAATTGTAATTAACCTATTAAACCTATTCTGCACTGCTGAGGAGGCAAAATAAGCGATCCTGTAACTGGTTGCTCGCCAAAAATTCCTCCTCGGCTCCTATAAAGGCAACCATCCAAGACAACAGTGCTAGAGGGGAGGTGGGTGGGGCTGCCTCTTTGCCTTCATGCTCTGAACTGCTTCTCTCCGCGGCGTGCAGGAGGCTTGCCCCGCCTACAAGGGGCGTGTCTCCAGAATTTCCCCGTGGAGCGTGTCTGCGCGCGCGCAGTGTGGAACCAGCTGCTACAACAGCCTTAGTTTCTGCAGCGGCGCCTTCTAACAGGCGCCGCTGCGCGGCCCCCATACTGGAGTCTTTTTTGCGGCCAGAGGGAGGGGCTCGACAATTGGCCCGTCGCCGCCATTTTGGGCTGCGAAGGGGGCCTAGGAGCACATAGGAGCAGCTGAGGCCTAGGATACATAAACCCAAGTGCTTCAAACTTGGTGGTCTACTAATTCATAATTTCCATCAGAAGGATGGGATATTCCAATACTTCAGGCAAAACAATTATTCAGAACCAGAATGAAAAGTTAAAATCTTGGAATTCTCCACTAAGAGCAAAGCCTCATAAAACATTTTTTCCAATGGGAGGAAACCTAGAAAGAGGGATAGGGTCATTATTAGAATTTGGATGACCTGCACAAAGGTCATTTTAAAAATGGACCACCGGGGGGGGAGGGGCAGTCTATGTGCAGTGGGTAAAGTGGTGCTGCAAGGGCCGTGTATAGGAGGAGGGAGTGGACAGGTGCACACCCATGTTCATCCACTTCCATGCATGGAGCAACGCCTTTTTGCCTGGGTTGGGTGGAGGTGAGTGGGGGTTCATGGGTCATGAAGGTGGGTGGAGGTTCATGAGGCATGGGAGCATGCCTGAGGCATGGGAGTGTGCATGACATGGGAGGCACACACACATGCACCTTCACATTCAAATAGGACACATCCACTCATGTCCACTGGGTGGACGTGAGTGGAAGCATCTCATTTAAAAATGACCAAAGTGTTGATTGGAGGCCTATACAATGGGAAAGAAATTTTTTTTTTTTAAGTTACTTTTGTTTCCAAAAATTACTGCCAGTCATAAACATTAGTGTTCTCATAAAGTGAAATTTGTATTATTTTAATTAGGCTGCTTTTACACATTACACAACAGGCTATTATAATCACTGGAGATAATGCTGAGTATTTTAATTCTGCAATTTTTGTAATGTGTGAATGCACTATTCCCCTTTTATGCTGCAAGATCTTGGGTTGTTGTAAGAGCCACCACCTCTTACAGGAAGGGGAGAAACATGAAAATTTCAATGGTGCATGGTGGGTAGAAAGAGGGAGTAGGGACAGTAAATTACCATGAGGAAGGATGCTACCCATGGAGAGCCACTGTGGAGTAGAGCAGTAGCCACTGGCTCTCTGGGAGAATGCTGGACTACATTTCCCAGCATGCTCTCAGAGAAAAGATGGTGGCCTGATCACTTCCCAGCATTAGAACAGCCATGGCTGCTTCTGAGCTGTGAGCTGCTACTTTCTCAGTGGACCTGCATCACTAAGAAGACCTCAAAGGGCCTCAAGGGAAGACAGGGTGCAGTGACTCAGCAGTGCAGGATCAGGTAAGCATTGCTCAATTGAGGAGTTACTGAGTCCCAACCATTTTTCAGTTTTTTGGTACTTAGTAAAACTGAGTCATATACCGTGATCCTCAGCAAATACTGAGTAAAACCAAGTACTGAGTTTCAGCTAACCTAGCATAAACTTTGTTATCCATTTGAAAACTAAATCCTTTAAAAAATCCCCTCAGGCTTTGGTTTCAAATATTTTATAGATAGATAGATATTTCAAAAAATTGTCTGTTTATTTAATTTATTTATTTATATGCCACACTTCCCATAAAAGTTCAGAGCAGCTTAATATCAATAAAAACATCTAAAAAGTCCCCTTAATACCTAAAATCCCTTCCCTACCCCCCAAAAATCCTATCCCTTCCTGACAAATGCCTGGGCAAATAGAAAGGTCTTAGTACTATGTCTTCTGGCAATGTGTTCCACAGGCTAATTGTACAGTATCTGAACACTGCAGTCAGCTTTGTCGCTAGCTACTGCTTTATTTAGGATTTTATTTATAAGAATGTTAATACTTTTCATAAAGAACATTATTTTTACAAAACATCATTCTTGCAAAAAACTGACAATATTTTTAAAATAAATAAATAAATGATTGTTTCTTTCAGGTCACATTGTAACAAAATGTTTATTACCTCCCCCCTCCCTTCTCTCTGGTAAAAATTGACACTGATGTTCTTATGTTAATCTCGTTCTCCAGATAGTAGCAGTCATATTCTTTCTCTGTGAAATTCAAATGTACTTCACAGAAGAGACATATGCCTCCAGGGGGAAATATTAATATAACATTAACTAGAGGTGATGCAAACTGTTTCACCCACCAGCAAGCCAGACTCTTCTTGTGGGTCCTTGAGGCCAATTTTTTTCTGACTGACTCAAGCAAAATTAAGAATGCAACCCAAGAAAAGAGGGAAAAAGATGCAGACCAGGACTAAGAAGGGAGGCTAGTATTTGACACTTGTTTGGGATTTTACCCACTACATTTTGGCACTATGGAAATGTCCCAGTGGATTTTTCAGTCTAAAAGGACGACTGGAAGGGGTAGCGTGGCAAAGTGGAGTCACAATAGGGCTACTGGACTTTGAAGACTTACCGAGTGGGCTTGAAGCCACTCCCACTCCTGGGTATAAAAGAGAGGGGGCCCTGCTACAGGAAGTCATCGCCCCCCATCCATTCATGACCAGCACTCCTCAGGAGACCCCATATCCTCTTCTTTTCACTGTGGTGCTCTCTGTCACGGGGGTTGGGGGAAAAGGTTTGGAAGAAAAGAGAAAGGAAAGTGAGAGGTGAAAGGGGGCAGGGAAAAAGGGGCGGCTTCCTCTTGTCGTAAGCAATCTGAGTATAATAATCCCTCAGGGTGTTGGGTGGGCTTTCCCTCCTACTCAGAGGGCAACCCGTCTCATCATTGGGATAGTATAGAGGAAGCCAATTGCCCCAGGGGAGGAGAAGCACAAAGGAATTTCTCAGTCGTTCAGGGAGATATACAGGAACCTGGACACCGTGAAGATCTGTGGCAGGAAAGTAGGGGGAAATGGTCCTGGGGAAGGGAGAAGACGGGAAGGGATGGCAGGGAGTAAGGAAGGTGAAGGTGGGTAGGACTTGCGCTCAGGGAAAGGGATATGGTAAGGGAAGAGAAGGGAGGACTTGAGGATATGGAACAACAGGAGCTAGGGAACCAAACACCAGAATCTTAAACCACGTATACAGGAGCACAAACTAAGACTTAACAAGACAAACAGATCACCACTCTTACCACCATTCACTCTACACCAGGAAGGGGGAGAACACCAGGAACAGTCACTCAGGTCTTACTCTTGATCAAGGTTTCAGGCAACAAGGAGCAATACAAGATACCAGGGGGCCAGCTTCTCAAAATGATTACCGGCAGCTGCTTCTAGCCCCGCCGGTGTATTATATAGCCCAAAGCCCAAAAGGGATTAGCGTGCTCAGGGCGGGGCCTCAATCTGCCTCTGAGCCTCTCCTTATGAGCGGCATGCTTGGAGCCTGGGCAGGGCCTGAGTTCTCCTGCAAGCATGGAGAGGCCCCGCCCCCTAATCTCTCTTCTTCCTAGGATGCCTGCTGATTCCAATCCCCCTATCAGCGCAAACCCTGACACTCCCTTCTCCCATCCTTTTGGCTCACACTACTGTGAGACCACTAAAAACGAGGGTAAAGCATTGAAACCCACAAATTAGACACAAGCAAACAGGCATGTTTTGGGAATTCCAATTTGGGAACTAGTGCAGAGATGGAACAGGGAGTGCATCTGAGTAGTCTCCTGGGTGTCTGATCATTACCCGAAAACTTAATCAAGCACTCAAATTACCCAAGAATACTGAGTATTCCCTTTACTGAGCTATGGTCAATAAACAGTAAAGCAGTAACAGAACTCTGAAGAATTGAGATGGTAAGTCAGAAAAACGGCAATGGAAGTTGTAAAATCAGTACTGGAAGTTGTAAAATTAGGAAGTTGTAAAATTAGTAAATCAGTAAGTTGGGTAGCCTTTTGGGCAATGTTTGGGTACCGATTAGTATCCAATGTTACCAGGTTGAATCAAGTGCCCCAATTCTGACGGGTAATATCAATTTTTGTGGATACTCATTTCAGCTCTAAATTTCTGCTAAGGAAATATTCTAGTCATACCATCAGAGAACGGCTCCTTATAGGTGTATGAGAACTATTAGTAGTAGTATTAACTATTTATATCGTGCAAGCAATGTGCTGGGCTCTGAACAGTCCTGATACTTACAATCTAGTAGGATGGACAAAGCAGGGTGGGAGTGACAAGAAAGAGGGAAACATAGGGAGAGACAACTTGGATACATTCAAGAAGTTGAGAAGTTGCTAGTGCATATGTTTAATTTAGCACATGTACAGATGAATAGGGTAACTGAAGTTATTAAATTGGTTTTATTTGACTGAGGTAACTACTCCACTTCTGAAGTGTTCAGATGAACAGCTAAAGGGAAGAAACTAAATCAGTTTAATTAAACTGAAGTAACTACTTCTGTTCAGCCAATCGCCTCCCCAATCCCTTGATGCTTTGAGGGAAGGATCCCAGGATCAGGATAAAAAGTGTGTCCCAGCCACAACCTTTCAGTTGGACCCCTGATCAGCAGCCAGTCGGTGCGTATTGCAAAGCACCTGTTGCACCACCTCAAGCAGCTCATGTGGAGAAGCAGCAAAGAGTCATCTCTCTTAGCCTCCTGGATGGAGCTCCTATTGCATATCCCTGCCCAACCCCGACCATACCTTTGCCCCTACAAATGGAAGGGGGGGGCAGAGGGAGAGAAATACCCGACTGATTCAGCAAAAAACAATTGAGAGGAGGAAAGGGTGAGGGGCTTCCAGTTTTGAAGCGGTGCCCAGGATAGAGGGGTGGGGAGCTCTCTAGTAAGCTCACCAGAGGCACAGGCCACTAAAATTGTCTTCCCATCCTAGCAGCTTCCTGGGTCACTAAGAAAGAAGCAGTTCGGGCTGGGAGCTGGGTAGGGAATGAGGCGGGAGTGGGAATCCCCAATTCAACAGCGACACCCTGTACTTGTCATCTATCAATGTCAGCAACCCCTCCAACTACCATTCCGTCTCCCACCAACCCATCCACCCCCAATATGGCCTGGTGGGAAGATCCAGCCCTGGCCCTGACCCTTCCTTCCTGGGGGCTCTTCTACTCATCTCCCAGAACTTGCCTCCTCTCTTCTCATCCTGGGAGCAGCCATTGCAGCATCAGGGTCACCTGGTTTGGGGAGAGAGAGGACAGCTTTAGCTTACAGACAGTGGGAAGAAGCAGTGTGGAGAAAGCACTCCTCAGTACTGTTCGGCAACAGAGGTGCCTTGCTTAGGAATGTGCCTTTCATTTTTGTTATTAGAATAACTAAAACAAATGAGCCTTCTTTCATTTTTGTTCTTCAATAATGAAAATAATTTTCTTTTTGTAATTTTAGTTTTACCTTCACTGATTTTCATCCACTTTGGATGAAATTTGGAGAGACTGTACCCCTCACACAAGACATCGTACTTACAAAATATCCAAACGATTGAACCAAAGGTCCTGATTATATAAGGAATTACATTTTGTGATTTTCTGGCAGTGATATCTTTGTGTTCCATCCAATTTGGATGAAATTTGAAGGATATACATCCTGTGCAAAGGGTCATACCTGCTAAAGGTCATAAAGCATGGATAGAGTCCTGATTTTATAAGCAAGTGAATTTTTGTGGTTTTAACAGAAGCTGTGGAAATACTAGTCCTGAAACTTTGGGCACAAAAATGAGTTTCAGGACATAACTGGGACTTCAGGCAGAAAGGAAGAGGGTGGAGAGGAAGCAGCCCACCAGTCAAGATACATGATTGACACATACAGGCTGGCCAATTGACATCTCATGCACATACTGCAGCACTGTGACAGAGGGCATAAGATAATCCTTTATTGGCCCTGGGCATCTTTCGACATAACAAGGATCGTGTGTCAAATCCCCTAAGCATGGCCATTGTGTGTAAGCAATATAACAATCACAACATCAATTTGACCACCCATTGAACCCGCAATGTGAACACCATTGCATCACAAAGACAATTGGCATGTTCTGGCTTAACACATGGCTAATGTTGTGTCTAATGATATCACGTGGTGTGTTAGCAGATACAATTATTATTATTATTATTATTAACAAACATTTATATAGCGCCAGCAGTGTACCTGACACTTTACAAAGTAATAAAATAGACACGGTCCCTGCCCCTAGGGCTTACAATCTGAGAGACAGGAGCTGGGGGAGAGACTTAGGGAGGGGAACAGAGGGAGAGACAAGGGATCTAACATTCATGAAGATGCGAGGTCTCAAGTGCACATACTTGGCTTGGTTACGATGAGAATGACAGCAGGCAGGTCCATGTTGCAAGGATAAGGGTAAACCGATCGTAGGTATAGGAATAGTGGCTCAGCAGGATAAAGAGTCAGACAGAGCAGGGAGAGATTTGAAGGTATGAAGGGAGGGGAACAATGCAGAAGTGCTTGTGTGCTGAGATTGGGTGGCAAGAAAAACACTGATTTGCCCCAAGATGGGCTGTGTGTCTCAGCAGTGCCACATGGTTAACACAGGGCAAAAATGGTGTTCATATCAAGGTCAAAACACACATTCAGACACCCATTTATGTTACGTCTAAAAACACCTCTGTCCTAAGAAGATGCTTCCAACTTCCGAGTAACAAGTAGATGGGTTGGGGTGGGCACAAAATGTGAGTACATGATTGACATTTCTGCTGGCCAATTGGCATCACAAACCTATCTTGTACCACTGTGACAAACATTAGAGAATCCTTCTGTTAAAATCACAAACTTTTTATCACTTATACATTTGGGACCTTTTATCCAATCTTTCTGAAATGTGGCAGGGTTTATCCCTTGGGTGAGGGGAACAATCTGTCCAAATTCCATTTGAATTAGATGGAAAACAAAGACGTGACAACTGAAAACGCATGCACCACTTCTGTTAAAGTCACACGATTCAATGGTTTATAAAATCTAGAAACTTTCTCTAATCCTTCTGAAATTTAGCAGAAATAAGGCTGTGGATGAGGGGTAATTTCTCCAAATTTTATCCAAATTGAATAAAAAACAATGCGGGTAAAAGTAAAAAATGTGTTTTCAACTGAAATCAATGAAAAACAAAAGTGAAAACAAAAGAAAGAACAACAAAGGATAACAAAAACGAATGACATTCTAATAATGAAAATGAAAGGAATAACAAAACCAAAAAGATTTCTTTACACATCTTTCGTCTCCCTAGCTCCAGCTGCGCAGGGAGAGCTGGGATTGAGTTCTCTGTCTCCCTCACACTGAGAAGGTCACACGAGCAATTAAATTGATTTCAAAACTAAAGAGGGATGTACTCCTCTTCTTCCTCCTGATTACTGTCAGTTTAAAGTGCTGTTCGTGTGTACAGTATCAGAGTTAAGCTGAGTTAAGACTTAATTAAATCAGTGTTCATCAGAACATGGTCCTAATTACAAAGAGGGTGAGGATCCTGAAGGGAACTGCTTACTAGGGATCTGTGAACAGAATGGGGTTTAGATGTTCGGCCATTAGGCCGTTCGGAATGAAAACTTAATTTGGGTTCATGGGTTCGGTCCCGCAGAGTTTGGACCCCCCCAAATGTTTGGGAAGTTCAGCCACCTGGAGGCTTGGGGCACTCCAGGGGTGCCCGTGGGGGCATGGTAGGACCTCGGAGACACAGCAGCAGCAGTAGGGACTGGGAAGGCTTGGGGCTTTGCACCCTGGGTTGACTGGGCAGGCAGGCTCGGCGCTTGACTCTTGGGGGTGCCCGTGGTGCCTTGACTGGCCGTCTGAAACCCAGAGGCAGCAGCAGCAGCAGAGGCCGGGAAGGCTTGGACCTTGGTAGTTGGCCTGGCTCCCCTACTTGGCTGGGCATTGCAGGCTGCCAGGCATCGGTCGAGCAGTGACAGACATTGGATTGCCCGGTAGCAGAACCCATGGTACAGCAGAGGCAGCAGCAGCAGACAGGCAGTGTGGCATGAGTAGCGGAAGGCAGGTTGAGGCTGGGTTCAAGGTTGGCAAAGAGGGCGGGAAGACAGGCAGTGTGGCATGAGAGGCAGTAGGGAAGGCAGGCTGGGACCTTGACAGGGCACTCAGGTAGGCTGGAGAAGACTGTGCAGCGAGAGAGAGCCAGTCAGATAGGCAGACTGAGATCATCTAGCCAGAGGCTGACTGGTAGGGTTACAGCTTCCCAATGCCACACAGCGTCATGAGGTCAATCAGACAGGCCGGCCAAGGCTGTCTAATGAGTGAGAGAGAGAGGCAGGGTGGGCGCCGGGCATTGGGAGGAAGGGACAGCAGCTCAGCAGCAGCCCAGAATGAGGAGGAGACTGCCCCTGTCATGGGATGGCGTGTGCCACTGCATCATCGATCCATGTCCAGTAGGGATGTGCTAATGCGGTTTCGACGTTCAGTGTTCAGCCTGAATTCGATCCATTCTGATGGCCGAACCGAACCGAACCGAACACCAGAAACCCCGAACAGTTCGGCCCCTTTGGATGAGTTCAGGCGCGTTCGGGTAGGAAAAACAGGGCTGGCAGGCCCAGGGAGTGGGGGGCAGCTGAGGAGCAGACTTCCTGGTGACAGGGGTGGAGAGGCTTGGACTACCAGCCAGCCTGCCAAATTACCATCCCTCTTTTCCTCAGACCACTGGCTTTGCAGTCTGCAATTGGCCACGGGCTAGGCTGCATGGAGCCAATGGGACTTGTGTTAAGGCAGGCTCAGCAAGCAACAAAAGTCATTGCCCTTCCCCCTTCCAATTCCTTCTGAGCTAGCCACTGAACCTGTCATCAGGCATCTTCAGAAGTCTCCCTCTCCCAGCAATTTGTGTTCCTCCCAATCCATGGCCATCCTACTCCTATTTCACCCATTTCCACACATTTACCTCCCTAGTATCATTTATTTAGATTAGATAGATTTAGGTGTTATTTTTATTTTTTACCCCTCCCTGTGTTCTTTCTCTTTCCCCTCCATTGAATCCTTCCCTCCTCCCTGTAGATATTCCATCACTGATTCCCTTCCCCTGTTTTGGGATTTATTTAGAGTAGGATTAGATTGATTTAGGTTTCATTTACCCTCCCTGTGTTGTTTGCTGTGAGCTGTCTGTGTCCCCGACACCAATCTCTGTGTAGATAGATAGATAGATAGATAGATACTATGCCAAGGGGCTATTGGATTACGGGCTTCCTACGTTAAAGAGAAGGCTCTTTTTTTTTGGCCCGGGCGAATTACTTCCCTTCCTCCCTTACCTCAGGGATATATCAAGGGGTTCCGCTGGCGGAGCGCTATTGTCGATGCCCCCAGAAGCAGGTTGAGTCTCTAACTCATATCTTTCATGACTGCCCTTTTTATGCTGACTTACGACAGAGGCTATTGTTTCCCCTTATTAATGGGTTTCCGGGAAGATCTCGAGATCTTCGGATGATTTATTATCTTTGTGATAATTGTAAGGAGACTTCATGGAGGGTATCGCATTTTTTATTTGGTATTTATGTTATAAAATAACAGTAGGGGATTATTATTTTGCCCATTGTGTTTCAGGTTACATGGCATTTTAATTTTTATTATATATATAATTTGTTTTACATTTTTATTCTGGATTTATGTCCCTTGTATAGGTATAAATGTATGCCTGACTAGGCCAATTTCATCATGTAAGTTTGCTGGCTAGGTATTGTTGTGTGTTTGCAATGACCTGTTGGTCTCGCAATAAAGTGTTATTGATAGTTACTATAGATAGATAGTTGTAGGAGTTAGCTTAGTGATAGAGATAGAGATAGTGTGTAGTGATTCAGTTTTAATATTTTATAGCGTGTTTGTAGAACTCGACCTTTGTAGATATTAGATAATATTCCATTTAGTTCCATAGGTTTTAGAATAGTCAATAGCAGTTAGAGTTAGTGTAGATATATATAATATTAGATTACACATTTGAATAAATAAATAAAAAATAATAATCTAAAAAACTTCCTGTGCATTTTTGGGGTGGGAGAAATGGAGAAGGGAAGCAGGAGAGGCTGGTCTGCTGCCCATAAGACAGGCAATGGGGAACATGGCATTGCCATGTGGTAGGAGTTGTGCCAGTGGAGTGGCAGCACGCAGCAAACTGAGCCCATCACCACGCCCCAAACTCCACACGCCTGATTTTGGGCGACAAGCTTCCGGGGCTCCCAGCAGTGGCACTAGCTGCGGGGTGGTTCAGCAGCACCTCCTGCCAGAATCCTCCACTGCCACGCAGGGCACTGGAAGGCCTGCACTCTAGGAGGCTGCCGCTGACAGAGTAGGTGCAGGTGCTTCAGGGGCAGGGGCCGAAGTTCACCATGGGCCACCATTGTCCCCCATTATTGAGGCGATCCCCAGCAGTCCCGAGCTGGTGGATACCATCCCGGCTGCTAGAGGCAGGGCCCTATCCCTGGGCAATGGCAGCAGGAAGAGGAGCAGCAGCAGCAGCAGCTCCATTTAGTTCCATAGGTTTTAGAATAGTAAATAGCAGTTAGAGTTAGTGTAGATATATATAATATTAGATTACAAATTTGAATAAATAAATAAAAAACAATAATATAAAATCTTCCTGTGCATTCTTTGTGTGCGACAAATGGAGAAGGGAAGCAGGGGAGGCCATTCAGTTGCCCAAAAGGTGGGCAATGAGGCACATGGTAGAGGTGGCAGGGACCGTGTCAGTGGAGTGGCAGCAGGCATCAGCAGCAGCCTGAGCCCATCACCACGCCCCAAACTGCACAGGCCTGATTTTGGCACTCATGCTTCAGAGGCTCCCAGCAGTGGCACTAGGAGTGTGGTTCGGCATTGCCTGTTGACAGCATTATCCACTGCTATGCAAGGCACTGGAAGGCCTGAAGTCCAGGAGGCTGCGGCTGTCTCTGCTGTGACTGCAGGAGTAGGTGCAGGTGCTTTGGGGTCAGATGTTCCTCCAGGGCCACCAATGTCCCTGACCCCCATTCTTGAGGTGATCCCCAGCAGTCCAGGGCTGGTGGATCTGACCCTGGCTGCTAGAGGCAGGGCCTTATCCCTGGGCAATGGCAGCAGGGAGACGAGCAGCAGCAGCAGCTATAGGGAGCATAGGGAGAGTGCCAGCAACACAGTGGGCAGTCGATCAGCCTCAGCATCCCAGTACTCCCCTTCATGGAACATCACTCTGATTGGGGACAGTGAGGCAGACACTAGTCCTGCAGAGGAGATGTCTGGTGCTGAGATGATGGCTGTCACTCCGAGAGCTGTGTTGCCACTGTGTTCTGCCCCCCAATAGTGCTGTCAGCAGTGTGTCACCTGGTGTGGGCCAGAAGGGGGCAAAAAATCCTCTATCTGGGTGCATTTTAAGTCAGTGCGGGCGGATGATGCCAGGGACATGCAGTGTACTTTGTGCCAGAAGGTGGTGAAGCATGGGAAGGTGCTCACCAACCTTGGCACAACTGCCATGGTAAGGCACCTGAGGAGATGCCACGGTGAGTAAGTGGTAAGGCATCTGAGGAGATGCTCCCCCCAAAGCGGGGAGCAGCAGCAGCAGCAGCGTCAGTGCACCATGGAGGAGCTGGTGTGGGGGCAGCTGCCAAGTCCATCGGCAGCTGCAGGACGTGGAGGGTGGCGTGGCGTTCAACTGAAAGCCACTCGCATGTTTGGGGAAATGATAGCGCTGGATGGGCAGCCCTTCTCAGTGGTTGGGGACATGGGGTTTAGGCGCTTGATTGGGTTCCTGGGCCCCCAGTTTAAGTTGCCCTCGCACACCACCCTGAGTCAGCAGGTGGTGCCAGCCCTGTACCAGGCTTTAAAGGAGTGGGTGAGGGAGCAGCTGGCAAGGGCTGGGGGTGCCACCGTCCACTTAAACACAGACCTGTGGTCTAGTAGGAACATGCAGTACGCGTATTTGGCAGTGACGGTGCACTGGTGGCAGGACTCAGAGGCAGCATTTGGCAGTGGCAGGAGGGGACCCAAAGCAGGGTATAGGTGGGCCCTGCTTCAGGCAGAAGTAAAGGAAGGGCCCCCACACCACTTGGAACATCGAGGCAGCACTGACCATCATGGTGAGGGAGTGGGTCACGCCAGGTGCACCCTTCACCAAGGGGTGCATGGTGAAGCACAACATGGACAACATATTGAGGGTCGTCTGTGAGGAGGGCTTCAACAGCATTCCTTGTGCCACACACACCCTTCACTTGGTGGTCAGGGACACTCTGGGCTTGGGGGAGAAGGGGATTGGGGCAGGTGCCCTTAGCTCCCTGATCGAGTGGGGGAGGAAGTTGGCCAGTTTCTTTAACCGGAGTGTGAAGGGCAGTGACCTCCTCCGAGCGAAGCAGACAGAGCAAGACTCCCCAGTGCACCAGCTGGTGGAGGCTGTGCCCACCTGGTGGAATTCAACATTCCTAATGCTCGAGCAGCTTCTCGAGCAGGAAGCCGCCTTACGTAAGGTTCAACTGGTGACAGACAGTGGGGCACCTTCAGGGTACGATGGGGTGGAATGGGAGATCCTGGCTCACACAGTCTTCATGCTTGGACCATTCTTGACCGTGACGGAGATGATCAGCTCCTCCATGGCCACCATCAGCCAGGTGACCCCTCTGGTCCAGAGTCTCCTCAGGAGGCTGGAGGAGAATCTCCAGGGGTGGGATTGTGTCCCTCAGGCCAGGAAGCTGGTAAATGAGGTGGTTAACCTGGTGTGGCAGCTGTAGGAAGGGCTCAAGGTGCAGTTTGATGAGCTCATGCTGCAGCAGGAATATATTTTGGCAAACATGCTGGACCCCAGGGTCAAGGGAAGTGTGGCATGGCAGACAGTGCTCTATGGCCACTGGAAGGGTGATCTGGTGGAGAGGGTCTGACAGGCAGAGAGGGCTCTTGAGAGTGCATGGCAGCAGCAGCAGGATGCCCCTGGGGATGGTGAGAGTGGGAGGAGCCACCCCTTTCAGCCATCAGTGTCTATCCCTTCCCCCAGCCCTAGAAGTAGCAGCACCAGCAGCAGACTGAGCAGAAGCAGCACCCCTATTGTGAGCAGCAGAATCTCATATGTTTAGGGCACTCTGGCCAGCATGGGCTCATGCCCAGAAGGGCAGGCAGCGTGGCTGAGGACAATGCTGGAGGTGGTGTCCAGGCAGAGTTACATGAGGAAGTATGACAGCACCTCAGCAGCAGTGGAGAGCTAAATGGATGAGGAGCCGTGCATTGAACCCAGTAGCGATCCCTTGGCCTACTGGGCCGGCAAGACCACCCAGCGTATGGCCAGCCCTGTCCAAAGTGGCAAAGGGTCTCTTGTCCTGCCCACCAATGAGTGGTGGGGGATATTTGCTCACTCCACCTCTTGAGACTGAGGGCCAAGTTGGTGGAGCATTTACTTTTTATTAAGGTGAACCTTCTGCTGCTGGGATTTCCCAAGTTGCCCCTGGACATGGATTGATGGTGCAGTGGCACATGTTATCCCATGCCAGGGGAAGTCTTAGGACGGGGCTCCTACTCAATCTGGACTGCTGCTGCTGTGCTGAGATGCTTTCCCTCCCTCCCAATGCCCGGCACCCATCCTGCCTCTCTCTCTCTCTCTGACTAGATGATCTCGGACCACCTATCTGACTGACTCTCTCTCTCTCGCACGCTGAAGTCTTTGCCATCCTATATGAGTGCCCTGCCAAGGTCCCAGCCTGCCTTCCCTACTGCCTCTCATGCCACGCTGCCTGTCTGCCTACCCTGGTTGCCAACCTCGAACCCTGCCTCAGTCTGCCTTCTGCTCATGCCACGCTGCCTGTCTGACTGCCCGACCGACCGCCCACCTGCCCAAGTGGCCAAGATCAAAGCCTGCCTCAGTCTGCCTTCCCATGCTCATGTCATGCTACCTGTCTGCCCGCCCGCCCAGGTGGCCAAGATCAAAGCCTGCCTCAGTCTGCCTTCCCATGATCATGCCACGCTCCCCGTCTGCCCGCCCGCCAAGGTTGCCAAGATCAAAGTGTTGATGATGGCCTCAATTTTCCATAAAATGGGTACAAACCCCCCCCCCTCTGCTGTATGACCAAGGGCCAACAAACATGGACCCGGAGGACTTGAAAGGACACCTCCCAGATGTGGCCAAGTGCCAGCAAACATGGGGAAAAGGGCTTGAGAGCATAGCCCCCCATTATGAGCAAGAGGGGGGCTTGTAAGACAGAGTAAGGTCGGGCCCAGCCATCATGGAACCCAGCAGAAAGTAGGTCGCTCATGTGAAATACCAGCCTAAACCTGGGGGAAGAGAGGAAAAAGGAAAACGCCTAGAGTAAAGTGTGGGGCCATTAAGAGGCATTCTTCCTATTCAGTAGAGCACCAATGACTGGAACTTGGAGCAGCAACCCTGCCCCCCTCAGGAATAAAGAAATCCAGGGGTTCCCTTTGTGTCCAAGGAAGCCAATCGTTAGTCCTCTCCTTCCCTCCTTAACTACCCTTCAGCCACTGTTGTTTACTCTTTCCCCCTGTGTCAAAGATATCTTATGCATCTTGTATGGCCCTTTTTGTGATGGAAGTGGAAGTTGGATTTCTCCCCTCGTTAGCTCATTGTGTACCCCAAACGACCCATTGTAGCCTTCCCAAATCCTTTGTTCAGTACCCTATAACTGCGCCTGGTTTTCCCAGCAACCTCGGAGAAACCTTGGACCCCAGATACATGCAGGTATCCCTACATGTGTCTGCACTAATGGATCTCCCAGACCTCGGCCTCCCCCTCCTTTTTTTGGACCCCAACATCGCTGGATCCTGGGCTGCTGATCCTGCTCAATCAGCTAAGAGAGGTAAACTATAGGTTCAGTCTCTTGCTTTTTCTTCCCCTCTGCAGAGCCTAACCCCCCCTTGTTACTTTCACTTTCCCAGTCGCAGTCTGTGTTTTCTTTGTAGCCTTTGTTTGTACCCCTGGACATTTGGGGAACCCCCTGCTTAAGGCCATTGAGCTCATTCCCCCCTGAAGTTAAGGAACGGTAGATATTGGGTGGCTGTGTCCCCAGTAGCTACGAGGGGGAGGGGGTTCCTATCAATACAAGCTTACTTTCCCTTCCCTCACATTCATTTGTGTTTTTCCCTTCATGTATGTTATTGGAGCATATCTCTCTCTCTCTCTCTCTCTCTCTCTCTCCCTCTTCTTTCGCGTTCTCTCGCTCCCCCCTCGCTGAGCCAACACAGGAAACTCCCCCTTTTTCCCTACAATCCCCGCAAGCCGCTTGTGTTTTCCCTTTGTTAAATCCCACCAGCCAGACCGAGCTGTGTTTCTCTGTGTTACACACACACACACACACACACACACACACACACACACACACACACACACATATATATATAAACTTGTTGTTATTGGACACTCTCTCTCTTTCTATTTGGGGAGGGTACATAAACTGCCTGTAGCACGTACTGTCCTCAGCTTGATCCCTTGAACACAAGGGGACCCCTTATTTTGACCAATTTGGCTAACTCCCCTAAATTTAAAGATAGAGCAGATATTGGGGAGCCAACCCCACAATAATCTCACGTGGCAGGGGGTCTCATGTTAACAAAAGCCTGCCTCCGTCTGCCTTCCCATGCTCATGCCACACTGCCTGTCTGCCCACCCGTCCAGGTGGGCAAGATCAAAGCTTGCCTGAGTTTGCCTTCCCATACTCATGCCAAGGTGCCTGTCTTCCTGCCCTGGCAACCCTGGGTGATGTGCCCCACTGGCTTGGTAATCCTTCTGCTGCTATATGCTGGTCCATGGATGCTCTGCCCTGGCAAATCAAAATGTGCGCACACAATCCTGCTGCTGCCATTTGCTGCTGTATGGAAGCTCTTCCCTCGAAAATCCTACCATCCTGGCTCCATGGGTGCTGTGCACCCATGCTGCTGCCATCTCTGCTGTTCCACGGGTTCTGTGCCCGGTCAATCCAATGTCTGCTTCTGCTGCCAATGCCACATCTGCTGTCTGTGGCATGGGTTCTGCTACCAGGCAATCCAATGTCTGCTACTGAAGCCAACGCCACCTCTTCTGTCTGTGCCATGGGTTCTGCTACTGCGCAATCCTATGTCTGCTGCTGCTGCCAATGCTGCCTCTGCTGTCTGTGCCACAGGTTCTGTGCTCCAGCAATCCAATGTCTGCTGCTGCTGCCAATGCCGCCTCTGCTCTCTGTGGCAAGGGTTCTGCTACCAGGCAATCCAATGTCTTCTGCTTCTGCCAATGCTACCCCTGCTGTCTATGCCATGGGTTCTGTGCTCTGGCAATCCAATGTCTGCTGTTGTGACCAATGTCACCTCTGCTGTCTGTGCCATAGGTTCTGCTATCGGGAAATCCAATGTCTGCTGCTTTTTCCAATGCTGTCTCTTCTGTCTGTGCCACGGGTTCTGTGCCATGGGAATCCAATGTCCACTGCTGCTGCCAATGCCAGCTCTGCTGTCTGTGCCATGGGTTCTGCTACTGGACAATATAATGTTGTCTGCTGCTGCCAATCTTGCCTCTACTGTCTGTGCTACAGGTTCTGTGCCACAGCAACCCAATGTTGACTTCTGCTGGCTTTCCTGTGCCATGGGTACTGTTCCCTGGCAATCTAATGTCTGCTACTGGATGGCCACGTGATTCACCACTGGGAAAGGCTTGATAAATTGGCAGAATAACTTCAGATTGGTAGAGTAGAATGAAAGCCTGCAATGCCTGGCCAATTAGGGGTGCCAGGTAGGGCTGTAGCAGAATGTCGCAGCAGTAGCTATTTCCACTGGAAACAGCATTTCTTCAATTAGTGGTATGGCATGGCAGAGGTTTTCATTCTGCTAGTTTCATTCCGCTACTTCCGCAGTTCCGCTAATTTCATTCCACTACTTCCACAGGCTTCACAAAATAGCAGAAACATGACATTTTTGCTACTTCCGCCATTCCACCAGCACCACAAAATAGCGGGACAGTGGTTTTCCAACAGTTTCTGCAATTTTTCCACAATTCTACAATTTTCAGAATACCGGTGGAATTAGCGGAATGTCCGCAGAAAAGCCACGGTGTGGTGTGGGCAATTCCGAAATGGCAGAAGAATCACGGCATGGTAACAGCTTCTGCCGCATCAGCCCTAGTGCCAGGCACAAAGCCCTGGCTGGGCCTCTGCTGCTGGTCCACCGGTGCCAGCCAGCCTGCAATGCCTGGCAGAGCAGGAATGCCAGCCACCGAGCCCAGGCTGGGTCTCTGCCACTCCTCTACCGATTCCAGTCAGCTTGCAGTGCCCACCTGAGCAGGGGTTCCAGCTGCAGTTACTGTACCTGGGCAATCCAGTGTCTGTTGCTGCTAGTACTCAATGTCAGCCATTTGCTCCTCCCTCTTGTACATGGTATAGTGCTCGGATGAGTTCACTGATGGGTGGGGGACTGGGTTTCCATGAGATTCACCACTGGGCAAGGCTTGACCAATTTGCAATAGAGCTTCTTGAGCTCAGTCGAGTAGGATGCCAGTCTGCAATGCCTGTCCAAGTAGGGGTGCCAGCCACTGGGTCCTGGCCAGGCCTGTGCCGCTGCTCCGCAGATGCCAGCCAGCCTGCAATGCCTGGCCGAGAAGGGGTGCCAGCCACCAAGCCCTGGCAGGACCTCTGACGCTACTCCGCTGAAGCCTGGCTGACAGCCTGTAACGCCTGGCCAAGTAGGGGTGCCTGCCACTCCAGTCCCAGGACCCACCGTCAGAGTTCTGTGGCTGTCATTCTGCTCATGGGGAGCCCTCATTCCACTGCATCCAGAAATAGCCAGTCACTCCATCTCCAGGACCCAGCATCAGGTTTCTGGGGCCTATGTTCCAGGCAGGGATGGCTGTCATTCCACGTCATCCAGAAGCTGCCACTCTAGTCCCAGGACCCACCATCAGGGTTCTGGGACCATCATTCCACTCACGGGGAGCTGTCATTCCACTTCATCAAAAAGCTGCCACTCTAATCCCAGGACAAAGTGTCAGGGTTCTGGGGCCTATGTTACAGGCAGGGAGAGCTGCCATTCCACTTCATCCAGAAGTTGCCACTCTAGTCCCAGGAAAGACTGTCATGGTTCTGTGACCATCATTCCACTCATGGGGAGCTGTCATTCTACCACATCAAGAAGCAGTCAACCACTCCAGCCCCAGGACCAACCATCAGGGTTCTGGGGCCTACGTTACAGGGATGGGGGGATGTTCATCCTCATCATCTAGAAGCTGCCACTTTAGTCCCAGGACCCACTGTCAGGATTCTGGGGCCGTCATTCCGCTCACAGGGAGCCATCATTCCACTTCATATAGAAGCTGCAACTCCAGTCCCAGGACCCACCATCAGAGTTCTGGGGCCCTCATTCTGCTCACAGGGAACCGTAATTCCACTTCATCTTGAATCTGCCACTCTAGTCCCAGGACCCACCATCAGGGTTCTGGGGCCCTCATTCCATTCACAGTGAGCCGTCATTCCACTTCATCTAGAAGCTGCCACTCCAGTCCCAGGACCCACCATCAGGGTTCTGGGGCTATCATTCCGATCACGGGGAATTGTCATTCCACCGCATCAAGAAGCAGCCAGCCACTCCAGGCCCAGGACCCACCATCAGGGTTCTGGGGCCTACATTCCATGAAGGGAGGGCTGTCATTCTACTTCATTGTCTGAAACTGCCCCACTGATGCCTGGCAGACTGCAACGCCCGGCCAAGCAGGGGTGCCAGAAACCAAGCCCTGGCCGGGCCTATGCCACTGCTCCATTGATGCCAGCCTGCAATGCCCAGCCAAGCAGGTTTGGCAGCCACCAAGTCCTGGCCAGGTCTCTGCCACTGCTCCACTGATGCCAGCCTGCCATGCCTGGCCAAGTAGGGGTGCCAGCCATAAAGCCCGAAACTTTCCCAGCCTCTGCTGCTGGTGCTGCTACTGTTGGGTCTCAGACGGCCAGCCCTGGTGCCACGGGCACCCCCAGGGGCCAAGCACTGAGCCTGCCTACTGGGAAACCCAGGGCGCCATGTGCTAAGACTTCCTGATCTCTGCTGCTGCTGCTGCTGCTCCTGCTGCTGCTGCTGCTGGGTCTCAGATGGACTTCCAGCCATGGTGCCACAGGCATCCCCAGGGGCCAATTACTAAGTCTGCCTGCCGGAGCAACACAGAATACCAAGTGCCAAGCCTTTCTGGTCTCTGCTGCTGGTGCTGCTGCCACTGGGTCTCTGATGGCCAGCCCTGGTGCCATGGGCACCCCCAGGGGCCAAGCACTGAGTCTGCCTCCCCGGGCAACAAGGGGTTCCAGCTGCCAAGCCTTCCTGGGTCTCTACTGCTGCTGCTGCAGCTGCAGCAGCTGCTGTTATGTCTACGATGGCCAGACCTGGCACCACGGGTACCCCCATGGGCCAAGTGCCGAGCCTGCCTGCCTGGGCACCCGGGGTGCCAAGCACCAAACCTTTCCAGTCTCTGCTGCTGTTGGGTCTCTGACAGCCTGCCATGCCACCATGGGCACCCCTGGAGGTCCCTGGAGTGCCCCAAGCCTCTCAGTGGTGCAAAATCCACCGAACATTAGGGGCATCTGACCCACGAACCCAAACTAAGTTTTTAGTCCAAATGGCTGAACGGCTGAACTTCCAATCTTCGCCCTGTTTTCACATCCCTACCAGATGCACATTGGTATTGCCGGCACAGTAGGCCAAGGGATCGCTACTGGGCTCGATGCATGGCTCCTCCTCCAGGTAGCTCTGCACTGATGCTGAGATGTTGTTGTACTCCCTTGCATAGCTCTGCTTGGGCACGACCTCCACCACTGTCCTCAGTCATGCTGCCTTCCCTGCTGTGCATGGACCCATGTTCATCAGAGTGGCCTGCACATAGGAGCTGCTGCTGCTTGCAATAGGGGTGGCAGTGCTTCTCAGACTGCTGCTGATTCTGCTACTGCTAGGGCTGGGGGCAGGGATAGACCCTGCTAGTTGAAAGGGGTGGCAGCTCCCACCATCCCCAGGGGCATCCTGATGCTGCTGCTGTGCACTCTAAAGAGCCCTCACTGACTGCCAGACCATCTCCACCAGCTCACCCTTCCAGTGCCCATAGAGTGCTGTCTGGTGTGCTATGCTGCCCTTGACCCTAGGGTCCAGCATGGTTACCAAAACATATTCCACCCACTGCAGGAGCTCATTGAACCAAGTCTTCAGCCCTGCCTTCAGCTGCTGCACCAGGGCAACCACCTCAGCTGCCAACTTCTTGCCTTGAGGGCCACAATCCCACCCCTAGAGAATTTCCTCCAGCCTCCTGAGCAGACTCTGGACCAGAGGGGTCACCTGACTGATGGTGGCTGTGGAGGAGCTGATCATCTCCATCAAGGCCAGGAATGGTCTCAGCATGAAGACCATGTGAGCCAGGATCTCCCATTTAGCCCCATTGCACCCTGGAGGTGCCCTACTGTCCATCACCAGTTGAACCTGAGGCAAGGTGGCTTTCTGCTCAAGAAGCTGTTCGAGCATCAGGAACATTGAATTCCACCTGGTGGACACATCCTTCACCAGCTGGTGCACTGGGGAGCCTTGCTCTGTGTGCTTCACCCGGAGAAGGTCGCTGCCCTTTATGCTCCTGTTAAAGAAACCGGCCAGCTTCCACCCCCACTCAATCAGGGAGCGAAGGGTGTCTGCCCCAATCCCCTTCTCCCTCAAGCCCAGAGCATCCCTGATCACCAGGTGATGGGTGTGTGCAGTGCAAGGGATGCTGGTGAAGCTCCCCTTGAGGACTGCCCTCAATATGTTGGCTGTGTTGTGCGTCACCACGCACCCCTTGGTGAAGGGTGCACCTGGCGTGACCCACTCCCTCACCATGACAATCAGGGCTGCCTCGATGTTCTGACACATGTGGGGACTGTCCATGATTTCCGCCTGAAGCAGGGCCCACCTATACCATGCTTCGGAACCCCTCCTGTCACTACAAAATGCTGCCTCTGGGTCCTGCCACCAGTGTGCTGTCACTGCCAGGTAGGCATGCTGCGCATTCCTGCTCGACCACAGGTCTGTGGTGAAGTGGACGGTGGCACCCCCAGCCCCTGCCAGATGCTCCCTCACCCGCTCCTTTTTAAGCTCGGTACAAGGCTGGCACCACCTGCCAACTCAGGGTGTTGAGTGAGGGCAGCTTAAAATGGGGGACCAGGAACTCAATCAGGTGCCTAAATCCCATGGCCCCGACCACCGAGAAGGGCTGCCAATCCAGCGCTATCATTTTCCCCAACATGCGCGTGACTTTCAGTTTAAAGCCACGCTGCTCTCAATGTCTTGCAGCTGCCGACGGACTTGGCAGATGCCCCCACTCCAGCTCCTCCATGGTGCACTGCTGCTGCTGCTGCTCCCCTCTAGCAGCAATACCACTCCTGTTGCTATAGGTAGAGAGCAGGACGCTTGCCCACTGATGGAGGCGGATGACTGACCGCTGCAATCAGCAACCTGCTGGCATCCACTGCCCCTGCCTGCCCGCTTAGCAGCACAGTGCTGTGGCATCCCTTCAGGTTCCTCACCATGGCAATTGTGCCAAGGTTGGTGAGCACTTACCCACACTTCACCACCTTCTGGCACAAACCGTACTGCACGTCCCTGGGATCATCCGCCTGCACAAACTTAAAATGCACTCATACTGAGGATATTTTGCCCCCTTATTGACTTTGGGTGACACACCAATGACAGCACTGCTGGGAGAGGCAGAATATGGTGGCGACACAGCTCTCAGAGGGACAGCCATTGCCTCAGCACCAGACATCTCCTCCACAGGATTATAATCTGCCTTGCAGTTCCCAATCTGAGATATGCTCCTTGAAGGGGAGTACTGGGACCCTGAGGCTGATTAACTGCCCATGCTGCTGCCACTCTCCCTGTGCCCCCTATAGCTGCTGTTGCTACTGCTGCTGCTCCTGCTGCTCCTCTCCCTGCCACTATTAGCCAGGGATCGGGCCCTACCTCTAGTAGCTGGGGTGGGGTTCACCATCCCTGGCCTGCTGGGGATCACCTCAATAATGGGGGTTGGGGACATTGGTGGCCCTGGAGGAACATCCGACTCCGAAGCACCTGCTTCTGCAGAGACAGCTATAGCCTCCTGGAGTATAGGCCTTCCAGTGCCCTGTGTGGCAGTGGAGGATTCTGGCAGGAGGTGCCACCAAACCACACCCCTGGTGCCACTTCTGGGAGCCTCTGAAACCTGACTGCCAAAATCAGGCCTGTACAGTTTGGGGCGTGGTCATGGGCTCGGGCTGCTGCTGCTGCCTGCTGCCACTCTGCTGGCACGGCCCCTGCCACCTCTGCCACGTGCCCCATTGCCTACCTTATGGGCAGAAGACCAGACTCTCCTGCTTCCATTCTCCATTTCTCCCACCCATAGAAAGCACAGGAAGATTTTATAATTTTATTTATTTATTTATTTATTCAAATTTGTAATCTAGTGGTAGTAATAGCAGTAGTAATTTATTTTGCATGACCAGACAATTGTTGCAATAAGTTTAAAAGCAGATATACAAGATAATTATACAAACAGATAAGAAAAATAAACTTAAACAACATAGGATAAACTAAAAGGCTGCAATCCATGCTTAGGGAAATCTAGAAGTAAACCTGCTTTGCAATAGAAGCCGCAGTGCAAAACAGGTCCACGCAAATTTTAACTTCAGCTGTATTCACATAGAGAGAGCTTAAAGGCCAATATGCCCAACCTGTGCATTAACTTGCTGGAATTTAACCCCAGACATGATTGTAGTAGCTGAGGTGGAGAAAAGTGAGGTCGGGAGGCAAGCCACGGGGCCAAATAGAATTATCTCAAAAATTAGGTTAATGGGCATACAAACAACATGTGTGCCAAGTCCTCAACTTGACCAAGGTTACAATGACACAACCTTTCTCCGTACGGGATGCCAGTGTGCCTCCCGATAAGAACATGAAAGGGGAGTAGGTCACACCGGAGTAAAGTCATGGCTCTACGGCGTTTAGGGTCATTTAGTAGTTTCAAATAAGTCTCACAGCCAGGGGAATTTTTAAATGTGCAATAGAAGGGAGTGTAGTTAAGGAGGTGAATAGCCCCCATATCAGCCTGCAAAGCTTGATCGTCAAGCTGCTATAACCATCTTCCTTATAATAGAGGGTCTAATCCTGAGCATGGATGTAGTTAGCCCTAAAGCATGAAAATGGGACTCTATTCTGCCTTCCCAGAGTTTGATAGAAAGCCAAGCACAGGCTTCCTCATAACATAGGCGGGGGAGTCTATCCTCAACCATGGCTTCCAATCTAGACCAATAGGCTAACGAGAATGCGAGGATCCTACATTGCATAGAAAGAGTCCATGTTTCCAGCCAAAGTAAACAAGCTGGGGTAGATTTGGGGACCCGAGGGACCTCAAAAAGAAATTGTGTATGGGCTTGAGGACTTTGGGAGCAAAAACACCCCATATTTCAGCACCATACAAGGTGCCAAGCTTAGATTTCAAATTGAAAACTTTCAAGGCGGGGGGGATAGATCGACCACCATGCAAATGCCAAAACTTCAGGAGACCCAGAACCACCTGCCTCATTTTTAGCCTGGCAGTCAATGCATGTGATTTCCAAGAGGCACTAGCATCATACATTAGGCCCAAGTACCTGTACGAGTAGACTTGCTCTAACCCTACCCCGTCCAAGAGTCACCTGTGATTAACAAGGCGTTTGCCTGCAATCATCACCTTAGATTTGTCATGATTGATCATCAGTTTTGAGTCTCTGCAGAAACAGGCAGCCGCTGCAAGCATTCTATCCATCTCAATAACAGATGGTGAAAGTACCACCATATCATCCGCGTATAGGAGGATAGGAACCGGTCAGGACAAAATCTTAGCTGGGGAAAAAAAATCACCCCTCAGGGAATATATAATCCCATTAATGAAAAAATTAAAAAGAAAGGGAGCAAGAACACAACCTTGTTTTACTCCATTTGAAACCAGGATTAAATTAGATAAATACTGAGTATACCCTGCTCTAACTCTGAGGGAGGTCTGATGGTATAGAACATGAATCAGGTTAATCACCAGCCTCCAGTCCATGTTCATATTATAAAGTCTATCCCAAAGAATAGTCCTGTCAACTAGGTCAAAAGCAGAGCTCAAATCCAGAAAAGACATAATCAAGCACCCTTTCCTGATTTTCACATATTTACCCATAAGGTGTGTCAGTGTGTAACAGTGGTCAATAGTTGAATACCCGGTACGAAAACCTGCTTGCTCCTCAGGGAAGAAATTAGCTACATAGACCCAATCTTCCAATCTGGACAATAAGTACCTTGTATATAACTTAGCAGTTACACAGAGGAGGCTGATCGGGCAATAGTTTTGGTTGGGGTAGGTCTTTGTCCCCCTTTTTGAAAATTGGGACTATTATACTAACATTCTAACCCGCCAGAATCATGCCACACTCATTGATAGAAGTAAAAACTCTAGCGAGTATGGGTAGCCACCAGTCTGGATTTTGCTGGAAGAGATCCACCAGAAGACCATCAATGCCCGGGGCCTTTTGAGCCTTGAACTTGGATAGTAAGAGTCTGACTTCTTCTTGTTGAACTGGGGGCCAAGAGGGGGTATTTCTCAGTGTCTCAAGTTTGAAAATATACAAATCAGGCATCCTGTTAAAGATGCCTTTAAAGTAAGAAGACCAGACTTCCAAGTCCAAAAGCATTCAGGACCAAGGAGATCTAAAACCCCTCTTGACCAGGTTCCAAAATTGCCCCAAATCACCCTGCTTTACAGCAACCGTTAAAGATTTCCAAGCCTCATGCTGGAAGCGAGCCTTCTTTTCTTTGATCAGTCTTTTGTAACAACTTTTGGCCTCAATATATTGAGCCAGAAATGCACCATTGGAATCTAGCACATCGTCGAAGGTAAGATCTTTGTTTAAGGCAATCAGTTGGTGGAATGAAAGCCCCTGGAGCACTGGTGTTGGCTTTAGACAAGCACTCCCAGAACTGCCACAATAGGTCATCAAAGGCACTCAATATTGCCCCAGAGTTGATCCAGTCGGTATTCAGGAGAAGCAACCTACGGGTAGCAATAGATTCCTGGTCATACAGCCTATTACACTCCTGCTGGGTTGAGTTTGACCAGTGCACCCTATGAAGGGGGCAGCTGCTGTTGGCCCTATGGAGGAGGGTGGCACAGATATACTCAGGGACTTGGCCAGAAGAAAACTCATTAAACATTGTTATAGGGATGTGATCATTAAAACCTTCAGCTAATACTTCAAAACCCGAACAGTTATCGAAAAACGCATCTTGAATGCAAAAATAGTCTATAACACTTTGACCTATCTTTTAGATAAATGTGCATTGGGCAGAGGAAACAGAAGCATTCCTGCCATTCAAAATTTTCTAGCGGCCTGCATAAAGGAATTTAAGAAATTCGGCGCCATTGGCATTCAGCTCTTTATCCATAGATCGTTGGGGAGGGTGGAAGAAATCATTCGTGGCTTCGATCCCCAACACCTTGGCTTGTCTCCCAGGGCCACAGCCAATCCTAGAGTTGAAATCACCTGACAGAATGATGGGAAGGTTGGGGTGATCATCTTCCAGGACAGCTATGTACTCCTCGAGTGCGAGCCAAGGGGACTGTAGAGAACAAAAGGGGGTGGAAAGATATATATTTAACACGAGGATCTTGCAATTTGCCTCAAAGGTAAAGATGGTAGCCAAAACGTGTTGGGGGGGAATTAGGAAGGAGTTTTCCGTCAATTGGAAGAGAGTTTTTCACCATAGTTAACAGCCCACCGGAGGCACGCCCAAATTTGGACTCTCTAGTAGCAGGGGTATACCAAATCTGGAAATCTGGAATTGAGAGCAAGGACATGTCCTCCAGCCAGGTTTCCTGCAAGCATATTATATTAAATTTGTTCAAAAGGAGGCGAACCTCGTGGTTGAAAATCCACGTCCAGCCTGCTATATTCCAGGAAAGAAAACTCAGGATGGTTCCCCTAAGGCGACCCTCCTGAGTGACCTCCTGTCAGTTCGAAACCCCAGAAGACTCAGCTGTAACACATTGCTTCTCCTGGGTTGATGTCTTATCATCAAGGACCCGAGGAGTCGACAGGACTGTTCCACAGAAAACCTTGGGGATAGACCTGCCCCCGTGGGCCCCCACTACTTCAGAATTAAATCCCGGAGTCCCCCCTAACCTCTGACCTTCCTCCTCCACCTGGGTATCATGTATGCTCAAGCTGTGGGCTGTATTTAGTGGGAGGGATAGACTTGCACTAAGAGTAGAATTGTCAAGACAACCCCCCGTGGAACCAAGTATCAGCGCCAACCCTTAATGGGCACACCTGGTTCCTTTCCTACCCCTGCCCCTTCCCTATAGTACTCCAGCAAGGAGTGGTAGATATCTCAATTTCCACTGGGAGTTCAGGATAAAGAGTCTTGTTACTGGGCCCTACAGCACTGAAGGTGAGCCCTTTGTTCAGTAGCCTATCCTGTAACACCAACAGCCTGTCCATGAATAGGTTTTGGGCTGAGGGAGACAAATCATCAAACAGCTCCTCCATTTTGAAGTCACCTGGATTCCTAGAGAACGAGTCTAAGCAGGCTCCAAAAAACCTCGATCTAAAGCTGGACATGGGGGAGTTGGGGACCTGCTTCCCACAAGGGAGTCTCCGCCTCATCTGACAGGGGGGCATGAGTCCCCCAGGCCCCTTCCCTGGGGTCCTGAGGGCTGCGCTGAGGGCTACCAGGGGGGATCATGGGGACCACCCCAGAGCCTTCCAGAGGCAACACATGATGGAAAGGATCACCAGCACCCACAGGCCCAAAGATCTAGCCCTGACCCCTAGAGGGACCCCCCAAGGGGCCTGAGTAGGAATATTAAAAAGCCCTGTCTATAGAGACACCCCACAGCAGCAGGGAGTGTCTCAGGTGGAACAATCTGGTAACCCACCCCTGCTTCTTGAAATACAGCTTGAAGCTCTTCACAGTAGGCAAGTCCTTGGTGAACACAATATTACCAATTTCCGCTGGGTCTACATTGGCATCAGAGAGGAAAGAAAGGTTGCAAGCTGTCATGGTTTTGTTAGCCCAACTCGGGACTACTCCATTCCATAAGGGTTGAGCAATCATCTGGATTGCAGATTTCCCTATTACCATAGATCTGTGTCTATTGAGTGCCCACCCAGCCAAAAGGTCGGTCCTGGCCCAAGAGGTCCTGGTGGGTAAACTGGGGACAGCACGAACCCCCGCATAAGGATCCCCACCCTCCCCAGCGGGTGGTTGTCCCTCTACCCTCACCCCTACTGGGGGGGGGGGGAGGAATCGATAGCAGCTGTAACATGTCTCAGCTACTGGCCAATCTGACCCAAGACCCCACCCCAACTAGAGATATTGTCCTCCAGCAATACAATCAGCTCCCGCAGTTGGGTGTAATTTAGTATTATATATATCTACACCACCTCTAACTGCTATTAACTATTCTAAAACCTATGGAACTAAATGGAATATTATCTAATATCTACAAAGGCCCAGTCTTACAAATACACTATAAAATATTAAAAGTGATTCACTACGCACTACCTCTATATATCTCTATAACTAAGTTAACTCCTACAATTATCTAATCTCTCTCTCTCTCTCTCTCTCTCTCTCTCTATCTATCTATCTATCTATCCACACAAAGGGATGGGGGGGACACAGACAGCTCACAACAAACAAAACAAGGTGAGGTACAAAACTGAAATGAAACCAAAATCAATCTAATGCTACTCTAACTAAATCCCAAAACAGGGGAAGGGAATCAGGGATGGAATATATACAGGGAGCAGGGAAGGATTCAATGGAGGGTAGGGAGAAAGAACACAGGGAAGGGTTAAAAGTAAAAATTACACCTAAACTTATCTAATCTAATCTAAATAAATGAAACTGGAGATAAATGTGTGGAAATGGGTGAAATAGGAGGAGAATGACCATGGATTAGGAACACGAACTGCTGGGAGAGGGAGACTTCTGAAAACACCTGCTGACAGGATCAGTGGCTAGCTCAGAAGGAATTGGAAGCGGGGAAGGCAATGACTTTTGTTACTTGCTGCACCTGCCTTACCATAAGCCCCATTGGCTCCGTGCAGGCTAGCCTGTGGCCAATCGCACACTGCGAAGCCAGTGGTCTGAGGAAAAGAGGGATTGTGATTGGGCAGACTGGCTTCTAGTCAAAGCCTCTACACCCCTGGTGCCAGGGGGTCTGCTCTTCAGCTCCCCCTCCCCCCTTCTCTGGGCCTTCCAGCCCTGTTTTTCTCAACCGAACTCATCCAAACTCATCAGAACGGGGCCGAACTGTTCGGGGCTTCGGGTGTTCATTCGGCTGTTTGGTTTGGCCATTCGAACTGGCCAAGTTTGAGCCGGACACTGAATGCCCAAACCGCGTTTCCACATCCCTACAACTCAAGACCTGTAGCTGGCTGATGTAGTAGGAGGGAGACCACCCTTTGCTGTCTTCTCTCTTGCAGAGTGGTGTTGTGGCACTCAGGCAGGCCAGCCTGGCTTATATGGGCTGAAATCTTGGCATGAATCCTCTGAAGCTCCAAGGCATCCACCCCAGTGCCTGGGCTGGGGTGTGCTCCTCCCCCTGTCCTAGAAGCAGAGCTCAGAGAAAGTCTAATGATGTTAGCAGCCATCCTCCACTCCACACCAAAGTGGGATATCACGTGCCCAGTAGCTGTAGCAGCAACAGTGGGGCCATGAATGAACTGAGGGTGATCCCCAGCTATGAAAGCTCAACTGGTGTCCATTCATTCTAGATGACCAGGGAAAAGGCTCAGAGCCACAGAAGAAACCAGTTGGAAGCACTGTGCTCCCAGTACAGAGGCACAAAGCCAAGACAGGGGCATCATAAACAGATGAAAACGCCTGCTGACAGTATCAGTGGTTACCTCAGAATGATATAGAAGGGGGGGAGGGCAATGACTTTTGTTACTTGTTGCACTCGCCTTACTACAAGCCCCATTGGCTCCATCCAGCCTAGCCCATGGCCAATCGCAGACTGTGAAGCCAGTGGTCTGAGGAAAAGTGGGATGGTGATTGGGTAGGCTGGCTGCTATTCCGAGCCTCAGTGTCCACCACTCCTCAGCTGACACACACACCCCGGGCCTTCCAGCCAGGTTTTTCCTGCCCGAACACCGCCCAAACTTATCTGATAGCAGCCGAACTGTTTGGGGGTTTCCGCATTCGGTTCGGGCTTTTGGTTCGGCTGTCCAAACTGGCTGAGTTTGGGTCGAACTCCAAACATCTGAACTGCTTTCCCACATCCCTACTGCTTACAGTCTGAGCAGTTATGATTGTACTGGTTCTAATTCAGTTGCAGTGCTGCTATAGTTATTTATATTTTATATTTATATTAACATTTTTATGCTGCCCTCTCCTGCCTCACACATCTCGGGGCGGCTCACAACATATTAAAAACATTTTAAAACATTAAAACAAACAATAATAATTCAATTAAAAAAACAATATAACCCCCCCTCCCCTGCCCTCCCCTAACCCAACCCACCCACCCCATCTCCCTCAGGAAAGGCGTGGCAGAACAGCCCGGTCTTACATTGTCTGTGGAAAGAGGGGAGGCTGGCAGGCAAGCATATCTCCAATGGCAGGAAGTTCCACAGCCATGGCGCAGCCACGGAGAATGCCCTCCTCATAGTGGAGACCTGGGAAGCCTGGGGCACATCGAGGAGGGCACCCCCAGGTCACCGCTGGGGCCACTCCAGGACCCAGAGGTCAGGCGGTCCTGAAGATAGGTGGGTCCCAAGCTGTTTAGGGCTTTAAAGATCAGCACCAACAGCTTGAATTGGGCCCGGAAGCCTACCGGCAGCCAGTGCAGAAAGCGAAATACCGGTGTGATATGCTCGTGGCGGCCCGTCCCCATTAAGAGACGGACCACCGCATTCTGCACCTGCTGAAGCTTCCAAACCAACACCATTATTAGTTAATATTTACATGACAGTGGCATACATAGGAACCAATCAGGATCCAAGGCAATTGTGACAAACTCTGAGTTCAGGACAGTTTTTTTTACAATAAATTACATGTGGAATTTCTTTAAGGAATGTAATGTGCAGTCTAAACCATCCAGATTTAAAAGACCTGACATTTATCTCATAAGTGACTGGCACTAAGTGTCAGTGTCTGCTTTGGAAAGAGTTGACATAGCCTTCAATAATGTGTATAATAGGTGTGGAGAACAAGCAACAGAATAGCTTTTTGACACATAAATTACTTATGTCCAGTCATTCATTCACAGCCTGACAATTCAAATCCTTACCCTTAAAGCGATGACTTTGGTTCCCCACTAGCAAATGAAAGAAACTTTGCAGAAGAAGGGATGTTTCAAAATGCAGAAGACAAATGATTGATACAGCACTTTCAGTGTTCGGTTTACTTTACAATCCTTATCTAGTTCACTCTCAAACAGCTTTATGAGATAGGATTATTATTATAATTCCCATTTTATAGATGGGGAACTAAGGGAGAAACAGTGATTTGCAAAAGGCCAACTTGTAAGTTCATGGCTAAGACAAGATTTGAAAGCTGGTTCCCCAGGTCCTATACCAATTAAGTCTGAAATGATATTTTGCCCAATTGAGTAAACTCGACAAAATCCTGGTTCTTGGTTCATCTTGGGAAAAACCAAATTGTGGGGCCAACAATTTCTTACTGAAATTGGTGGGAATTGCTCGGTGGGAATTGCTTTAAAAAAACAACAACAAATGATCACTGTGGATGTGCAAAATATGGCATTCTGTGCATGAGAAAAATGGCCACCACCAGCCTAAACCAAGGTGATGACACTATTGCTGTCATTTTGGCTAAGAGCAGAGGCCACTTGCAAAATGACTTGGAGGCTATTTTATGCATCCAGTGTGATTTTTTAAAGAAGAAAAATTGCTCACTGAACATTCTGTAAGAAATTGTGGGCCTCCTGGTGTTCTTGGTTCATGCAGTGATTTTTTAAAAAAAGTTTTAATTTTTTTTAAATTTTGTGACAAGAATTTGGGTGCTTGACCACATTACAGAAGGAGGAGGGAACTTACATGAGGTGAAATCATGGTGGGGAAACATGTGAATCTCCAATCGTGGGCACAGGTTGGGGGGGGGGAACTTCATCAGGTGATTCCCTCAGTGACTTCACTCATGGATGGCAGGACTAGATTTTGAACCCTGTCATCCATGATTGAAATTGCTGTGGAAATTGCCTGATGATGTTTTTACCCCCTGTGCCCACGAACAAAGCTTCATGTGAGTTTCCCCGCTGTGATTTCACTTCACGTACGTGCCCCCTTCCCTTAACGTGGGCAAGTACCCAGAGTCTCAGGCTCAAGCAATTCCCAGGAAATCGCCCCCAGTGTCTAAACTCATGAGAATTCTCATGAAAAAAAAAATGACTGCTCATTCAGCCCTAATATCAACAAATTCTTCACTAGTGTAGTTTGACTCTACAGAGTACTTAGGAAGACCTTGAGATATCAATTTATTGGATAGAAAGTGCTGGACTCTTCCAGTAAGGAATTAGACCCATAAGGATATCACAAGGAACAAGCATGGTATGGACAAAAAGGATAGGGACGTGCGAATGTGGTTCAGGAGTTCGGACCGAACTCAGTCCATTCGGACGACCGAACCGAATGACTGAACCCAAACTGATTGAACCAAACGCGATCCGAACTCAGAAAGACCGAACAGTTCGGATGCGTTTGGGTGAGATTGGACGAGTTCAGGCAGGAGAAACATGATTGGAAGGCCCAGGGAGAGGGAGGGAGCTGAAGAGAAGACTTCCTGGCACCAGGGGTGGAGAGGCTTGGAGTAGCATCCAGCCAGCCCAATCACCATTCCTTTTCTAATCAGACTACTGGCTTTGCAGTCTGTGATTGGACATGGGGGATGGGGGGGCGGGGCTAGGCTGCACAGAGCCAATGGGGCTTGTGGTAAGGCGGGCACAGCAAGTAACAAAAGTCATTGCCCTCCCTTCTTCCAACACCTTCTGAGCTAGCGCCACTGTTCCTGACAGCAGGCTTTTTCAGAAGTCTCCCTAGCAGTTTGTGTTCCTCATCCATTTCCATCCTCCTCCTGTTTCACCCATTCCACACATTTACCTCCCTAGTATCATTTATTTAGATTAAATTATATAGATTTAGGTGTTATTTTTATTGTTTACACCTCCCTGTGTTCCCCTACCCTCCATTGAATTCTCCCCTTTTCCCTGTATATATTCCATCCTGGATTCCCTTCCCTGTTTTTGGATTTATTTAGAGTAGGATTAGATTGATTTAGGTTTCGTTTTTGTTTTCTCCCTGTGTTGTTTGTTGTGAGCTGTCTGTGCCCCCCCATCCCTATGTGTGTGTGTGTGTGTGTGTGGATATTAGAGGTGGGACCCCGGGGCAATTACCGGATACCGGATTTACCAGTTTTCCGGTTCTCAAAAGAACCAGATTCTCGGATTAAATCCGGTATCCGGTACCGGTTTTATTTCATTGATTTCAATGGGGCACTGTGTCCCCATTGAAATCAATGGAATACAATTCCTCCCCCCTCCCCCTCCCAGGCTGCGCGGGTGGAAGGGGGGACACCCCCCACCCACCCTGCCCAGCCTGGATTTTTGTTAAAAAAAGAGCCCCCCCCAGCACCAGCGGCCGC
>QEPC01005770.1:138611-149182 GCA_003113815.1 Sphenodon punctatus | reverse complement strand
ACTTTTTTGGTGGGACTTACATTGCAGCCATTCATTTAAATGGCTGCAATGTAAAAAAATCCGGTACCCGGAATCCGGTAACGGGACCGGATTTACCGGGTTGAATCCGATAATGCCGGTACGCCCAGTACCGGCATTATCGGATTCCGGATTTACCGGCACGCCCACCCCTAGTGGGTGGGTGGATAGATAGATAGATAGATAGATGTAGGAGTTAGCTTAGTTATTGATATAGACAGGTATAGAATGTAGTGATTCAGTTTTAATATTTTATAGTGTGTTTGTAGAACTAGGCCTTTGTAGATATAATATTCCATTTAGTACCATAGATTTTAGAATAGTAGTTAATAGCAGTTACAGTTAGTGTAGTAGTAGACATATATAATATTCAAACGTTGAATAAATAAATAAATACATACATAAAATTTCAAAGTGCATTTTTTGGGTTGGAAGACAATCAAGACATGGAGAAGGGAAGCAGGAGAGGCCAGTCTCCAGCCCGTAAGGCAGGCAATGGGGCATGTGGCAGAGGTGGTACGGACCATGCCAGCAGAGTGGCAGTATGCAGCAGGAGCCAGAGCCCATCACCATGCCCCAATTTGCAGCCAAAGATGAGATAGCCTCATCCGCCTGCAATGAGGACACTACAGTGCCCTGCATGGCAGTGGAGGACACTGCCAGGAGGCGACGGCTAACCTGCCCCTAGTGTCACTGGGAACACTAGTGCCACTAGTGCTGGGAGTGAAAGAATATAAAAGGGGTTCACTGCCTTTCTGCACCCTGGTGAAACAGGGTCCCTGGTCCCTTGACTGTAATTCAAAAACACCAAGGTTACAGATAAGAGACAGACAGCTTTTTGGATAGTCTGTGGATCTGCACTCCTGTGCTGGATTTTGGCTTTATAAAAACTTTTCAAAACTTTTCCACCAAGCTTGGACCTTAATTACTACTAATTACTTTTGGGACTTTAAATTTGAAGATGCCAACAGAAAACAAAACTGAAAATGACGACAAAGAACAGAACTTTGGTGCCAGCAGTATGATTTTTAACACAAAAAAAGGGTACTGGTTTTCATTTGTAGCTTTGGGTAATTTAGCAATGTTTAAATGGTATTCTGCTTGATTGCTAGCACAGGGGAAACAACCAACGTGCACCCCCTCCTTCCCGGCCAACTCCCCGTCGAGTCACAATTTTAACTGCTTCATTGGTTCACTCAGAGGCTTCCTGTCACATAATCCTTCTCTAAATCCTTCTTTTACAGCTATCTGCTGTCTACATCCCATAATCCTTCTCCTATTTTACTTTCCTGCCCTGAATACTGTTTTCTATCACTTTCCCTATTTGGGGCTCCCTGTGTTTTACTGTATGAGACAGTATTAACACTTTGTATTCCTTACCCTTCTCTGACCCTCTCATTTACATACCTCTGCCCGGGACACACACACCCCTGGGTGCCTGTGTGACCGTGGGGGTCTGTGGCCCCCGGACTGGGCCCTCCCAGGGTTGCTGGACCAGTTGCCCTGCTCCTTGTCTCCATCTTGCCTCCTTCCCATCCATCGTACCCTCACCAGCATGTGTGATCCCTGACAACCTCCTGGACCATTCCCAGGCTGCTCCCCAGTCCGTGTGGCCTCCCCCTGTGACTGTGCTGTGCTCCAGGGTGTCCCCCAATTCTGGGACTGCCTGTGTTGCTGTGCGGATGCCCGTGCAGGCTGTGCTGTTGTTGGGGTTCTGTTTGCCTTTCCCCATGTCCTGCCCTGGCCCCTGGGCCCATTCCCCCCTCCTCCCTGTCCCCGCCCCTCCCTCTCTTCCACCCTTTGCCCATTGTGCCATGTGTGTTGTCTGTCCCTCTGTGTCCCCCCCTTCCCTTTCTTTCCCGTGTGGGTGTGTATGTGCCTGGGTGTGTGTTTGTGCTGTGTGTTCTGCTGTGACCTCATTTTCCCAGTGCCTTTTGTGTGCGCTTCCCTGGCTGCTCTTCTCCCTCTTCCCACTCCCTTCCTGTTTCCCTTGTGTGGGTGTTTCCTTTTTGCTTTGTTTGCCCTCAGCCAGCTATGTCTGTGTCCCACCCCTCCCCGGTGCCTTCTGGGTGTTTTGACCATGGCCGGGAATCGGCATCACATCTGTTGCGCTGTGGTCTGTCTGCCCGATTCCCTGCCATGGTCCCAGTCCTGTCACATCTGTTCAGTGCCTTCCTGGACCACAGGGGGTGGTTGGCCTGCTCACCACTACAGGGAATCCACTGTGGTGAATCAGGACCACGTAACGTCTGAAATCACCCACAGAACACAATCTAGAGGCTTTAACAGTGGCTCATTTTCTGACCCCACGGGAAGAAGGTTCCCGCCAAAGAAGGCCGCTGTAGTTGGCACTGTATGGCTCCTTCTGGATACAGCTTGTGTCAGTGAGGCAGCGTCTTTTACTGTGTCACATGGCTTAAATTATGGTGAACCGGCTTCACAGTTAGCAGTGGACCAAACCCTTATAAAGTCTTCTTCAATTGCTCCCTGACAAGAGATTGGGAGGTTCTCGCCCAACTTTTTTTCAGGATGTTGCTCTGCCCTTATGTTCTTCTGGTCCAAAGAATTCACCATATGGATTGGTATTTAGAGTAGCTTCTTGGAAATTTCAGGTTTAAAGGGAAAATCAGCTGACCCTGATTGGATAAATTGTATCTCCAAATTTGTTTGCATTTGTTTGCAAGAGACCTGGGTGGGTCTGGAGTTCCAGTTCAACTGCAACATAGGACATTTTAGGGTAGAAGACCATCCTGGCCAAAAATTGGGTAAGAGGGGAAGGGAATCTGGTGGTTTGATGATACTGATGGGGGATACCAAGATACTCTCCTTCAGTACAATGTGCTTCAGAAGAGGCACNACTTTTTTGGTGGGACTTACATTGCAGCCATTCATTTAAATGGCTGCAATGTAAAAAAATCCGGTACCCGGAATCCGGTAACGGGACCGGATTTACCGGGTTGAATCCGATAATGCCGGTACGCCCAGTACCGGCATTATCGGATTCCGGATTTACCGGCACGCCCACCCCTAGTGGGTGGGTGGATAGATAGATAGATAGATAGATGTAGGAGTTAGCTTAGTTATTGATATAGACAGGTATAGAATGTAGTGATTCAGTTTTAATATTTTATAGTGTGTTTGTAGAACTAGGCCTTTGTAGATATAATATTCCATTTAGTACCATAGATTTTAGAATAGTAGTTAATAGCAGTTACAGTTAGTGTAGTAGTAGACATATATAATATTCAAACGTTGAATAAATAAATAAATACATACATAAAATTTCAAAGTGCATTTTTTGGGTTGGAAGACAATCAAGACATGGAGAAGGGAAGCAGGAGAGGCCAGTCTCCAGCCCGTAAGGCAGGCAATGGGGCATGTGGCAGAGGTGGTACGGACCATGCCAGCAGAGTGGCAGTATGCAGCAGGAGCCAGAGCCCATCACCATGCCCCAATTTGCAGCCAAAGATGAGATAGCCTCATCCGCCTGCAATGAGGACACTACAGTGCCCTGCATGGCAGTGGAGGACACTGCCAGGAGGCGACGGCTAACCTGCCCCTAGTGTCACTGGGAACACTAGTGCCACTAGTGCTGGGAGTGAAAGAATATAAAAGGGGTTCACTGCCTTTCTGCACCCTGGTGAAACAGGGTCCCTGGTCCCTTGACTGTAATTCAAAAACACCAAGGTTACAGATAAGAGACAGACAGCTTTTTGGATAGTCTGTGGATCTGCACTCCTGTGCTGGATTTTGGCTTTATAAAAACTTTTCAAAACTTTTCCACCAAGCTTGGACCTTAATTACTACTAATTACTTTTGGGACTTTAAATTTGAAGATGCCAACAGAAAACAAAACTGAAAATGACGACAAAGAACAGAACTTTGGTGCCAGCAGTATGATTTTTAACACAAAAAAAGGGTACTGGTTTTCATTTGTAGCTTTGGGTAATTTAGCAATGTTTAAATGGTATTCTGCTTGATTGCTAGCACAGGGGAAACAACCAACGTGCACCCCCTCCTTCCCGGCCAACTCCCCGTCGAGTCACAATTTTAACTGCTTCATTGGTTCACTCAGAGGCTTCCTGTCACATAATCCTTCTCTAAATCCTTCTTTTACAGCTATCTGCTGTCTACATCCCATAATCCTTCTCCTATTTCACTTTCCTGCCCCATATACTGTTTCCTAACACTTTCCCTATTTGGGGATCCCTGTGTTTCACTGTACGAGACAGTATTAACATTTTGTATTCCTTACCCTTCTCTGACCCTCTTATTTACATACTTTGCCTTGCTACTGATGTGTTCCACTGCTCAGTCACTATCACTTAAGAGGGGCTTGGCAGTGGAAAACAATTCTGCATACAATCCTTTAGTGAACCAATCATCATTCCAATCAATACTTGCATAGGTCTTGGCTTTGGGAGTAACGACACCCTATCTGTTCTTATCTTGATTTTCAATTAAATATGCTTTGCTTGGGCTGTGCTGCTGCAATTGGCCAGAAGGTTATGTTTGAGCTCATAGGTTTTAACTAATTTCCAGGGGGCTTGTGAGTCTAGCAAATACAAATATAGTGTCTTTTACTCTTTGCTTGGTGAGGAAAATTTACAAAATGGGTTGAAAAATTGGTAAAACATTCAGGTCTGGCTCTTTAAAAATGCTAGCTGCAAAAAATCCTGCGTAGGCCATTGCTGATATGCTAATTGCCTTTGTTAACTATGTGATTGCTGGTTGTGGTAGGTGAATGCAAACCTAGCCCAAAAGTCCGGGTGTAGGGGAATTTGCAAAGAAGCAATTAGCCAGGTCCAGCACCGTGAACCACTTAGAGCTTTATGGGATTGAGGCCAGCACATGGGGCAATTTGGCTACTGTTTTGCCATCTGCCTTTAAAACTGGCCAAATTGGGGAATTAAAGGTGGATTGAATTGGTACCAGTACTTCTTGCTGTAGAAGCCCCTTTATGGCTTGCAAAAGCTGTTCTTCAGTTACTGGGGTGTTTAAGACCTGACTGTACTCTAACAGCTTGGTTTGTCTGGGCAGGATTTTAACCCTTTCCCCAATTTCCCACGAGGACCCCTTCCCATGAATCCAACTGGAAGCAGGGCATAATGTTTCGTGCAAATGCTTTCCTTGGGCAATCAGATTTAGTATTTCCACTGAGAAGGGTTGAGCCCGAATTGCAATATTACCAAGGCAGCAAGCTGGTGTCTGGTTACAACTATGTTGCTCTCTGTGTACTGCTTCTGGTAGCTAAGCAACAGAAGTAGACAGAACAGCAATTTTTTGCAAATGTGCCGTTCTCGTTGGTAAATAGTTAGGGTGATCCCCGCACAAGGCGTCGCCTTGGGAAGCGTGCCTGGTTGCTCTTCCAAGCACAGCCTCCCTCATCCCTGCTGTTTTGTGCAGATGGCTCACCAAGTATTTCCCATGATTGTTTAGACTTTGTCTAATACACAGGTCGACTATTGTGCGCACTCAGGCATAAGACCTCAGTCTTTATTACTGCGCAATGGGCTCAATACCCCCCTCTCGCGCATTTCTCCACCACTGAAAGAATATAAAAGGGGTTCACTGCCTTTCTGCACCCTGGTGAAACAGGTCCCTTTCTAAAAGGGCTTCGGCTGCTTTTCTGCACCCTGGTGAAGAAGATCCCTTTTAATTCTCAGGACCGAGTGGAAATACTACTGTTTTGATAGGGTGGGGAATTACTCCTCTTTCTATTTCTAATAATGACTCTTTTGTTTAATCAAATAGACCTTGGTTTGTCTGGGCAGCTGTGGAGCAAGTTGCAGAACTTCCTAAGGAGAAGTTCCAAAGTGGGCACAATAACTGATCCTGTCAGCACTCTAATCAAAGAGCTAGCAAAGCAGGTACCATGAAAGACAACTTCTCTGTCTGGGGCTAGCCTTTTTATCCAGTGACTGCCTTATGATTATTCGGAGTGCGGGGTTGTCAGTGCTAAACCTGTGGAGCACTCCCATTGGTTGCTCAGATCGGGGGTACCTTCTGCCTATTCATTGGCTTAGGGGTTTGCCCTGACTGATAGGGTCCTACCCCTCCTCCTTCCGGAGGGAGGGCCTGACTCCCTGGCCCTGAGCACCCCACAACCCCCTCTTGGAGGCACCTTATTGTCTGACCAAATCATCTTGTTCTCTGGTACCATTTGGTTCTGTTATCAGCCTCTGACCTTCCCACTGTCCCTGTGAGTTATAAACTATCCAGTTTTGCTTGGGAACACAAGGTCTCTGATTTCTCTCAGGCACCTAATAGACAGGGATATTGCCTCCTTCACACCAGTTCACATACTATCCTGTAATTTACTTCCTCTCTGACCATTTGACCGTCTACTCCTCACACATTTGTTCCTTATCTAAGTCAATAAATCAATGCATATGCTAACTAATGCCTTAATTGACTTAGAACATTCTTAAAAGCAAAAACCAAACTAATGCCTTATCTAACTTAACATTCTATGTAATCTTAAATAAACACAATGGCTTACACAAAAGTTTCATTCAGTTACAATATCATGATTATATATCCAGTGTACTTTGGTTACATTTCAGCAAAGAATAGGTTACAATAGCATTCAATGTCTGTTCTGGCATATTTGTGTCAAAAGAACCACTTTTGCTTTGGTTACATTGTAGCAAGGAAATTGGCATCTTTGGGTGAAAACAGACATGACGCTAACCACCCTTTAACCACCCTTGGTGGTCATTTATGCATGTTTCAGGGCTGCATAGGGCACCAATACAGCCCTGCAACATTCATAAATAACCACCAAGGGTGGTTAAAGGGTGGTTAGCATCATGTCTGTTTTCACCCTTTGTTGGGCCAAAATCATATCACAACAGGAGAGGAAGACCCATAATCAGGCCTGTGCAGCTTGGGGCGTGGTGAGGGGCCCTGCTTCTGCCTGCTGACACTCTGCTGGTACAGCCCCTGCCAGCTCTGCCATGTGCCTCATTGCCTGGCAGCAGACCGGCCTCGCCCTCTCCTACCTCCCTTCTCCATTTCTCCCACCAAAAGAAAGCACAAATATTTTATAAAAACAATTTTAATTTTTTAACAAAAAAAAATTGTATCTAATATTATATATATCTATGTTACACTAAATTTAACTGCTATTAACTATCTAACTATTATAAAACCAATGGAACTAAATAATGGAATATCTAACACCTAGTCCTGCAAACACACTCTAAAATTGAATCACTGATCTCTATAAACTATAACTAAGCTAACTTAACTAACTAATAACTAACTCCTACCTAACTAATATAATCTCTCTCTATATATAAATATACAATATTGCACAGGGATTGAGGGTGGGGACACAGACAGCTCGCAACAACACAGGGAGGGGTACAAAAACTGAAATAAAACCTAAATCAATCTAATCCTACTCTAATTAATCAAAAAACAGAGGAAGGGAATGAGGGATGGAATATGGAGGGAGAGGGAAAGGGAACGGAATGGATTCAATGGAGGGTAGGGAGAGAGAAAACACAGGGATGGGTAAAAAATAAAAATAACAGCTAAATCTATCTAATATAATCTAAATAAATGAAAATATGAAGGAAAATGTGTTGGATGGGTAAAATAAGAGGAGAATGGCAATGGATTGAGGAGAACAAAACTGCTGGGGGAGGGAGCCTTCTGAAATGCCTGCTGTTCAGGAACAGTGACTAGCTCATAAGGTGTTGGGAAGGGGGGACGCAATCAGTTTTGTTTCTTGCTGTTCCCGCCTCACGGCAAGCCCCATTGGCTCCATGCCAAATCAGGGTGTTGCACAATGGCAGCTTAAACTGAGGGGCCAGGAACCCAATCAGGCACCTAAACCCCATGTCCCCGACCATGGAGAAGGGCTGCCCATCCAGAGTGATCATTCTGCCTAACATGCTTGAAAGCCACGTTGCCTGTCACGTCCTGCAGCTGACGAGGGACTTGGCAGCTGCCCCCACCACAGCTCCTGCATGGTAGGGATGGGCGAATGCGGTTCGGAAGTTCAGAGGTCAGTCCAAACTTGGTCTGTTCAGATGTCTGAACCTGAACCCGAACCCAAACTGACCAAACCAAACTTGAATCCAAACTCCGAAACCACCGAACAGTTTGGTCGGTTTGTATCAAGTTCGGATGAGTTCAGGTGGCAAAAACATGTCACTGGAAGGCAAAATGTGACAGGGAGGGGGAGTCAGCTGTGGAGAAGACTTCCAAGCACCAGGGGTAGAGAGGCTTGGAGTAGCAGCCAGCCTGTCCAATCATCATCCCTTTTCTCTTCAGACCACTGGCTTCGCAGTCTGCAATTGGCCATGGGCTAGGCTGCATGGAGCCAATGGTGACTGCGGTGAGGCGGGCACAGCAAGTAACAAAACTCATTTCCCTCCCCCCTTCCCAACACCTTCTGAACTAGGCACTGTTCCTGACAGCAGGCGTTTTCAGAAGGCTCCCTCTCCCAGTGGTTTTGTACCTCCCAAGTCCCAATCAATTGCCATCCTCCTCCTATTTCATCCATCCAACCCATTTACCTCCATATTATCATTTATTTAGAGCATATTAGATATATTTGGCTGTTATTTTTTTTTACCCATCCCTGTGTTCTATCTCCCTACCCTCCATTGAATACATTCCTTTCCCTCTCCCTCCGTACACCATCCCTCATTCCGTTCCCCTGTTTTTTATTTATTAGAGTAGGATTAGATTGTTTTAGGTTTTATTTCAGTTTTTGTATCCCTCCCTGTGTTGTTGTGAGCTGTCTGTGTTCCCCCCCACCCTCCCTGTGTAATTTTTCAGGCAGTGGCAGCTTCCTGAATACTTAAATGTACAGCCACCTTTCATTATAAACAGGGGACTGCTGAAGCCCTGATTTTGCAGAAACCGCTTGACCTACATTTCTGAAAATTTAACCATGGCTGTAAGTTGTGAGGAGCATCATATCCACAAAGTGTGAAAAAGATCCATTAGGAAAATAACATGTTATAACTGCTTAAACTTTAATTGCTTGTGGTCAAAATTCACAACATCCTCGGGTATTTGATTCATCTATATCTCCTCCCCCTGGACGAATTGAGACCCCAAACATCACAGGCTTCGAGAATGAGATCAATAACAAGAGCTTCTGAAATATGATACTGATTGATGCAGTCAAAACCGAGTTATTAGTGATAAACCATCAGTTCTGCTGATTCATGCATGCGCACTTGAGCTCCTCTCTCCTGTTGGAGAGCCAGGAGGCACCTGAGTCTGTCCCCCTATGAGCTCTGTAATTAGTGACACACTGAGAAGTGGGACTCTGTAAACGCTGACTATTGTAGTCTCCCCCTGGCTTGTGCACTGTGATGGAAGGCAAGCATACCTGCCCCCCCCAGCCCTGCCCTCACTCGCCTTGCCCCCCCCCAGGTAAAGCAGAGTCAGCACAGCTTGCTGGGGCTGGAGCCAGCACAGTCGCGGCTATCTGGGGCCCTGCAGTTGCAGGGCTGGGGGGCAGGCTGCAGCCAGCTTCTCCCCCAATAAGTTGTTCTGCCTCCCCTCCCTGGCTCATGTCCCCATCTCTCACCTTACTGTCCCTCCTAGTAGCTCCAGAAGCAGCATCAGCAGTGGGACACTGATTGGACTGGGAGATAAGGCTGTTTGTTTACAAACAGCTCCTCCCCATGTGCTGATCAGAAAGTTGTTGCCTGAAAGAAGGTTCTTCGAGATGGTGCCCAACATTCTCACAACTGGGTTGTGCATGCTCATCCTATCCAAATAATAGACTGCATGATGGTCTCGAGCACCTCTAGTATAAAAAGCACTCTCCCCCTCAGAATGACAGTTCCTTTCAACCCTTTCTAGAAATATAAGAAAAAAATTCCATGCAGGCTGGAAGGGTGGGTATTTGTGAGAATGTTAGGAGCCATCTCAAAGAACCTTGTTTACAAGGTAGCAACCCAAGCTGCTGACTGGCAAAACACAGCATAAGGAAAGTTACATGACTTTTGAAAAGTTACGTGACTTTTGAAAAGTTGCAGACTTTTCACTCCGTATGAAAAGTTGCAGACTTTTCAGAGTCAAAAGTCTGCAACTTTTCAAACCATGTGAAATGTCTGCACCTTTAGAAAAATTACAGACTTTTCACTTGGTATGAAAACTTGCAAAATTTTGGTTCCATACTTTTAAAGTCACTTTTGACTCTGTACTTTTAAAAGTCTGCAACTTTTCAAAAGTTGTGGACTTTTTTCTCCTATGAAAAGTTGCAGACTTTTCATACAGTCAAAAGTACAGTCAAAAGTCTGCAACTTTTCATACCGAGTGAAAAGTCTGCAAGTTCTCAAAAGTTACAAACTTTTCACTTGGTCTGAAAACTTGCAAAGATTTGACTCTGTACTTTTAAAGTCACTTTTGACTCTGTACTTTTAAAAGTCTGCAACTTTTGAAAAGTTGCAGACTTTTCACTCCTATGAAAAGTTGCAGACTTTTCATACAGTCAAAAGTACAATCAAAAGTCTGCAACTTTTCATACCGAGTGAAAAGTCTGCAAGTTCTCAAAAGTTACAAACTTTTCACTTGGT
>QEPC01005770.1:65584-135328 GCA_003113815.1 Sphenodon punctatus | reverse complement strand
CCCACCCACCCAGGTTGCAAAGCTCGAACCCTGCCTCAGTCTGCCTGACTCCCGCTCATTCCATGCCGCATGCCCTGGCAACCAATGTCTAGTGATTCTGGTGCCAATGGCCACCAGGCCAGGCCCATATGATGTCTGTGCCAAGGGTTCTGTACCCTGGCAACCAATGTCTGGTGATGCTGGTGCCAATGTCCCCCAGACCTATATGCTGTCTGTGCCAAGGGTTCTGTACCCTGGCAACCCACTGTCTGGTGATGCTAGTGCCAATGGCCTCCAGGCCTACATGCTGTATGTGCCATGGCATCAAGAAACAGTCACTCCAGCCCCAGGACCCACCATCAGTGTTCTTGGGCCTACATTACTGGCACGGAGGGCTGAGTCCAATATCTAGAAGCTGTCACTCTAGTCCCAGCCCACGACCCACCCTCAGGGTTCTTGTGCCATGTCATTCTGGCACCGCAGTTATTGCAGAGGATCATCTTGGGGCTATGGATGCCCCATCCTGTCCTGTTTTATGGGATTGGTTTCAGATGGTGGCCCCTGCCGATGTGGAGTCCTTGTTGGGGTCTGTTCATGCCACTACTTGTGAGCAAGATTCATAGCCATCCTGGCTTGTGAAAGCCAGCCAGGAGACGTTACGGCCGTTGCTGTCTGGGGTGGTTAGTGCCTCCTTTCGGGAGGCCAGGTTGCCTGACTGCCTAAAGGGGGTTGTGATTAGGCCCCTGCTCAAGAAACCATCTCTTGACACTGATGCTCCTGCCAGTTATCGGCTGGTCTCTAACCTTCCCTTTTTAGCTAAGGTTATTGAATGGGCTGTGGCACAGCAGCTCCAGGAACATCTGGACCGCACCAGCTTCCTTGATCACTCTCAGTCTGAGTTTCAGCCTGGGTGTGGTATGGCCTTGGTGGCCTTGGTTGATGATCTCCGTTTGGCTTTGCACCAGGGTCGTCAGACTTTATTGATCCTGCTAGACCTTTCGGCTGCATTCAGCACAGTCGATCATGAGGTGTTGGTGACTCGCCTGCAGTTCTGTGCCGGGATTGGTGGAAGGGACTTGGACTGGTTTTATTCATTCTTGGATGGGAGAACTCACCGGGTGGTCTTGGGGGAGTGTATGTCTTCCACCCAGGACCTCACGTGTGGAGTCCCGTAGGGTGCCATTCTGTCCCTCCTCTTGTTTAACATCTATATGCAGCCATTAGGGGAGATCATGAGGGGGTTTCAGGGCATGCAGTGTCATCAGTATGCTGATGACACTCAGCTCTACCTCTCCTTTTCCATTGACCCAGGCCATGCAGTCTCCTTATTTTCCCAGTTCCTGTCAGCTGTGGGGGCTTGGATGAGGTCAAGCCATCTGTAATTGAATCCTGACAAGATGGAGGTGATGTTGGTAGGCGAGGACTTGAGGGACATGGGGGTGGTTGAATCTCCTCTTGTTGGGGGGGTTCGCCCTCCAATGGTTTCTCAGGTGCAGAATCTGGGTGTGCTCCTCGATTCGCAGATCAGCCTAGAATCTCAGGTTATGGCTGTGGCGGGGAGTGCATTTCGGCAGTTACATCTTGTCTGGCAGCTTCGGCCATATCTTTCAGACTCTGACCTCGCCACTGTCATCCATGCCTTCATCACCTCATGGCTTGATTACTGGTACGTGCTGTTCATGGGGCTGCCCAAGAAGCTGGTCTGGAGGCTGCAGCTGGTGCAGAATGCTGCAACCCATCTATTTATGGGGGCGGGTCGCAGGGAGCACATGACACCAGTGCTCTGGGCTCTGCACTGACTGCCTATAAAGCACCGGGCCAGGTTCAAGGACTGGTTTTAACCTTTAAAGCCCCGGGCCAGGTTCAAGGGTTGGTTTTAACCTTTAAAGCCCTTCATGGCCTGGGCCCTGCTTATCTGAGGGACTGCCTCACTCCTCATGTGCCCGTGTGACCCTTGAGATCGTCCGTGGGAGCCTTTTTGGAGGTTTCCCAGGTGAGGTGAGTGGCCACCGATGTTAGATCTTTTTCGGTGGCCACCTCCTGTGCTGTGGAGTTCGCTCCAGGATGAGGCTCGGTTGTCTCCCAGTCTCCTGCTATTTCGGTGCGTACTTAAAACCTGGCTGTTCCGTCAGACTTTTGGCGAGGGGTGGGTTGGGGTTTCCCCACATATTGTATTTTGAAATTGTTTAATTTTTTGTTTATTTTTTATTGATTGTTGTTCTCCACCCTGGGCTGCCCTGTGGGCAGCAGGGGCGGGATTTAAATTTTATATAAAATAAAAATATATAAAAATTCCGCTCAGGGGGCACTATCATTCCACTTCTTCTTTACGCAACCTGCTGTTCATGGCAAGAGAGAGAGACAGAGAGAGAGAAATAAGAGAGAGAGATAAAGTCTCCCCACTGCTAGAAGGAGAGATAGACATGATCCCACCCATGCTGTCACATACACTATATGGCCAGAGAGAGAGAAAGAGAGGCTCCCCTCTAGAACGAGAGAGATGGGGGTGGAGGGGGAGAGGTAGGTATATCCAGTTCAAGCTGCCACTTGCCAGAACCAGAAAGAACTCCCATCTGTTCTCATGTGCCCGATCGATGTTCATTGCCCACATCCAGCAGCAAACCTACCAGAATGAGATGGAATATATCAATATAACACAACGTATTATATGTGAATGCCTGCCTGCCTGTCTGCATTCCTGTACCTGCTGCTACCACATATCGCTTGATTATATGAAGTGTGCCCAACCATGCACTAATTCTAGGGACAGAATTATTATTAAAATCACATAGGCTGTCATTCCATTGTACCTGAATCAGTCATGCCCGCCTATCCCAGGAACCATCAACGAGATTCTGGTACCATCATTCCAGTCACTGGGGGCTGCATTCCATTCCACTGCATCCAGAAGCCTGCAGAACCCTGAAAAATCCATGGCACTGAAACATGTGGTCTTTATGGTAGCATTCCTGTTTCTACTGATTGGGTATCCTTTTTCTGAAGCTATCTGGGAAAACAATAGTTTGGTCCAGTCAACTAAAGCTGTGGCCACTGCAGCTAATTTAACAGACCATTGGGTGTGCCATCATCTCCCTTCTCAGTTAAACGCTCCTACTATTTTTGCTCACCCAAGGGATGAAGCATGGAATATGCAGCATATGGCCGAATTGGCTGATTTTTGATTGAAATTTAAATTTATCCCTAAAACACCCACAATTGTACAGTAACGGTGGAAAGTTAAAATGACTGGACAACACATATTTCTGTGCATTTTGAAAAGGGATTCGGTCTGAATTTTGTTGGAGTCACATCCTTTCGCAAGTGCAATATTATATTTGTATTCAATATACAAACTGCCTACTACTCAGTTGTTAAAGGAGGTCCAGCAGTACAATTGCAAAACTTCAGTTGTACAGTTACTGATGAAAACAGTCATAATGATGTGCTTGCTTTCTGGCAGGGGTTTAATACCTTTTGGTATAATTCCAGGTTTGAGATAGAGGATACCGGATTACTTAGAACAAATGTAAAAGACAAACCAGAGCAGGATTTTGAATGCAGTGAAGAGGATGATGAAGTTGGGAACTTTACTGCATTATATATTTTGTGGGTTTCTGGGTGGTGTAAAATTGACCCAAAGTGACCTGCTTCCTTTTTAGTTAACCAAACCCTAATAAAACATTTTTTTTATGGAGTGGGCTACCATGTGTACAGTTAATCAGGAGTATCGAGGGAAATTGTATCCATATGTGAAACAAAAAGCGGGTTTTTGGTTATGTGTAGAATGGGCTTACAAATATCTACCATGGGACTGGTACAGTACATGCACATTGGACACTAGAGTCTCCCTAGAGTCTCTATACATAAACGGTTACAGTTACAGGATACTCGGAACACAGCTAGGTGACACAAGCGAGCCCATTAGCTGATAGGCCCAGTTCATTTTTCAGGTTGCACGTGCCCTGTTTCCAACGTTGGGTGTGGCTGAATTGGAAATGGCTATTGTCAATATTTCAGCTACCTTGTATGTGCTTTTCAACCTTACTGTTAGTAACTTCCAACTGATACAGGGTGAAGTCTCTAACCTGGGGTTCATGACTACACAAAATAGAATGGCTTTAGACATGTTATTAGCATTCCAAGGAGGTGTGTGTGTGCTAATCAACACTACCGGTTGTTCCTTTGTGGACCAAACTAGACAAATTTTAACTAACAATAAAGCCATTGAAGACCATTTACAGATTTTGGACACACTTGTCAAAGAGAATGCAGTTTGGACTTTTGATCACACCCTGGACTGGCTAACATCATGGTTGTCCAATTTTGCAACCTTGGGATGGAAAATATTGCATGGATTGATTATTTTTGTTGCTTTGTTAACATTGTTTTGTTTTTGTTTAAAATGTTGACAGTTATGTTTCCTCCAGGTGTTTAAATCGACGGTTAAATGGAAATCTAACCAGCACCTCTTGCGCAGATTCCCATGTACGAACAATTATATGTTAACTACATTGGGGTTGAAGCTTTAGATGAATAAATGTTCCCTCACAAATGGGAAACATGTGGGGGGAGTATGTGAGGTGTGTAAATGCTTTTAGGAGTTAGGATGCTCAGGTTGAAGAGACTGCAGAAACTGCAAGGCCAAAGCCTCTAAGTGAACTATGCACAGATTTTTAACTGACAGCTTGCACAATTGCAGCTGCAACTGAACTGCAAAGCTTTACACAAGATTTGCAAGCACAGCTATATTTTGGAACATTTATTGCTTATGCAACAGTTCTGGGCAAATGGCTAAAAACAGAAATTTGTGAAATGGGCCAAAGATCAACTGGCTAGGATGGTACCATCTCAAGATCAATGGACTGGTTCTGGCGACGCCATCACCTCTGTTACAGGTTGTCCACCCTGACAGGAGGATAGATAATGTATGAAAGGATGAATGAATGTTAAATATGTAATGTTGTAATGCTATAACTTTGTATTGAATAAGGCTAAGAGGTTTGCCAATATATCTCCAGTTTATCTTGATCTCTTGAATTGACCACAGTATCGAAAAGAACATTGTCATATTGGTTGAGTAAATGTGTGAATGTTAATAAACGTGGACCAGGACTGAGACTTAAGCCAGGGTCAGCTGCCCCGAGGCCATCCTATACAGGTGGTTTTGAATGCAAGGGGGCCTGGTGGAACCTCATGTACCCCACGGGTGTGATTGCATAAAACTTTCCCTTCCCCTGCATCAACCAAATCCTACAGTTAGCTGCCTGTCTGGCACTCTGTAAGGAAACGGACTTCCTTCCCTTTGTGTGAGTGTTTGAGAAAGCTTGTAACACACTAGAAGTGTGGACACTTAAAACCCCCAAACTTGTATTTTCCAATGACACACTTAACAGCCCAAAACCACATGTGACAATGCCAGCCTGCCCCCCCAACAGCCTACTCTTCCACTCTCACTCGCGGATGCCCATTGAAGCTGCTGGAAATACAAGCCCCTCCGATTACCAGCTCCCGCCAGCTGCTGCCCGCTGCCAAAGAGCCTGTATCTCTTTCTCTCTGGCACACCCACACAGACACAAGCCCTGCCCCTCCTGGGGGTCTGTCTGCAAGTTGAGACCCTGCTGCTGCCTGGCACATCTTTGGGTTAATACCTTAACTAAGCTACATGTGGAGCCAGCCAGATGCTGCTGGTAGGGATTGACAAGCTGTATGAGATTCTGCCACCTGTCAGCCAGAACTTCGGTACATAGGGATAAAAGATTGTAAAGGTTAAATGAAGCTCGTAACAACAAATATAACAACTTTTATTAAAACTATTTAAACAAACAACAACAAAACAACAACATTATAAAACCAAAACCAAACATTGAAAGGAAACTAAAGGGGTACTACTATTAGTCTTTCGGCCTATCCCCCGGAACTTGGAAGAAAGGCAAAAGGCAGAGGGACACAGCACAGGACTGAGGGGCGGCCACCCTGTGCTCTGAAATTTCATAGCTGTGGGCCAAGCCAAACTCCACAGCCCCTTCCAAGTCTGCCTGCCACCTGGAGACCGCCTGATGGTAGAGTTCCAGTCTCTCCATCACTGCAGAGACGTACTGGGAATACGCCTCCACATGCTTTCTCTCCACCTTGAGAGCCTGGAACTTTTTCACCAGACGGTTCTCCATGGTGCATACACCCATCATCATCTGGTGGCCAGGTGTCATGGCTGGGCCTTGAATCCCTGGCCTCAGGGGTTGTCTGGGGCTCATGCTTCCCCTTCTGCCACAGGTGGGTGACTGCAGAGAGTGGCTTTCCCCTCTGCCTTGTTATCTGCCCTCCTATCTCCAGCTCTGTGTCCTGCTCGCACCTGGGAGGGGGCATGGACCCACCTGCCACAGCCTGATTGGCCCTTGGGAGTATTTAGGGCTGCTGAGGACTGTGGCAGGTGCGGAACTTCAGGCCATCCATTCACGACCCTTGCTCGGCTCACACCCCTTGCTCTACTCTCCTTCTCTTGCTGCTTTCTGTTTGTACCTTTTGAGTCTGTGTTGTGTTCCCTCTGTATTCCTAGTGTGTTATACCTTTCCCCCTCCCCTTGTGTTGATATCCTGCCCTGTGTCTATGTGGATGTGTTTCTCTGCTCCCTTGCACACACACACACACACACCCATAACGTATTGTGTGTTCTGTTGTCTGTTTGTGTGTTGGCTGGAAAGGCCCTGTTCTGTGTTTGTCTCCTGCCTCTCTTATAACCTTGCTACTCCCCTTTCCTTTGGGCACTGTTCCCACATGAGCTTGTTCCCTGACCCTCCAGCCTTACGTTGCTGGTTCTTAAGTCCTGTAGCTGTCCCCTGGACCTTGGCTCCTCCAGCTTTGGTCCCCTGCCCCCTGCCTATAGCTACTTTCCCTCGCCCCTGTGGCTCCTGTGTCCCTGTGACTTCCCATTCCCTTGTCCCTGTGGCTCCCTTGTCCCTGTGGCTCCCCGTTGCCTCGCCTCTGGCTCCCCGTTCCCTTGCCCTTGGCCCCTTGCTCCATGCGCCTGCTTCCAGATCTCTGTTCCTTGTCCTTGGTCCAAAGCTCCCTGTCTCTGGTGCCCCCTTGCTCCCCCCAACTCCTTTCCTTTAGTCCCCTGTTGTTCCCTAACCCCCTACCTCTGGTCCCCGGTTGCTCCCCTAGCTCTGGTCGCTCATTCCCTGGTCCTTGCCCTTGGTCCCTCATTCCCTGCTCTGGTTCCCAGTTCCCTGCCTTTGGTTTCTTGCTCCCTGGTCCTGGTTTCCCTCTCCCTAGCTCCCCATCCCTTGACCTCAATGATGAGCCGTATACTTTCTTTGGCCAGCCCGTCTGGCTCTTATGCTGAGCACCTCATCTCCTTGGTATCAGAGAGCGGCTGAGAGATCCCCTTGTTACCCCCATTGCCTCCTCCCCCCCTTGCCTCCTCCTCAGCTTCCTTTCCCCCTTGTCTTGCCTCCCGCCCTTCCCTTCCTTGTCCCCTAGGCTCTGGCTGCCGGAGCCTGTCCATACTGAGGGGTCTTAGTGTTAAATCCCTTTGCCCTTGTTCCCCTTGTCCTTGCCCTCCTTCCCCAAGACTCTGACCCCGGAGCCCTGACACTAGGCCTCTCGACTTTGACTCGAAAGGTCTTTGCCGCTGCAGACTCCCGGAGCCCGGGGAATCCACATTGGGACTGGAGGAGGGGGAAGGGCTTTCATGGCATCACTTTTGGGTTGCCTTCCCCCTCTTCTTCTGGCACTGATGCTCCAGCTCCATGGCCACGCCAGAGTCCTCCTGCCACCTCACCAGCTGGCCATGGAGCCTTTCAATATGGGCGATTAGCACCAATGTGGTCCCATCTCTCTGCCTCCTGAATCTTTTGAAGCAGATCTAAATAACATAAAAAGATAGGAACATAAGAAGTGCCATACTGTGTCAGACCAATGGTCTGGGTCAATCCCTGCCTGCATTCTGTCTCCACAAGTACGGGTGGCCAATCTCTCTCTGCAGGGGACTTCTTATGTTGCCTCTAGTCCTCCCTCCTTGGGGTGCTAGGGATGGCAGCTAGAAAGACCCTTTCTGGGACATGCAAATCCTCCCCTCCTTGGGGTGCTAGGGATGGCAACTAGAAAGACCCTTTCTGGGACATGCAAATCCTCCCCTCCTTGGGGTGCTAGGGATGGCAACTAGAAAGACCCTTGCTGGGACATGCAAATCCTGCCCTCCTTGGGGCGCTAGGGATGGCAGCTAGAAAGACCCTTTCTGGGACATGCAAATCCTCCCCTCCTTGGGGTGCTAGGGATGGCAACTAGAAAGACCCTTGCTGGGACATGCAAATCCTGCCCTCCTTGGGGCGCTAGGGATGGCAACTAGAAAGACCCTTGCTGGCACATGCAAATCCTGCCATCCTAGGGGTGTTAAAGGATGCTAGGGATGGCAAATGGAGAGACCCTGACTGGCACATGCAAATCCTTCCCTCTCTGGGGGCTAGGGATAGCAACTAGAAAGACTCTTCCTGGAACGTGCAAATCCTGCCCTCCTTGGGGTGCTGCTAGGGAGGGATAGCAATGGAGAAACCCTGGCTGGAACATGCAAATCCTGCCCTCCCTGAGGCGCTAGAGATGGCAACTGGAAAGACCCTGGCTGGCATATGCAAATCCTGCCCTTATTTGGGGGTGCTAGGTAGAGATGGAAACTAGAGAGTGGAGACCCTTGCTAGGGATGGCTGGCAGACATATGTTTTGGTGGGGGTTCTGCTTGTGTCTGTGCCTGACTGCTGGAAGAGCCCAACACACTACAGTACCCTCTCTCTGTATGGCAGACATCTGCTGCTACCCACTGATGCCCACTTTTTGTGCCTGATTGATGCCCACCACCCACGCACCCACCCACATGCCACTACTTGTGAGCAAGATCCATGCCCTTCCTGGCTGGTGAAAGCTAGCCAGGAGACATTGTGGCCATTGCTGGCTGGGGTGGTTAGTGCTTCCCTTCGGGAGGGCAGGGTGTCTGACTGCCTAAAGGAGACTGGTTAGACCCCTGCTCAAGAAGCCATCTCTTGACACTGATACTCCTGCCAGTTATTGGCAGGTATCTAACTTTCCCTTTTTAGGGAAGGTTATTGAACAAGCTGTGGCACGGCAACTCCAGGAACATCTGGACCGCACCGGTTTCCTTGATCCCTCCCAGTCTGGGTTTCAGCCTGGGTACGGTACAGAGACGGCATTGGTTGATGATCTCCGTCTGGCGTTGGACCAGGGTCATCAGACCTTACCGGTCCTGCTAGACCTTTTGGCTGCGTTCGACACAGTCGATCATGAGGTGTTGGTGACTCGCCTGCAGGACCATGCCGGAATTGGCGGAAGGATATTGGACTGGTTTTGTTCATTCCTGGCCGGGAGACCTCACCGGGTGGTCTTGAGGAAGTGTACGTCTTCCCCCCCACGACCTCACATGTGGAGTACTGCAGGGTGCCATTCGGTCCCCCCCTCTTGTTTAACATCTATATGCAGCCATTAGGGGAGATCGTGAGAGGGTTTCAGGGAATGCAGTGTCATCAGTATGCTGATGACACTCAGCTCTACCTCTCCTTTTCCATTGACCCAGGCCATGCAGTCTCCTTATTTTCCCAGTGCCCGTCAGCTGTGGGGGCTTGGATGAGGTCAAGCCATCTGCAATTGAATCCTGACAAGATGGAGGTGATATTGGTGGGTGAGGGCTTGGGGGGCCGAGGCATGGTTGACTCTCCTCTTGTTGGGGGAGGGGGTTCACCCTCCTATGGTCTCTCAAGTGCGGAGTCTGGGTGTGCTCCTCGATTCACGGGTAAGCCTGGAATCTCAGGTTGTGGCCGTGGTGGGTAGTGCATTCCGGCAGTTACATCGTGTCCGGCGGCTTCAGCCGTATCTCTCAGACTCTGACCTCGCCACTTTCATCCATGCCTTCATCAACTCAAGGCTGGATTACTGCAACATGCTCTATGTGGGGCTGCCCGAGAAGTTGGTCTGGAGTCTGCAGCTGGTGCAGAATGCTGCGGCCTGTCTCCTTACTGGGACGAGTCGCAGGGAGCACATGACACCAGTGCTCTGGGCTCTGCACTGGCTACCTATAAAGCACTGGGCCAGGTTCAAGGTGCTGGTTTTAACCTTTAAAGCCCTTCACGGCCTGGGCCCTGCTTATCTGCAGGACCGCCTCACTCCCCATGTGCCTGTGCGACCCTTGAGATCGTCCGTGGCAGCCTCTTTGGAGGTTCCCTGGGTGAGGTGGGTGGCCACCGATGTTAGATCTTTTTCGGTGGCTGCCTCTGTGCTGTGGAATTCGCTCCCAGAGGAGGCTCGGTTGGCTCCCACTCTCCTGCTGTTTCGGTATGTATTTAAGACCTGGCTGTTCCTTTAGGCTTTTGGCGAGGGGTAGGGGCAGGAGTGGGGGGGTTTCCCCACATTGTATTGTATTTTAAATTGTTTAAAATTGTTTTTTTTAAAAAAAAAAATATTGAATGTTGTTCACCTGCCCTGTGTGCAGGAGGGGCGGGATATAAATTTTAAATAAATAAATAAAATTTAAAAAAAACACAGCCAAAACAAACACAAAGAGCCAAAACACACGAACCGAACAGCCAGCCAGCCAAACACACACTCTCTTGCCACACAGCTCCTCACTCACTCGAATTTCCAGTTTCCAACGTGATCACTGGATCTCGCGATAACTTTTTCCGATCGGCCAAACCGAACCGAACATGATCGAACCGAACGGCTGAACCTGAACTCGGCAACTGACCCAAATACCCAACCGAACTATCCTACTGAACCAGACAGAGCCGAACGACCGAACCCGAACCTCAATCTGTTCACACATTCCTACCCCAAATCTTCTCATGTTCTCCTCCAAGGGCTGCATATACACATTAAATAATAACAGAGACAAGAATGAACCCTACAGAATGCCACAGGTCAGGGTTCGGGGCCTTGATGTTTCAGCCCCCAGCATCACCCGCTGGCTTCTCCCCGAGAGGAATGAGCGGAACCATCCTAGGACAGTCCCGTCCAGACCCCACAGGTCCTGCAGTCATCTCAACAACAGACCAAGGTCCACTATGTAAAAAGCGGCTGAGAGATCTAGCAGGATCAGAAATGTTGAACATCCTGCATCCATCTCCCAATGGAGATCATCCACTAAGGCCACCAATACCATCTCAGTACCATAGCTGGAATTGAACCCAGACTGAAAAGGGTCAAGGAAACCAATGTTATCCAGATGCACCTGGAGCTCTATTACCACCGTCCATTCAATAATCTTCCCTAAAAAGGAAAGATTAGAGACAGGTCAGTAGCTCACGGGTGCACCCACATCTAAAGATGGCTTCTTCAGCAGGGGGCGCACCACAGCCTCCTTGAGATAGGGTGACAATCTCCCCTGCCAAAGGGACACATTGACTACCCTCGCCAGCACCGTCCCCAAAGTCTCCCTGGAGGCTTTCATCAATCAGGACAGGCATGGATATAATTTGCAACTGATGGCTCTGACAGACCCCAGGACATCCACCACATCGGCTGGCATCACTTCCTGAAACTCATCTCAAGAAGGTAATCCAGACAGTGCCTCCATAATCTCGCACTCCTCACCTACTGCCTCCAACCTGGTGTCAAAGTTACTCTGGATCTGAGTGATCTTGTCTGTAAAGTAGATAGCAAACTCCTCACAGTGGGCCTGGGACATGTCCCCATTCAGGGAGAGGGAGGCCGGACCGATCAGCCCCCACACCACCCGGAATAGCTCTGCTGGACGGGACTTTGCAGATGCTATGAGGGCAGCAAATAAAACATTCTTTGCTGTCCTCACAGCCTCAACATAGGACCGCAAATGGGCCTTATGGAGAAGTCGGTCAGATTCAGTGAGTCTGACACCAGCATAGCTCTAGTCTCTTGCCTACCTGTTTCATACAGCGCAGTCCCTCAGTAAACCAAGGGGCTCTGCGGTGACGAGATAGAGACAGGGGACGTCTCAGCGCCACCCTGTCAATGGTCTCCCCCATCAAGATGTTCCAGTGCTGGACCATCTCATCGACAGAGTGACTGTCAGGGTATAAGGTTAACTCCCTCAGAGCCTCCTGGAACCGCTGCATTTCCATCAGCCTCCGAGGGCGGACCAACCTAACTGGTCCAATCCCCCCCTGGAGGTGGTGCGCTAAGAGGCTGGCCTGTAGGAGATAATGTCCGTCCATGACAAGAGTGTGACCCTCACATCCCCCACTAACGTATCAGCCACCTCAAGGCCAGAACAGAAGACCAGGTCAAGGATATGCCCCCCCACATAGGTCGGGCAGTTGACCACCTGGGAAAAGTCCATGGTTGCCATGGCAGCCATGAACTCTCGCTCTGCTCCTACAAGGCCAGCGTTGGCATGGGCGTTGAAGTCCCCCAGGACTGAAGTCCTGGAGGAGTTCAGTGTCACCTCCAAGGCCAGCTCTGCCAGAGCAGCAAGGGATGCTGCCAAACCGGAAGGGGCCCAGTATACCAGCAGCATCCCGAGATTTCCCCCAGCCAAATCAAACACCACATGGAGGGCCTTGATACCTGGAATATCTTGGGGGCGGTGTAGCCACTCTAGAAACAATGGTTACACCTCCCCCCCCACTCTCCTTGCCCCCCATGTGGGGCTGGTGCTGCATGGCATACCCTGCCGGAATGAGGTTAGTTAAAGCTGACCCTGCCTCCTCATCCAACCAGGTTTCCGTAATACATGCAAGGTCCACTGCCCCATCCAGAATCAAATCTCGAATTACTGGGGCCTTGTTCACTATGGACCTAGCATTTAGCAGCAGCAGTCCTTTACAGGCAGACCTTAGACCCTGCTCCTCCCTCACACTCAAGGGGGGGGCATGGTTTGACTCTCTTAACCTCCACCAGGAACCTCGGTTCCCTGGGAGTGTGGGTCACCTGTACCCTTGGACCATACTGTCCTCGCCCCACAACTACCCCTATAGCCGCTCCTACCCCTCCGTCCACTCCATCCACTATACTGAGAGCAGTCCATGAGGGGGGCTTCATGAGAATCCCTTGTGCTGCACACACCCTTCACCTTGTGGTCAAGGACGCTCTGGGTTTGGGGGAGAAGGGGATTGGGGCAGGCACCCTTAGCTCCCTTATCTAGTGGGGGAGGAAGCTGGCTGGTTTCTTTAACTAGAGTGTGAAGGGCAGCGACCTCTGCCGGGCGAAGCAGGCAGAGCAAGACTCCCCATTGCACCAACTGGTGCAGGATGTGTCCACCACGTGGAATTCCATGTTCCTAATGCTAAAGCGGCTTCTCGATCAGAAAGCCGCCTTGCATCAGGTGCAACTGGTCACGGACAGCGGGCCACCTAGAGGGTACAATGGGGCAGAATGGGAGATACTGGCTCACACGGTCTTTGTTTTGAGACCGTTCCTGACTGTGACGGAGACTGTGAGCTTGTTCACAGCCACCCTCAGCCAGGTAACCCCTCTGGTGCAGAGTCTTCTAAGGAGGCTGGAGGAGATTCTCCATGGGTGGGATTGTGACCCTCAGGGCAGGAAGCTGGCTGATGAGGTGGTTGACCTGGTGCAGCAGCTGAAGTCAGGGCTGAAGGCACATTTTGATGCACTCCTGGGGCAGGCGGAAAACGTCCTGACAACCATGCTTGACCCCAGGGTCAAGAACAGTGTGGCATGCCAGATGGAGCTCTATGTACACTGGAAGCATGATCTGGTGGAGATGGTCTGGAAAGCAGAGTGGGCTATGGAGAGTGTGTGGCAGCAGCAGGAGGACACCCATGGGGATGGGTGGAGAAGCCACTCATTTCAGCCAATGGGGCCTATCCCTGCCCCCAGCCCTAGCGGTAGCAGCACCAGCAGCAGGATGAGTAGCACTAGCACCCCAATTGCCAGCAGCAGCAGCTCCTCCTATGTGCAGCCCACTCTGGCGAGCATGGGGTCATGCACAATAGGGAAAGCAGTGTGGCTGAGGGCAGTGGTGGAGGTGGTTCCCAGGCAGAGTTACGCGAGGGAGTACGATGGTGCCTCAGCAGCAGTGGAGACCTACACGGAGGAGGAGCCATGCATCGATCCCAGCAGCGATCTCGTGGCCTACTGGGCCGGCAAGACCAACATGTGGTCTGCCCTGTCCAAAGTGGCCAAGGGTCTTTTGTCCTGCCCACCAACCAGTGTCCCCAGCGAGCGGGTGTTCTCCATGGCAGGAGACATTTGCTCTGCACACTGCCTGAGACTGGGGGCCAAGTTGGTGGAGCAGTTGCTGTTCATCAAGGTGAATCTTCTGCTGCTGGGATTCCTCGAGCTGCCCCTGGACATGGATTGATGGTGGAGTGGCACACACCATCCCATGCCAGGGGCAGTCTTGGGTTGGGGCTCCTCCTCAATCTGGACTGTTGCTGCTGTGTTGAGATGCTATCCGTCCCTCTCAATGCCTGGTGCTCACCCTGCCCCTCCCTCATACTAGATGGCCTTAGCCAGCTTATCTGACTGACCTCATGACAGAGGGTGGCATTGGGAAACTGTAAGACTGCCAGCCAGCCTCTATCTAGATGATCTTGGCCCACCTATCTGAATGACTCTCTTGGGGGTGCTACGCAGTATTTGCTAGCTTATCTGAGTGCCCTGCCTGAGTCCCAGCCTGCCTTCCCTACTGCCTCTCATGCCATGCTGCCTGTCTGCCGAGGTTGCAAAGCTCAAACCCTGCCTCAGTCTGCCTCCCTCTCATGCCATGCTGCTTGTCCACCTGCCCAGGTGGTCTAGATCAAAGCCTGCCTGCCTTCTGTTCATGCCACACTGCCTGCCCACCCAGGTGTTCTAAATCAAAGCCTGCCTCAGTCTGCCTGCCTTCTGCTCATGCCATGCTGCCTATCTGCCTGCCCACCCAGGTTGCAAAGCTCGAACCGTGCCTCAGTCTGCCTGTATCTCATGCCACGCTATCTGCCTGCCCACCCGCCCAGGTGGTCTAAATCAAAGCCTGCCTCAGTCTTCCTGCCTTCTGCTCATGCCATGCTGCCTGCCCACCTCCCCATCCAGGAGGTCTAAATCAAAACCTGCCTCCATCTGCCTGTCTTCTGCTGATGCCAAAGTGCCTGCCCGCCCTGTGGGAAAAACTGAAACCCTGCTCCAGCCTGCCTGCCTCTCATGACATGGTGCCTGTCTGCCTGCCCTGGCAACCGTGGGTGTTGTGCCCCACTGGTCTGGTAATCCTGCCGCTGCTGTCTGCTGGTTCGTGGGTGCTCTTCCCTGGCCTATCCAAATGTGCCCACGCAATCCTGATGCTGCCATCTGCTGCTGTATGGAAGCTCTTCCCTGGCAAATCCTACCATCCTGACTCCTATCATCCATGGGTGTTGTGCGCAGGCAAATCCTGCTGCTGCAGTCTTCTGTGCCACGGGTACTGTGCCCTGGCAATTCAATATCTGCCGCTGCTGCCAATGGCAACTCTGCTGTGCCACGGGTTCTTTTACCGGGAAATCCAATGTCTGCTGGTGCTGCAGCCATTTCTGTCTCTGTTGTCTGTGCCAAGGGTTCTGTGTCCCAGCAATCCAATGTCTGCTGCTGCTGCCAATGTTGCCTCTGCTGTCTGTGCCACATGTTCTGTGCCCTGGCAATCCAATGTCCACTTCTGCTGCCTGTGCCATGGGTTCTGTGCCCTGGCAATCCAATGTCTTCTGCTTCTGGCAATGCTGCCTATGCCAAGGGTTCTGTGCCCGGCAACCCAATGTCTGTTGCTGCTGCCAATGCTGCCTATGCTGTCTGTGCCACAGGTTCTGCCCCAGCAACCCAATGTCAACTGCTGCTGCTGCTGCCAATGCCGCCTATGCTATCTGTGCCATGAGTTCTTCCCCAGCAACCCAATGTCCGCAGCTGCTGCTGCCAATGCCACCTATGTTGTCTGTGCCATGGGTTCTGTACCAATCCAATGTCTGCTTCTGCTGCCTCTGCTGTGCCATGGGTTCTGTGCCCTGGCAATCCAGTATCTGCTGCTGTTGTTACTGCACATCAGTCATTTGTTTCTCAATCTTGTAGGTGGCCATAGCTCGGATGAGTGCACCGGTGGCCGGGGGCTGGTTGCCCATTACAATGGGGCGGAATGGGAGATCCTGGCTCACACACTCTTCGTGCTGAGACCGTTCCTGGCCGTGACTCCAGTGTCTCCAGATTTGGGGATCTGAACCCGACTCCCTTTCCATTGGCCAAGGGCAACAGAGGCCATCAACAATCACCTGTCCCTTTGGAACGGCGCGTGCCTATCTCTTAAGAGTATCTCTTTGCACATCCCTACATATCAAATGGGCCATTTCCACAACACAATCATCCAGGTAGCAACTGTTGAACTTCACCAAGTTGACTAGAACCAGAAGAAACTTGGAAGATAAACCAATATCCATCCACTGCAGAACAAACTCAGCCAGCTCTTCCTCCAGGTATGTGATGTATCTTCCATTATCTGTGAGGGCCTTGAAAATGGAACAGCACTTGCCTCTCTCCAGGGTCCTGAGTTGACTCCGCCAAAAAAATTTCAATTCTGCATTCAGCAACGTCCAGTTCTGCAAATTTACCGCAAGCACTGCTGCCCAGTTCTGCAAATTCACCGCGAGCATAAAATTTGCATAATTAGCTTGATTTTCATAATTATGCATGCTTTCCCAGCATGCATTTTGAATAAAAAAGACAAAAGGAAAAACAAAAATACTGTTTATTCCATCTTCACCTTATACGTTAACATAAATTAGAGAGATAAAGAACTGAATATATAAACACTGGCATTATTTGTTAGCATTATTAATATTTAAATATATAAACACCGCCTTCCTGATGCTCAGACATATTTCTACAATTTTGTGCAAATATCAAATTATGCACACTGAAACTCCATTCAGCATCAGCAGATGTTGTAACGGAATTTATTCTAGCTAGTGCCATCTTGGCAAGTTTTGACACCCTGTCCAAGGCACTATTCCAGAACATGTCCAGGTTCTTTTCAACAGAGTCCTTTGCACAATTTATGGTGCAAGGATCTTCTGGTAGACAGTCAATTCTTCCTCTGGTACCATATTCAGTTCTGGAACACAATCCCGAAGATCATCCTTTTTCATACTGAGGAAGGGAATCTTAGCAGGATCAAAAAATCTCACTGCTTTCAAGAAGGGATACCCTGGCTGATCTTCTGTGGACATGCATTTGCCCAGTTTCAGTGCTGATCCTTGAACTTGGCTACCATCTGTGGCCAAAGAGACAGAGGTAAGTCTTCCTCCTCTTCAGCATCCAGGAAGTTCTTACAGGATTCTGCTGTTAGCTGTACATTTGTCTCCAGATGGATGTGCAAGTCTTCCAGCAAATCCACAACTTCTGTGCCAATAGGGACCTGGGACTGAAATTTGTCCAGGAGAGTATACAAGGGGGCTGTTTTTTCTGCTAAGAATGCCAGCTCCATCTGAACCCTGACATATGTCTTCCTGTCAGAAAGTAGTATCTGAAAAAATAAATAAATCCATAGTCAGTCCTGAAAGAAAGTTTTATCCTCTCAGGCGTTAACTCTATGTTTTACACAGCTGTTTATTAAAACAACATTTACCTGTAATCTTTTCACTCTTTCACATGGAACACCCCGATCCACTTCCTTCTGAATAAAGGCCAACTGATAATTGATATGATCCCTGTGGTAAACAGCAGCCCTAAAGAAGGAGCTCCACCGTGTTGCACAGGAATCTGGTGGCATTGTGGCTCTCTTGGCAGGATCACATTGCTGGAGGTGGTTCAGGTATCTGCTTTTCCTTTTGCTTGGCACGGAAAAGAGCTTTCAAAACATCTTCATGAATGACATTGTAAGCTCAAAAGGCATTTGCAATTCGTCCACAATAAGATCAAGTATATAAGCAAAGCAAGTGATAGGGATGCAGTTCATTAGAAGTATTTTCAGACCAGCAGAGAAAGCCTTCTTCATTTATGAAGCATTTTCACTAGTGAAAAAATATATGTTTTTAAAAGCAATATTGTATTCACTGAGTGCCTGAACAACTGATCTTACTACAACTCCGTGATTAACACTGTCCAAGAATACAGTGTCCAAGAGACAAGGACGAATCCTTCCAGTGGCTGCTCCTTTTCCAAAGGAGCAGCCAGGACATTTAGAACACACCTTTGCTCTGCATCACAAGTCTCGTCTACAATGAGGGCAATCTTCTTACCAGCAAGAGTCTAATTTTTCAGTACGTGTTTCTCATTTTTATACACGTCAGGAAAGTAAACTTTGCGGAGTTGGTCGGCAGAAGGCAAAGAACCGGCATTCTTCACATGACGCATCAGAAACATACATACAGAAGGATGATCTGCTTTCTGAAGTGGGATGTTCGCTTCTAGGAGTGTCTGAACAAAGTCACGTGCAAGCCCTTTCTTGCATTCTTGAGCCTCTGTCTGGTTCCTAATGCAAGTTGTTATGGTCCTCTGCTTCTTGCTTGCCTGAAATAAAGACAAAAGTAATAAGTGCAGGATACCTGTTTGAACAACTACAGTTGGACAGAGAGGTCAGAAATAAAAGTGTCTCTCACTTGTCTCTCATCACAGTCTGATTGAGTGATTTTTTTATTTAAGGTGGTCCGTGATTGTTGATCTTCGTGAATGATCAAGCAACAGATTGCAGCAGGTGCAAACCAGTTTCCCATCATCCTCATGAAATCTTTAAATTCTGCAGCACGTTCACGGGTCGAGATTTTTTATTTATGACCAGGATTTCTGTTGCTGCTGCTGCTGGTCTTCTCAGCCAACCAACACTCCATCTTTGTACCCCTTAAATCAAATTACAGTAGAGTAAGGTTAGTTCAGGTTTTCAAATGAAAACATTTAAGATACTTTTTTTTTAGTTGAATACATTTATTACGTGGTCATAGACCATTGTAACGTACACCAAAGAACAAGCAAGCATGAATATACAAAACAATATATTACAGTTCTCAGACTTAAACTAATCAGACTTCAATAAAATCAACAAATTAATACAATAAAATGAGTAGAAACAACAAATAAAACCATCTACACATCAAGACATGATCTAATGCACTGTGCCCACTCAGAGTAACCTCCAACCGATACTTTATAATTCTAAGATTTCCCCAACTGGGCCACCAAATTGGTCTGTAGGGGGCACCAAAAAATGCAAGAATGATTTCCTATAAAAGAATGCCTGCATTAAGAAGAGAGCAGTACTTTTAATCACCTTGGAATCTGGGCTATTAAGTAACAAGGCCATCAGCACATGTTCAGATCTACCCGGGTGGGCCTCCAACGTGGGCCCCAGCAAGGCCAGTCTTGGTTTGTCATATAAATGACAACTAAAAAGAACATGACCTACTGACTCCACCTCCAGATTATCAAACGGACACACTCGATCCTCATACGGTGTGCCACATATCCGTCCCTCGAGTACAGCAGACGTAAAAGCATTTAGTCTTGCTGCACAAAACAGCTGTTTGGCCCTTCCAGAGATTGGAGCAGTCAAATAATTGGCAACCTGCCCAGCCTCCGGAGTCCACTCAAGGTAATCCCGGATATGGGAGGGTCGATCTCAGCCCACCAATCTTCAGCTGTCGTCCTGTATCCTCCATGCGCAGAATAATCTCCCCCTTGTATGATGCCAGGAGCTTGTATTGTAAATATTCTGGCGAAAGCCCCATTTGTCTGAGCTGTAGGTCGATTTTCACAGCCCTTTGTATTTTAACGTTTCTTTATTTTAAATTTATAAAAATCGTATATTGTCTTGTCTTTAGTTGTTGATTTTTTTGTTTGTTCGTTCAGTATTTGCTTGTTTTCTACAATGGCCTTTGAAATACATACATTTAATAAAATTTATACATTTTACAGTTACATTGCACAATTTATAATGTCTTTTACAGTCCACTCCTCAGGTGCACGGGCTGCCCCCCATCTGGGAAAATTATTTTATACATTGCACAATTTTTGTCTTTTATTGTTCACCCCCCAGGTGTACATGCTGCCTCCCAGTGCCCCAACTGCAGTGCAGGTGCTTTTTATATTAGAGGATCTCGAGACCATCATGTGGTCTATTTGTATAGGGTGAGGATGTTGGAACCATCTCGAAGAGCCTTCTTCACAAGGAACCTTTTGTTCACTGACATAGGGAGGAGTTTGTTTGTAAACAACAGCTTTATCTCCCAGCCTGATATGCCCCCCTCCCCCCCCCGATGCTGCAGTGCTAAGCCAGGGAGAGGAGGCAGAAGAACTTATTGAGGGAGAATCTGGCTGCAGCCTGCTGCCCAGCCAGGCAAGTGCAGGGCCCCAGTTGGCAGTCGCAGATATGGCACATGCCTGGGGCCAGCCCTGGATCGGGAGGGTGTTGCTGGGGGCATTGTGCCCCGCTCACCCTGCCCAGCTGCTCTCTCTCTCTCTCTCTCTCTCTCTCTCTCTCTCTCTCTCTCTCTCTCTCTCACACACACACACACACACACACACACACACACACACACACACGCTCCAGCCATCATGAGATCACACACACCCCATATGCGATCACCCCCCCCCCTCCAGCCATCAATGCTGGACACAGGGCACCCCACTCAGATCTGGGCACTCCGGGTGCTGCTCCAGCCGCTGCTTGTGCCCAGAAGTAAGTCGGTTAAGCCCTGCTCCAGTCATCAGACACACACACACACACTCCAGCCATAGAGCGGGACACCGGGTGCCCCTCTGGCTTGGCTCCAGCACTGTTTGTGCCCCGCTGTAAGCCTGGTTAACCCACCCCCAACTATCAGCGGGGCTAGAGCTGGACACCGGGCACCCCACTCAGCTCTGGGTGCTGCTTGTTCCCCATGGTAAGCCCGATCAGCCCCCCCTCAAGCCAATTAGGCACCCGTCTCAGCTCCGGGTGCTGCTTGTGCCCCGCGGTAAGCTCGAGCAGGCACCCCCCCTCCAGCGAACCGGGCATCATGCTCATATCCAGGTGCTGCTCTGGCTCAGCTCCAGCACTGCTTGTGCCCTGCGGTAAGCCCGATAAGACCCACTCCAGCCATCAACCCCCCCGCCCCCACCCCCGGTCAGGCAGCCCAGTACTTACAGCGCATGTGGCTCGGAGTCCAGAAAAGAGAGAGCCACGCTGCTTCTGCTTTAAGTACTGGACTAGGTGAATCAACAACACACCTGAACTGCAGGTCACCGCAAATCCAGCCAATCACCGCGAAGGATGGCTGGAACCACGAGAAACAGCGCAATTCGTGGTAATGCAGTCAACTCGTGTCTCTGCCTATTTCTTAGGACTGACTGACACATGTTCAACCATTGTTCACATGGAACCCTTCTCCACTTCGACCTTCAAAGTTCTCCAGCACTCCAGCCCCAGGACCCAATATCAGGGTTCAGGGGCCTGTCATTATGCTCACAGAGAGCCATCGTTCAACCGCATCAAGGAACAGCCACTCCAGCCCCAGGACCCACCATCAAGGTTCTGGGGTCTACATTAGAGGCAGGGAGGGCTGTCCATCCACTGTATCTAGAAGCTGCCACTCTAGCCCCAGGATGCACCATCAGGGTTCTGGGGCCCGTCATTTCGCTCACAGGGTGCTGACATTCAACCCTATCAAGAAACAGCCACTCCAGCCCCAGGACCCACTGTCAGGGTTCTGGGGCCTACATTACAGGCAGGGAGGGCTGTCATACCACTGCATCCAGAAGCAGCCATTCCAGTGCCAAGAGCCATCATCAACTTCTCAAGTTCCTCTAGTATAAAAGGCATCTGCTGTTGCCCACGGTCAGAGAGTCAGTCTCTCTCTCTCTCTCTCTCTCTCTCTCTCTGTGGCACCCCCACAGATTTCCACCCAACCATTTCTAGCAATATGAGACAAGTCCATGCGGTGATGGAACACATGGTCACATGGTGACAATGATGAGACCCAGCTCGAAGAACCTTTTTTATGAGGTAGCAATCTGCTGCTCCTGCCCAAACAACTGCCCACCCTCATGGCATGCCTGTCCTGATGGCATCGAGCTCCTCTCTAGGCTAAGAAGTACTCTCCCCTTTGAGAGACAGTTCCACCCAACCCTTTCTAGTGACATGAGACAAATCCATGCAGGGATGGAACACAGGGTGATGTGGTGAGAATGATGAGAGCCAGCACTAAGAACCATTTTTTATGAGGTAGTAACCTGCTGCTCATGGAGAGAGAGAGAGAGAAAGTCTCTCCTCTGCTAGAACGAGAGACAAACACGCTCCCACCCATGCTGTCATCTGCAGTACATGGCCAGAGAGAGAGAGAGAGGGAGAGAGAGAAAGGGGAGAAGTACATCCAGCTCAAGCTGCCACCTTCCAGAACCAGCAAAAGATCTCATCTGTGCTCATGCCCAATACCCACATCCAGCAGCAAACGTACCAAAATGAGATGGACAATAACACACAATGTATTTATATGTGCCTGCCTGTGTGTCTCCTTGTACCTGCTACCACCTATTCCATGATTGACTAAAGTGTACCCAACCAAGCACTAATTCTAGGGACATCATTCAACTCCCATGGGATGTCATTCCACTGGACCTGAAGCAGTCATGCCAGTCCCAGGAACCATCATCAAGAATCTGGGACCATCATTCCAGTCACAGGGGTCTGTCATTCCATTCCACTGCATCCAGAAGCAGCCAATCCAGTCCCAAGAACCGTCATCTGGGTGCTGCTGCTGTTCATGCCTGAATGGTCAGTGGCCACCGGCGCCCGCCTGCTAGCTTACCCCCCCACCAGCCTACTTCTCTGAAGCCACCTGCTGATGCCTGCTGCGGCAGCTGAAATAGCCCCTCTGCCCACCCACTGTCTGCTTCCCGCTGGCAAATATCCTCTCTCTCTTTCTCTCTTGCACCCCCTCACAGGAAATATGATATCCTTGGTTGGCTGTTCAACCTGGGGCGCTGGCTGAAAGTCTGGCCTCCCCCACCCCCCGAGGGAATTTTCCTATGAGCTGAACACACCTCTCCACTCAAGGGTTAATACTCAAGGGTTAATACATCTTGGGGCTAATACGCTGCATATGCTGCTGCTGTCAGATAGGAATCTGACAAGCTGTATATACAATGAGATTCTGCCACCTGCCAGAAGCAACACAGAGGGATAAAAGATTGGGCAGTAAAAAACAAAGCTGGTAACAACCAATATAAGTTTTTAAAAACTTTTTAAACAACATACATTACAACTTTATAAAACAAAAAACAAACATATATATATGCAGCGTATTAGCCCCAAGATGTATTAACCCTTGAGTATTAACCCTTGAGTGGAGAGGTGTGTTCAGCTCATAGGAAAATTCCCCCGGGGAACACTTTGCGGAGCACAAAGCAAGGGAGCACAAGTCGGAGGCTTACGCACAGTGCCTCTGCACCAAGAAGGAGGACTTTGAATTTTACCGCCAGTCGGTTGAAAAAGGAAGACATCCTTGGGCTGGGCCCTGGTCATTGCCCGGCAACATGGGTACAAGGCAGAAGAGGATGTGCTGCCCGACCCTGGGGCCCGTGTATATACAATGAGATTCTGCCACCTGCCAGAAGCTGGTAACAACCAATATAAGTTTTATAAAAACTTTTTAAACAACATACATTACAACTTTATAAATATATATATATATATGTTTGTTTTTTGTTTTATATATATATGTTTGTTTTTTGTTTTATAAAGTTGTAATGTATGTTGTTTAAAAAGTTTTTATAAAACTTATATTGGTTGTTACCAGCTTTGTTTTTTACTGCCCAATCTTTTATCCCTCTGTGTTGCTTCTGGCAGGTGGCAGAATCTCATTGTATATACACGGGCCCCAGGGGCGGGCAGCACATCCTCTTCTGCCTTGTACCCATGTTGCCGGGCAACGACCAGGGCCCATCCCAAGGATGTCTTCCTTTTTCAACCGACTGGCGGTAAAATTCAAAGTCCTCCTTCTTGGTGCAGAGGCACTGTGTGTAAGCCTCCGACTTGTGCTCCCTTGCTTCGTGCTCCGCAAAGTGTTCCACCAGCCGGTCCTCCATGGTACAGGCTTGTAGCCTTAGCCCATCAATATATTTGTTTGTTGGCCTCTCTAGCTTTTCCCAAAAGGCCCTTGCCTCATGGTTCTTCTCCCAGGGAGCTGGAGACTCCTCAGCGGAGCTGGAGGGGTAAGGGCTGTGGTAGTGGCTCTTCTGCAGGATCTTCCCCCCTTCCTGAGCAGGCTGTTCCTCCTGGGAGTCCCTGCTGCCACTGCACCTTTCAGCCCAAGAAGGACCATGCACCATCTCAATTTGGTGGACATTCTTGATATGGGCTATCAGCCCCGATGTGGTCCCCTGCGAACCCCTTTTTATTTTTTTGTTGCAGATATAAAAAACATTAAAAGATAGAAACATAAGAAGTGCCATACTGTGTCAGACCAATGGTCTATCAAGCCCTGCCTGAATTCTGTCTTCACAAGTGGGTGGCTGTCCAATCTCTCTCCCCGCAGGGGACTTCCTAACAGGTCATAGGGAAATCCATCCCCTGTTGTTCCAGCCCCCGTGTCTTACCTTGCATTCTGCGAAGCCACCTTTCAGGCTATAAAAGTAATGCCAGACAGCGGACATTGTTGGCCTGGTTTCCATTGGCTCAGGCTGCGGCTGCAAACTCCGCCGTGATAGTGTGCTGGGCCTGGCATCAGTGGTGGCATCACCCTCTCTGAAACAGGAACACATAAACAACACCTAAATAATATCATACATTTATGGTGATACCTCTAGTCCTTCCAAGAGCAATACCTATTCTCCCACACTAAGTGGATGGATGGTGGTGCTGCTGCTACAGTGCTGCCTACTTGCCTCTTTCCCTTTATCCCACATACACCACCACCATCTGTGGTGCTGTAGTGTCTGCAAGTCGAGACTCTGGCTGCTGCTAGTGCTGCTGCTGTTTCTGAAAGAGCGCCCCCCCTCTCTCTGGCAGACCTATAAATAAGACACGTGCAAATTCTGCCCTTCTTTGGGTGCTAGGGATGGCAAGTTGAGAGGACGGAGAGCGAAGGTGTGAGGTACCGCAGGCTCAGCCCTTAATCTGTCTCAGGCGACAGAATAAACTGATCAAGGAGAAAGGGGGCTGTCGCTGCAAAATTCAATCATGCATAGTTTTTACTAACAATGCTGAGCATAAATGACTGGATCATACACATATCACATCATACAAACATGTAACAGCAAGGAATAGACCATACACATATCATATCATACAAACATGTAACAGCAAGTAATAGATCATACACATATCACATCATACAACCATGTAACAGCAAGGAATACCTAATGTGACATGAAACAACATAACAGCACAGTGGTTGCGTCAAATAAGAAGCAAACATATAACACCATGGAATGATGGAATTGCAAATCCTAGCATACAATAGGAAGCAAACATGTAACACCATGAAATGGCTGATAGAAAAGTGAAGTTGCAGTACAATGGTTGCATCAAATCCTAATATGACACTGGCCTTCTGACCCGTTTCGGGGACCTGCCCCTTCTTCAGTGAACCTAGTGTTCCATCAATGGACAGAAAAAATGCTTTCACAAAATATAGATGCAGTACAATGGAGTTGACTGTGAGCCTCTCACACTTCCTTCCTGAAGAAGGAGACCTGGATTGTCCTCCCAAGAGGCTGCCCAATTGTTCCTCAGATGTGGCAATTTCTGTGAAATAAAAGAGACAGCTTCGAGACCCAAAAGTCACTCTGCTAGGGGGCCTGTTCTAATACCACTCGAATCCAATGGATCCCAATTGCAAGTGATTGCTAACATATATTACCTCAATAGTACCCTACTCATGTGCCTCTAGCTGCTCATATTAACTGGTGGTGGGGTCCCTTAGTCCATGTGGAAAAGGGGAAGAAAGCTGGATAAACTTCTCCAATCCCAATAACAAACTAGGGCATGAAAGAACAAAAAAAAATATGGTCTTGAAAGAAATTATCAGCACATGTAAATGCCATACACTCTAAGCAGAAACCCCATAGTAATGGAATAAAATTCACCACCAAAATATGTTTGTAGGTCTGTTTGAGAGGCTGCTGTTGTGACTGTCAGTGTGAAAGCTTGAAACAGCAACTGCACATGACTGGTTGCCCCTTATTTTATATGGAGAAAACCTGTTGCTAGGCTAATCTCCTACAGCTGTGGATATTAGCCAAGGAATAAACCCTGCTGTAGAAACATGCTCGTCCAGTATATGAGTAACTACTCTGAACCCATTTGGGTGATGAAGGCACCAAAAAACCAAACACACCATGACCAGTGAGCCTAAAATGCTATTGTAACCTAAAGATAAACTGACCAATGATTGCTATCATTGAGACCGCGTGGATGAAGAGTCCCAAGTCTAAAAATCCAATAAACCTCCCTCCTTTGGAGTAATCCTGGGTTGTGTTTGCCCCCTTGCACAACTTCTATACATAGGAACCTTAAATCCCCAGCTCTGTGCTGTGAATCCAAGAAATGGGATACTAATGGTTCTTTCAAAACCTGTCTCTTGATATTCCCACAATGTTCCTGTATTCTGATCTTGACCTGCCACGATGTGGACGATAATGTACACATTGCGGCAGGTCAAGATATCGATATCGTTAGTGTCGATATCGTTATTTGATATCGATACCGATAACAAATCTTTGAAATTGGTATCAGTATTGATATCGACAATAACAAAAATGACATCGCACAGTCTTTGCCAGCCCATCTGAGTGCCCTGCCAGGTTGCAAAGTTCAAAGCTCAGTCTGCCTGCCTCAGTCTGCTTGCCTTCTGAACATGTCTGCCCACCCTGTGGGCAAAGTTTAAAGTCTGCCTCAGTCTGCCTGCCTTCTGTTCATGCCATGCTGCCTGTCTGTCTACCCCGTGGGCAAAGCTAAAACCCTGTCCCCGACTGCCTGCCTCTCATGCCAAGGTGGCTGTCTGCCTGCCCTGGCAACCCTGGGTGATGTGCCTCACTGGCCTGGAAATCCCGCTGCTGCTGTCTGCTGATCCATGGGTGCTCGGACCTGGCAAATCCAAATGTGCCCAAGCAATCCTGCTGCTGCCGTCTGCTGCTGTATGGAAGCTCTTCTCTGGCAAATCCTACCATCCTGGCTCCTACCATCCATGGGTGCTACACACAGACAAATCCTGCTGCTGCTGTCTGCTGTGCCACGGGTACTGTGTCCTGGCAATCCAATGTCCGTCGTTGCTGACAGTGCCACCTCTGCTGTCTGTGCCATGGGTTCTGATACCAGGCAATTCAATATGTGCTGCTGCTGCCAATGCTGCCTCTGCTGTGCCATGGGTTCTGAGACTGGGAAATCCAATGTCTGCTATTGGGTGTCCACATGATTCACCCCGGGCAAGGCTTGACCAATTGGCAGTAGAGCTTCTTGAGTTCTGTTGAGTATGAGCCAAGTCTGCAACACCTGGCCGAGTGGGGATGCTGCCAGCCACCAAGACCTGACCGGGCCCCTGCTGCTTCTCCACCCATGCCATCCAGTCTGAAAGCAAGCTCTTCTTGGTTATTTCCTCACCTGCCTCAGTGATGATGCTGGATACCTCCTCTAAGTCCAAATAGCTGTCTGTGTCCAACAGGAGGCGAGCCGGCTGTCACTGGGCCATGCTATAAGCAAATAAGGACCCTCCACGTGGGAGCTGTCATTCCAATGAATCCAGAAGCTACCACTCCAGCCCCAGGACCCACCGGCATGGTTCTGGGGCCGTCATTCCACTCACAGGGAGTTTTCATTCCCCTGCATCAAGTAACAGCCACTCCAGCCCCAGGACCCACCCTCAGGGTTCTTGGGCCTATGTTACAGGAAGGGAAGAGGCCCGGCAAGAGCTTGGTGGCTGGCACGGCACCCATATGGGGACGGGCATTGAAGACTGGCATCCTACTCATCAGATCTCAACCAACTCTTCTGTAAATTGGTCAAGTAGTCTTTCCCGGTGGTGATTCATGTGGCCAGCCAGCCAACCACCACCTGTCATGAAGGTGGCTAATAGAAATGGAGAACCCAGCCAGCATAGAGTGAGCAGAACTGGAGGCCTGCCAGTCTGCAATGCCCAGGCAACTCAGGGTGCCAAGCACCAAGCCTTCCTGGTCTTCCTGCTGCCGCTGCTGGGTCTCTGACAGCCTGCTATGTCACCAAGGGCACCCCCTGGGGTACCTGGAGTGCCCCAAGCCTCGCGGCGGGTCTGAAATCTGCTGAACGGTCGGCAGGACCGTACTCCGCTGAACCGAACGACCAAACCCGAACTCGGTTCCTGAACTGAATGGCCAAACATTCACACATTCCTAAAAAAGGGTGCAATCTAGAGATAATTTTGTTCCTGCGGTTACAACCCACATTTACAGTACCATTTCAGGTATCTGTATGAATATGTGAATGCTGTTTGGTACCCCAAATATCCCCAAATTCAAAATAATACTAAAAAACTCCCCAAACCCACAACAAAATCATTATTTTGGTATACCACTTATGAATATTTTGGTATACTGATTGTTGATATTTCAAGTGTGAAGAGTACCTGAAATATTTGCTTCAATTTGGGCATCAGACATTCAACAGGTATACCTATTTTTGTAGATACTCATTTCAGCTCTAAGTGCAATTGTGTCCTCATTGAAATGAGTTGCTAAGCTCCCATTGGGGTCAATCCCAAACCCCACAGATCTTGTGCACACATACGCATGCACAGTTTCTGTGAGACACAATGTGTCCACAATAGAGATCTGTGCAGTTTATGTGCGGCTGTGCGATCGTGCAGCTGTACACAGGATCTGCGAGGCTTAGGATCAGCCCCATTGTCTTCAATAGGCAAGGCAATTATCATTGTTATTATAGTGAAAGAATAATAATATTATACTATAAATGAATAATATTTTTGAAAGAAATCATTCAACTTGATTTCTATCCCTCCCTATCCAAAGAGGCTCAAGATGGCTCACAATGGGTGAAAACAGACATGACGCTAACCACCCTTTAACCACCCTTGGTGGTCATTTATGCATGTTTCAGGGCTGCATAGGGCACCAATACAGCCCTGAAACATGCATAAATAACCACCAAGGGTGGTTAAAGGGTGGTTAGCGTCATGTCTGTTTTCACCCAATGATGAATACAAAAAATTAACCAGGTATAAATAAATTCCATTATATAAATGCAATCCTCAAATCCCAAACCTCCACATGCCGTACCTTCCTGCCTGCCTGCTCCTACACTCCTGCCTCTCACATGGGAGGATCTTCCCCACCCTTCCAAATCTCCTCTTCTATCCTCATTCCACCCTAAATTTTCTTCTCATGGTAAAAGTGAAGGCAGATGTCTTCAAATGGAACAAGAAAAGTTTGGCTCCAAATGTTTAATCTCCACGAGTCAGAGTCTGATACCGTTCATCTCCGCAAATGAACCTGAATCAATTGGGTTAAAAAACGAACTGGGTAAGTTCTTAGAAGATAGGTCACATAAATGGTTGTTAGTCAAGTTGGTCAGAGGATGAGACCACTGACTGTCAGGGGCTGGGGGCATTTTTAGATGAGACACTACTTGCTTAGGAGGGCAAAAAACTCAATGAATTACCTTCATGTAAAAACTACTCTTTCACAAGTCACACATAAATATCCATTTGTTATGTAACCCCTAAGCCCAAGTGTTTCTTAAGTGACCAACACCAGGAGGGTGGTACACAAGACAGCCAGGGCAAAGGACACAGAAACCACCTGGATGCAATTTGGAAGGATAGGATTCAGTCTTGGACTGACAGCATGATTCCACCAAGTAGTGGAATCTTTAGCATCGTGTAATCAATCTCAGACACAATCTTATGAATAGGGAAAATTTAAACTAGTTCAGAATGTTATGTTTTTATGTGAAGTATTAAACATAACCAATTTGGAACATCAGCAATACAGATCCCCATTTACTCAGTACATTTGTAAAAGGGAACACTATAATTTCAACGTTCCCTGAACAGAGTCTCTAACACTTCTTGTTTCTGGTTTGCCCATTGCATTCCAGTTCAGTGGGCAAAGAAGTGTCAATAAAAAGTTCTGCTGCACCGGTCTTCTCCTGTCGGGTATTTCTGAAACAGTAAAGCATAGGCTTGTGATTCAATCCTCCAGGCCAGTCTCTGGAGCTTCCTGAGGTAAAGTCTTCTGTCTCTGACTGGCAGAACTGAGCAGTTCCCAAAGGGAGGGGCAAACTTACTCCACAGAATTGCACCTTTTCTTCCTAATATGGAGAACCCAGACATGTCTATGGTTACCCATTTCTCCAGCCTCATCTAGTGGAGAAACCAATATCTCTATCTTAAAGTGAGGGCTACATTAACATGCATCCATATACCATAGATATTGATGGTTTCCAAATGTGTATTTGAAAACTCTCACAACCTTTGCACAAATTGGTTTATCATGCACGTCTAAAAATGCCCTAATTGTGATTCTTGTTGGAGTTTCCCATGTGGATGTGACATTGAAATCCCAGGATCCCCAGCACCTTCTTTATCACGGGAGAGGAATAATCGTGGGAGATTACAACCCCCGTGGTTTTCATGCACATCTAGAAATTCCCTGGGAGTAAATAGCACGAAATGCATAATCTCCTGTAACTTTTTGTGCACTTTTGTAAAGAAGCTGAAGTTGACCACTGTTGGGGCCAGGATACGGGGCTAAATACGCCATGGTCCGATCCAGTATGGCACTTCTTTGTTTTGTTTTTTATGTTCTTATGGGTCTCTTATTGAGTAGGTTGCTAGTGAATACAAAGAAATGTTATTAGAATGTGGCTTATAAAATGAAGTTCTGGAGGATGCAGGTTAATTAGACTCTTATATATGACCTGGAACAGAAAACTAGAACTACTTCTCATTTTAAGTGTCTTAATTTGTCCAAAAAAATATAGAAACGTAAATGGGTGGTGGTGATAACTCTGGATGTTTGGAAATGCTAATAATTATAGCAGATTAGATTTTCCAGAGAGCATGCCTATAATTATTTTAAGCATAACCTTTAGAATACCTGATGAGCATTTTGAAAAATAATTATTTTAGAGAAAATGCACTCAGGTCCTTAATGAGCTTCCCTTTGAAGTCAGCAGTGGTTTTGACATTGGTTTCAAGAGACAGCAGGATCAGATTCAAAGACCCTTGTCTTCTACTTCTGTGATGACTTTGTTGATACAAGCTGTGCTAGAATTGCCTTAGTTGTGCACAACAGAGGATTCCCTGTGCATAGGAGGATACGTGGGGAGGCAGAGAAATATCACTGGATAACTGATCCCACCAGTCCCGGCCACCCAGTGTAGGGCCTCAGTCAGCACTAGTATAAAGATATTGGGAGCAGCCACACAAGATGCTAACGTTAACCCAGTTTGGGCAGTGTTACCCGACATCAGGCAGCCTTCCCCACAATGCAGCACATCATATGGCTGGAGGCCACCAGATGTTCACCCCACCTTGGGGTGAGGTAGGCAGCCAGCTTATGGTTGTAAATGTTGGCATTGAAAATATGTGGATCATCATGGGGATCCCAGGGAGTGGGACACAATAAGTTTTGAATCTAGTTGGGGGTTGCACAGGATTTTGTCGTCGAGTTGGAGTCGTCACTCACTTGCAAACTAAACTGCGTGCTTGACTGACGTCACGTGCCACTGTGCGAGTGTCCTCCACTGGCAGTTGCTGTGATCTGATTTCTGATTGATTTGATGATGACTTGAGTGCTGTGGGAAAAGCCCTATTTTTAAAGAAATAAAAGTTGTAGTGGGGACTACTGGGAGCTTCTGAGGCAAAGTGTAGTCTGGTCGTTAGCAGTTTAGGAAACAAGTGAATCTGTCATTGAATCTTTACAAGAGACATGTCTTTATTACAGGTACGTTCATTTTTTCCCCCATTGATTTCAATGGGGAAACTTCCCATTGATTTTAATGGGAAAAAATCCAGTATCGGTAATACCGGTTTTAATTCGAGTTCTGATATCTAGTAAAACCAGTATCAGATAATTTCCACCAAGTCCCACCCTAGTGGTTTGGTCTGGCCTCTCCATAGGGCCAATATTGGGGGATGAGGGTTACATTTACCTTGACCATGCCATGCAGCCCTCACTCTTGAAGCCACATGCCTCTTCACAAAACACTACTCCACTGAGACAAACATGCTAAGACCCCACCCCTCATACATGAAGTTGCACTAACATCACAAACCTGCCCAGACTCCTGCCCAAATGAATTCCCCAACATCTGGGCCTTCTCTTCCCTGTACTTTGGGCCTGCTCCAGCCCTGCCTAGGCTTCATAATTTAAGAGTTCCATTCACATAGACTTTATTAACAGGTTGTGAACATTTTCTTGTTATCTGCATTTTGGTTCTTTCTTTTCTAAACTGCTATGTAAAGAGGGTGGCCAAACTCTCCTTTAAAAGAGGACACTTATGAAAAATACATGGTGCTAGGGTAAACTGGAAGCAGTGCAGCCCTGCAACATGTATTTTTCATAGGGGTTCTCTTTAAAGGGGAGGTATGGCCACCCTATACATAAACAAAGATATCAAGGTGTTTCCTACTGTACAACTATAACACAGGAACCACCTTATACCATAGTTAATTTACTCTACAGTAGGGATGGGGAAACCCTGGCCCATGAACCAAATGCATTATACAGCCATTTTTATATGGCTCCCTTCCAATTCCTGGATCTGACCCACAGATCCAGTACTGCCTATCTTTAAGCATCACAGGAGTGCATTCAGGAAGAAGGTGGTAGAGATTAGGGCATTTGCTGATAGGTGGTGGTTCTCTAGGGATCTGAACCCATCCTTGTCTTGCCCCATCCATTTGAGGTAAAAATAAACATGCAGGCTGCAGCCGGCATACCACCCCTGCCCGGGTCAGGTCATGGCACGAGATGGATATGCGCCTGACCAGGCCGGCTGACGAGTCCTCCCCTGCCCCATCCCCAGAATGAACACATGGCCTGGCAGCCCCACCGCTGGTGCACTGTCCTCCGCCATGATGGGCAGCCATGGCAACCAATCATGAATCACCATGACTGCTGGCCATGGCTGCTCCCAATACCCACTGGGAGATGGTGACACAAACAAACACGCAGACTCGCTATGGCTTGCGTTTGCCGTCCTGGATGGGCCTTGGCCCAGACTGTGGACCTGGAATCATTTGAGGGACCACATCTGGGCCAGCCACGTACCCAGTCCAGGGCAGCAGTAGACCCACATCTGGCAGCCCTCAAACAGGAGCACTGGTGAGTCTACTATGGCCTGCCTCTAGCTGAGGCAGGCCATAGTAGGATATGTTGTCATCCTTGGTCCCCCTCTCTCAACTCTTAACTGGCCCATTGAGCTTTTTATTAATGTCCATGATGGTTCCCTACCCCTGCAGACAGAAAGGCCAGAACTGAGCTGTGGCTGAGAAGAGCTTGGTGCATATAAGGAGGGGGTGCCAAAGTAGTTTTGACTTTGAACCACTTTGATCCCCTTCTTTATTCAATCACGAGGCCATCTTGCTGGTCCATAGGGTTGGTCCCCAACATGACTTAAAAGTGTCCTGAAAGATAATTTAATGTGCATGTGGCCAGCTCCTTGGCCTGCCCTGGGTCATGGACTCTTGACAGTAGCCCACCCACCCAGGTTCCCATTGGGGGGCAGCTTGTGTGTCCTGCTGTCATCGCCCGTCCAAAGTGTGGAGGCTTCAATTGCCTGCTCCATGGTGGGCATGGGAATCGGGCCAGGCTTATCTTGTGGGCAGTGTTAGCCCACATTGCACCATACTAGTACATGCTGCATTCCTAATTTCATGGTAGATGCATCGTGCACCTTACCAACACTGACTGTTTAAATAAATATTGAATCATAGTCAAATCCACTGCTAGCCCTAAAATGACTCCCTATAGGAAATAATGCAAACAAACTGACTTTTTGTTTTTGCTATTTTGGTGTCCCAGGGACCCCTCAAATCACCCACAGACACATATTGGCAATGCCAACAGTTCCAATGCCAACATAATGAACGCAAAACATTGTCAATCAATCCCAAATTTAGTGAGACCCACAAATAAACCTTCTCTCCCCCCATTTGACCATAGCCCCAACCATGGGGACAGGCAGTGGATGCAACCCCCAGTAAGAGGTTCTCCATCTTCCTGAGGCAGGGCTTCAACCAGCAGCCCAGCAAGTGTAGTTCACAGAGTTAACATTGGAGGAAGGGACATTAAACCTGAGTACTCCTTGCAGCTGTCTACTGGGGGGATAGAGAGCATTCTGTGGTCCCATGCACTGTCTTTCCCCCAGCCAGACCCCCAAAATAGATCACGTTGCCATCACCTACCTTTATCCTGAACCTCTGAATCCTCAATTTCTGTGCCCACCTTGGCCACCTGTAGTCTTCTGAAGGTGTGTAGATTTCGGAACACAAGCCTTCCTTTTAGGCTTGTAGAACTGGGAGGAGTGAGTTAGCTCCCAGTCCTGCGACAAGCTGAATCAGAAGAGATGAAAGGGAAGAGAAGGACAGGACAGAGGAGAACTAGGAGGGGAAAGGTTTTTGTTTTGGTGCACGAGAAGAGGAAGGGGAAGATGGGTTTCAATGGGGAACAGGGGAAAGGGGACTTGTTGTTGTCATCTGCTGCAGTTCTCTCTTCTGTCTGTTTTTTTCTACTTTCTGCAATGTCCACAGGGAGAGGGATGAGAGGCATGGAATCCAACAAGAACTCGGAGAAATTGGAGGGCAAAAGAAAAAAACTGTGTGCTGTTTGAATTTGAGACAGATTTTTTAATTGTGCCCCCTTAACATTGACCTCCCTCCAAAGTAGAGGTACCACGGCTGCTGGCGTTGTGAGGCCTCAAGATGTAAAGGGACTTCATAAGATCCTTGGAAAGCTGACAGAAGAACACCACAGAACTCTGAAGTCCTTCTAAGTCTGGAGGTGCAGTCATGGGTCGTGAAGATGTTGCATTCCGTACTGATGTGTAGAAGAGATCAGTCCCACAGTTGGCAATGGCTGGCTGGTGTTACGGAGGTGCCTTCCTCCAGATGCAATGTGTCCTCAGGCCATAGTCGGGATCTGGCACATGACACTAAGACCTGGGGACAGAACTGTGCCTGGAGGTGAAGTGGTCAGCGGGTCAGTTGCTGGAGGAGAGTGTTCCACCCTCCCAATGCCCTCTGTACCTGACTTCTTGGTGGTGGTAATGGTCCCAGATTTGCTTCGAGCCAATGTGGGCTGGATGATCAGACTTGCTCCTTGTGATTGTGAGGGAGATGGGTGTCCCCACTGTCCTGTGCATGGGCCACTTGGCCCAGTCCTGTTGTTAACCGATGGAACTCCTGGCCACTTGGTTCAAATATGTTAGACCAAGTGGCCAGGGGTTCCTGGGGATAACAACAGGATGGGAGAGACTGATGCTGGCTTGGCCCTGGGCAGGGCTCAACCCAAGAGCTACGTAGCCTACGAGTCCAATTCTCATAGCTGTTGGGTTATAGAATGTCCTCCTGTCACTGCATTTCCCTCACTCGGTCCTATCTATGCTGCAGAATAGAAAAAAACACTTTGCCATCGCCTACCTTTAAACTGTCCTCCCTCAACCAGACCCATTGTTTCTGTAACCCAGCATGAAAAAAATAGATCATGTTGCCATCACCTACCTTTATCCTGAACCTCCAAATCCTTGATTTTCATGCCCTCCTTGGCCACCTGTAGGGAAGATAAGGACAGGACAGAGAAGAAATAGGAGGGGAAAGGGTTTTGTTTGGGTGCATGAGAAGAGGAAGGGAAAGATGGGTTTCCGTGGGGAACAGGGGAAAGGGGACTTCATTGTTGTCATCTGCTGCAGCTCTCTCTTCTGCCTGGCTTTTTCTACTTTCTGAAACGCCCACAGGGAGAGCGATGTGAGGCATGGCATTCCGACGAGATCTCAGAGAGAAAAAGAAAACAAAAACAGCAAGTTAGGTGTTACTGCTGCTGAGATGTTTGAATTTAATTTTGGACACAGAGAATGAGGATCTAAATATTTAGCCCCTTTTGGGGTCTGTCCCCAAAGTGGAGGTTCCAGACCCTCCCAATCCCCATGCCATCACGTACCTAATGTTATCTGACCGGAACACTCTTTGTTTCATGAGCTCTTCTGGACTAAAGTAAAAAAACCAACAATGTGTCGTGATGTGCGCTGGTGGGGGGTGGCTGTCAGTAGGGATGTGCAAACACTGGGGGAGTTCAGTGTTCGGCCTGTTTGGGGTTTGGCCCTCCCAAAACCATTTGAGTTCAGGCTGTTCAGCCCAAACCTGTTCAGGGGGGTCAAACCTATTCAGGTGAGGGGTGAGGGACAGGAGGGAACCCGGTTTTCCCTCCCCTCTCCAGGCTGTGTGGGTGGAAGGGGTGCCAGGGTTCACCTCCCCCTCCCCCCCAGCCTGGTAATTTTTTAAAAAAAAAAACACCCCAGGGATCGACCCACATGGTGGTGCCAGGGCTCCAGCCCTGGGTCTGGTGGCAGCAGCAGTGGCAGCAGATCCACCGGCAGCAGCAGTCTGGAACACCGCTGGAGCCAGACCCACTACCGCTGCCAGACCCAGGTCCAGAGCCCCAGCACCACCAGGTAGGTCGATCCCTGGGTTGGGTTTAAAAATAAATAAATTACCAGGCTGGGTGGTGGGGAGGGGGAGGTGAACCCTAGTGCCTGTTCCATCCACACATCCTGGAGCAGGGAGGAAAAACAAGGTTACCCCCTGTCTCTCACTCGCCACCCAAATGGGTTCGGAACCCCAACTTTGTTTGGCCGGTTCAGGCGGGGGGCAGTTCGGGTTCAGGGTGTTCATGAATGGGCCGAACACCCTGAGTTCAGGCCGAACACTGAACCCCCGAACCATGTTTGCACATCCTTATCTGGCAGTAAGATATTGCATTCTTCTGTTGCCATTGAAGTCCAGGACCATCGCTGTGACCATTCCATGTCACTGTGGTTAAGGTCTTCACTTAAGTTCTGGAGGCCTCAAAACGCAGTGGGATATCAAGCCACAGTAGGACAGCTGAAGTCCCACTGCTTCTGGAGGTGCAGTGGGGGAGGGGGATATTGCAGTAGGTTGCAGATGAGGTCTCACAGATGAGGTTCTGGAGGCTTCTAGACAGACACAGAAGGACTGAAGGCTGATGTATAATTTTTTATTGAGCTCATCCAAGGAGGCTGGGGTGGTGGTGACCACGAGACTACACTGACCCCCACCCTCCTCCTCACACACAGAGCCCCCATCCCAAGAGACTTCGGTGGTGTGTGAGGAGGAGGGCGGGGGTCAGAGTAGGCTCATGGTCACCACCACCCCAGCCTCCTTGGATGAGCTCAAGAGGGTGAAGGAGGAGGGCCCTGGGTGTGAGGAGGAGGGTGGGGGTCGGGGGAGGCTAGGGATTTCAACCCCAGACTCTTGGGAGGAGCGCGCAAGGCTGAAGGAGGGGGGGTCTGTGTGTGTGTATGTGTGTGTTGGTGTGTGTGCACACGTGCATGCATGCATTGTGTATGCCGTGCACCCCACAGGTATCTACTGGGGTTCCAAAAGAGGAACCCCAGTGGGGCTCTGAAACAGCTCCTAAAAGAGCTCTGAATAACAAATAAATACCTCCTTGCCCTTCCTGGTGGAATGAGGTTGAAGGAGGGATAATACAAATCAAATCCTTGGTGGCCGGCAGACAACAAAGTGGTGGATGAATGATCTGTGTTAAAAAATAAATTTGAATGGGAAGGAAGTAGTACTTCTCTACTACTTTTCCCTGGTGGAGTGGTCGGACTGGGAATGTTGCCATGCTGTGGTTTAATTGCAAACTAAGGGCTGCTGCAAGCTCGTCAATGCCACCACTGGCTGATTTTCAGGCTGATGGAATTGTCTGAATCTTGTCAGGATGGACACAGGTGCAGGGGAGTGACAGTAGCAGGAAAGGATATCCAGGGGCTGGGCATTCAGACATCATCAGGCCCCACATCAAGGGTATCACCCTCCATGAACCCAAGAAGGGGAAGGTTGGTCTTGAAAAAGACCAAGGGCTGCTGCTGCTGCAAGCTCGTCACTGGCACCACTGATTGATTTGAGGCTGATTGAATTGCCTGAATCTTGTCAGGATGGACACAGGTGCAGAGGAGTGATGTTAGCAGGAGAGGATATCCAGGGGCTGGGCAATCAGACATCATCAGGCCCCACGTCAAGGGTATCACCCTCCATGAACCGAAGAAGGGGAAGGTTGTTCTTGAGACAGACCAACTGTTCCACAGTCTTTGGGTCCATTTTGGAATGATGTGGGCTGACGATATCTCCAGCCACACTAAATACCCGCTCTGACGATACACTCGTTGAAGGACACAATATGTACCGCAATGCTACTATTGCATGTGGGGGACACACCTGCATTTTCCCGGCCCAGTAGGCCAAGGGATCAGTGTCAGCAGGGCAGGTGGGCTTGGCAAGATATTGAGACACAAATGTGTCTGCCATATCCTGTTGCTCCGCAGCAGCACCGTCATCTGCATCCTCCTCTGCCATGTCCACCAGCCCAGAAAACCACAAGGTGTATTGGCCCCCACTTGCAACCCCTGTAGAAACAGTAGTTGCCCCTGGCAGCGGGGGTGCTTCTCCGGGCAATACTGTCGCACCTCATTAACGAGCTCGACCCTGTAGCTATTGAAGGATTCGACATGAGAGGTCATGTTCTTCTTGACCCATGGGTCAAGTATCATGGCTAGGAAATGTGGCCGACTCGCTTTCAAGGCGTCGAAATGTCGATTCAGCTCCTCGACCAATTTCTTCGCCAGCGCCCTGACAGACCTATGCAGGTCAGTGCGAGAGAGCATGCATCACATACGTCGAAGGAGGAGCATAAACAGCAGCTTGCCAGTGGCCTGGTGAAATGGCTCCAGAACTTGCGTAAGCTGCTCCACCACTGTCCAGTCCTCCCCAGTCAGTGGTGTTGTTCCAGTGCTCCGCGACAAGCAAAGGGCATGCAGCACCTCCTTCTGCTCCAGGAGACGTTCCTTCCAGCATCAAAAAGATGGAGTTCCACCTTGTGGCCACATCCTGTACCAGTCAGTGAAGCAGGGAGGCCAACTCCTCCTCTTCTCTCGCAGTGCCCAGCTGGCTGAAACTAAATGATGGAAGAAGTCGGAAATCTTCCTGGCAGTTTCAAGGGGTGCCTCAAAGCCTTTGGTTCCACTCAAGGCAACCTGAACCACAAGGTTCAGGAGGTGCACGTCGCAGGGAACATGAATATAGCCACCACGAGTAATGGCTGCAATCATGTTTTTGGCACTATCAGTTACAAAGTAACCGACCTCAATGCTGGAACCATGGCAGTGGACCCACTCATCCAGCATGTTGTTCACTGCTTAGAGTATATTGTCCTCCATGTGCTGGCTGTCAAGTACCTGGGCATGCAACAAGTACTTGACAGTTGCATGCCCAGGTACAACTGATGCTTTCCAGTCGACACCACTTCCCAGTGCTGCTGCTGCTGCCCACCGCTGCACTGGTGACAGGGACTGGTGACATCTGCTACCAGTGTGCGGGCAATGACAAATATGCATGGACTGCACTCGTGCTAGTCCACAGGTCCATGGTAACATATACCACTGACCCCAATGCACGGGAGAACTCTGCCTGGAGCTGAGACCACACCCTCCCACACAGAGACGGGATAACCTTCAGGTCTAAGGTTTTGCAGCAGGGGACTCTGTAACGTGGCTCCAACAATTGAAGCACACATTGGAATCTGACCCCCTCAACCAGGTTGAACGGCCTCTCATCCAGGGCAATCACTTCCCCAATTGCCATGGTGATGTCCGCAGGCCGAGGGTGACTGGATGCAACTGGCATCTTCCTTTCCCAGAACGCAGTTACAGTGGGCTGGGACAAGGATCGGGATCATGAAGGGGTGGGCTGGGTGGAGTGGCTAGTGCTCCTCCTCTGCGGGGGCTGGGTGGTGGGGGTAGAACCATCACCAGATGGCCCAGTGGTAGCAGTTGCAGCGGGAGTAGAAGAGTTCCTTCTCTGAACTCTAATCCGCACCCTCTGCAACAGGAACCTCCCCACGCCGTCGCTTGGAACGGCACTCCGTAGGATCACGCATGTTCCCGTGGTGCCATCTCAAATTACTGTGAAAGCCAGAGGTGCCATATCTCATGGGATCTGTGCCACAATGACTGACCTTGGAATTGCAGTGCACACACACTACCTTTGAGATATCTTCCACCCAGATATCAAAATGAGACCACACCCAGGATGTGATCTTCTTCATGCTGGTTCCTGGGAGGACAGGAGCAGCATGACTGGTGGTCGACCTCTCAAAGGTAGTGGTCATAACACTTTCAGAAGGGGTGGTGGTAGCTGGCACAGCAGAGTGTGTGGATGTGGTGGGTGGGGCCTGAGATGGTGTGCTAGGATGCGTGTCGGCAAGGGGAGAGGACAGGGAAGCAGGCATGTGCATGAGGTAAAGCACCTGCTCTAGGGAGAGCTGAGCACTAGGAGCAGCAGCAGTGGAGGTAGCCGGTGGACGGTCCACTGCACTAGCAGCAGAAGAAGGAGCCCCCTTATTCTTACAGCTAGTCAGCGCCAGGGAGGAGAAACCACCCTTCCCCCATCCCAGCCTCTTTGTGCCCTTCAAGACACATCCAGATCTTGTAAGCTTGGGTGTGCTTGAGGCTGGTGTGCTCGAGGTCAAGGCCACAGGTGGCCCTACCTCTTGTGTCTCTATGCCGGACTGAGTTGGCTGCCTAGGAAGAGGCTGGCGTCTTCCAGAACTCCCACTCATGGTCTGTTTCTTCTTTTCATGACCACTCATAATTGAGTTGTGAAATAGAAGAAAGAACCACTGGCAACAGAGGATGGGGTGTGGTGCTGTGGGTGTGTGGGGGGGTAACTGTGCAGAGTGGTAACTGTGTGTGTGTGTGGAACTACCTAGGAGTGGGTGGAACTAGCTATGGGGGGACTACCTTGGGGTGGGGGGAATTAGCTACGGGGGGTGGGAAACTACCTTGGGGTGGGGGGAACTAGCTAAGTGTGAGGGAAACTACTAGGGATGGGCAAATAGTTCGCTGTTTGGGTTCGGTCAGTCGGTTTGGTTAGGTTAGGTTTGGTTCACCTGTTCAGTTCGGCCATTTGGTTTCGTCGCTGCGTTCGGGTTCGGCCATTCGGTTCAGTCATGTTCGGTTCAATTTGGGCATTCGGAAAAAGTATCATGAGAGCCCATGATACCCCCAGAAACAGGAAATTTGAGTGCGTGCGGAGCTTGTGTGGGTGAGAGCATGTGTTGTGGCTGGGTGTGTTTGTTTTTTATTTGTGTGTGTTTTGGCTGTATGGTATGTGTTGGTTTTGGTTTGGCTGGTTGGTGAGTGTTGGTGGGTGCTGTGTGGGTGGTGTTGGGTGTGTTTAAAAAAAAATGGAGAACAAGGTGACCAGTGCCACCACCATTAAATGCTGGGCCTGGGGGAAGGCCAAGGTGGCGGAGCTGGTGGTGGAAGAAGAGGTTCCTCTGGCCACTGCTGGACCTTTGGTGGTAGAGGAGGAGCCAGAGCCAGCTCGCACAGGATGTGCTGCTGCCACTGCTGCCATGTTTGTAAACTTTTTATTTTTACTTTGAGGACAAGAAACTTAAGACTTTGTCCGTTAGAGCGAACTCACTGGCATGCGAGTGGGTGCGTGGGTAGTGGCATCATTCAGACACAAACAGTGGGTATCAGTGGGTAGCTGTGGATGTCTGCCACAGAGAGAGAGGGTACTGTAGTGTGTGGGGCTCTTCCAGAAGTCAGGCATGAACATGAGCAACACTCCCACCCAAACATGTGTCTGCCAGCCATCCCCACTCTCCAGTTGCCATTCCTACCTAGCACCCCCAAATAATTGGCAGGATTGGCACGTGCCAGCCAGGGTCTCTCCATTGCCATCCCTCCCTAGCAGGCAGCACCCCAAGGAGGGCAGGATTGGCACGTGCCAGCCAGGGTCTCTCCATTGCCATCCCTCCCTAGCAGCACCCCAAGGAGGGCAGGATTGGCACGTGACAGCCAGGGTCTCTCCATTGTCATCACTCCCTAGCAGCACCCCAGGGAGGGCAGGATTGACACGTGCCAGCCAGGGTCTCTCCAATGCCATCCCTCCCTAGCAGTAACCCAGGGAGGGCAGGATTGGCATGGGCCAGCCAGGGTCACCATCTCCCGTTGCCATCCCTGGCACCCCAAGGAGGGAGGACTAGAGGCATCATCATAAATGCATGATATTACTTTGGTCTTGTTTATGTGTTCCTGTTTCAGAGAGGAATTGGATGTCGGCATTGGTGCCCCACCACGCAGGACACCCAGGCGGAGGTCGGACTCACCAGTGCAAGACAAAACGCTCTAATGTCTGGAGGTTTTATGACAAGGGTGACGGAATCGCCATCTGCAAGGTAAGGCATGGGGGCTGGAACAACAGGAATGGATTGCCCTATTATCTGTTAGGAATGGAAGTCCCCTGTAGAGAGAGATTGCCCACCCACCCACTTGTGGAGACAGAATGCAGGCAGGGCTTGACACAGACCATTGGTCTGATGCAGTATGGCACTGCTTATGTTGCTTACTTTTTATGCTCTTTAGATCTGTGGCAAAAGATTAAGGAGGCAGAGAGAGGGGACCACATCGGGGCTAATCACCCACATTGAAAAGTTCCACGGCCAGACGGTGAGGTGGCAGGAGGACTCTGGTGTGGCTGAGAAGCCTGAGCAACAGTGCCAAAATAAGGGGGGAAGGCAACCCGCAAGCGATGGTAAGAAAGCCCTTCCCCCCCCCTCCAACTCCAATGTGGAGACGCCCGGAAGAATGCTGAGGCCAAGGCCTTTCGGGCAGAGTTGGAGACGCCAACCCAGGACTTCATGGCCAACCTGTAGGACACAGAAGCCACCATGGAGAACCACCTGCTGGAGCAGTTCCAGCCGGTCCAGGTGGAGAGGAAGAAGGTGGAGGTGTACGACTAGTACATCTCCGCCAAGATGGAACGCCTGGAAATGTACCACCAGGCGCTCTCCAGGTGGCATCGGGACATGGAAGGGGCCGTGGAGTTTGCCGTCTTCTACGGCGATGAGTTGGAAGAGTCCCGGGTGTCTGGCCCTCAGCCCTATGCTGCGCCCCAATGTCTGTTGCCTTTCCCCCAAGTCCCGGGGGACAGGTCCAGAGACTCATAGTTTAATTTATAAGTTTCCTTTGACTGTTTGCTTTTGGTTGTTGTTGTTTTGTTGTTGTTTAAATAGTTTTAATAAAAGTTGTTGTATTTCTTGTTATGAGCTCCGTTTGACCTGTCCAATCATTTATCCCTATGTGCTGAAGTTCTGGCTGGCAGGTGGCAGAATCTCACACAGCTTGATGATCCCTACCAGCAGCACCTGCTACCCCATGTAGCGTAGTTATTAACCCAAACATGTGCAGTGCCAACAGCATGGTCTCAACTTACAGACAGCCCCCCAGGAGGTGCAGGGCTTGTGTTTGTGTGGGTGGGTGTGACAGAGAGAAAGAGAGACAGGCTCCTTGGAAGCAGGTCGGGCAGAAGGCGGCAGGAGCTGGTGGTTGGAGGGTCTTTTATTTCAAGCAGCTTCAGCGGGCATCCATGGGTGGGTGCGGAGTAGGCTGTAGCCTGTTGGGCGGGGGGGAGGAGGCAGGCTGTCATGCAGGCACCGGGCTTCTGGATGCAGTGGAATGGAATGGGGCCCCCAGTGACTGGAATGATGGTCCCAGAATTTAGTTGAAGGTTCCTGGGACGGGCGGACATGACAGATTCAGGAATAGTGGATTGACAGCCTAAAGCCTATTGGGCACACTTAATTCAATCATGCAATAGGTGGTAGCAGCAGGTACAGGAACGCACACAGGAAGGCAGGCAGGCACATATAATACGTAGTGTTATATTCCATCTCATTTTGGTAGTTTTGCTGTTTGCTGGATGTGGGAAAAGGGCATTGGGCGCATGAGCACAGATGGGAGTTCTTCCTGGTTCTGGCAGGTGGTAGCCAGGGTAGCTGGACAGGGATACACCTACCTCTCCCCCTCAAAAACCCATCCCTCTCATTCTAGCTGGGAACCTCTCTCTCTCTCTCTCTCTCTCTCTCTCTCTCTCTCTCTCTCTCTCTCTCCATGAACAGCAGGGTGTATAAAGAAAAGGTGGAATGACAGGGCACAAGAACCCTGAGGGTGGGTCCTGGGGCTGGAGTGGCAGCTTCTAGATATTGGCCACAGCCCTCCCTGCCAGTAACTTGGCCCCAGAACCCTGGCAGCGGGTCCTGGGGCTGGAGTGGCTGTTTCTTTATTCTTTGGAAAATTGCCTCTCTGTGTGAGGAATGATGGCCCCAGACCCATGGCGGTGGGTCCTGAGGCTAAGGTGGCAGCTTCTAGGTATTGGCCACAACCCTCCCTGCCTGTAACTTGGCCCCAGAACCCTGATGGTGGGTCCTGGGGCTGGAGTGGCTGTTCCTTGATGTTTTAGAAATCGTCTCTCTGTGAGAGGAATTTTGGCCCCAGACCCATGACAGTGAGTCCTGGGGCAAAGGTGCCAGCTTGTAGCTATTGGCCACAGCCCTCCCTGCCCATAACATAGGCCCCAAAACCGTGACGGTGGGTCCTGGGGCTGGAGTGGCTGTTTCTTGATGGTTTGGAAAATTGGCGCTCTGTGTGAAGAATGATGGCCCTGCAAATATGACGCTGGGTCCTGGGGCTAGAGTGGCAGCTTTTATGTATTGGACACAGCCCTCCCTGCCTGTAACTTGGCCCCAGAACTCTGGCAGCAGGTCCTGGGGCTGGAGTGGCTGTTTCTTGATGGTTTGGAAAATTGCCTCTCTGTGTGAGGAATTATGGCCCCAGACCCATGACAGTGGGTTCTGGGTCTAAGGTGGAAGCTTCTGGATATTGGACACAGACTTCCTTGCCTGTAACTTGGCCCCAGAATCCTGGTGGCGGGTCCTGGGGCTGGAGTGGCTGTTTGTTGATACTTTGGAAAATTGGCTCCCTGTGTGACGAATGATGGCCCTGGACCCATGATGGTTTGTCCTGGGACTAGAGTGGAAGCTTTTAAGTATTGGCACCAGCCATCCCTGCCTGTAACTTGGCCTCAGAACTCTGGCAGCAGGTCATGGGACTGGCTGTTTCTTGATGGTTTGAAAAATTGGCTTTGTATGCGAGGAATGATGGTTCCAGACCCATGATGGTGGGTCTTGGGGAAAGAGTGGCAGCTTCTAGATACTGGCCACAGTCCTCCTTGCTGGTAACATAGCCATAGAACACTGGCAGCGGGTCCTGAGGCTGGAGTGGCTGTTTCTAGATGTGGTGGAATGACATGGCCTCTGTGTGAGGAATGATGGCCCCAGAACCCGTGGCACAGACAGCAAGGGTTGTATTGGCAGCAGCAGCAGACATTGGTTGCCAGGGTACAGAACCCTTGGCACAGACGGAATATAGGCCTGGCCGGGGGGGCCATTGGCACTAGCACCAGCAAACATTGGTTGCCAGGGTACAGAACCTTTGCCACAGACAGCATATAGGCCTGGTCTGGGGGCCATTGAAACCAGCAGACATTGGTTGCCATAGTACAGAACCCTTTGCACAGGCAGCATAGAGGCCTGGGGCCCATTGGCACTAGCAGAAGCAGACATTGGTTGCCGGGGCAGGCTGTCAGGTGGTGTGGCATGTGCGACAATCAGGCAGAATGAGGTAGGGTTCAAGCTTTGCAACCTGGGCAGGCGGGCGGGCGGGCAGGCAGGCAGCGTGGTATGAGAAGCAGTAGGGCAGGCGGGGTTGGGAAGGCTTTGAGCTAGGCAACCTGGGTGGGCAGACAGGCACCTTGGCATGGGAGGCAGGAAGGTGGACTGAGGTATGCTGAGCTTGTCAGCAAGCTAGGCGGGCAGACCGGCAGCATGGCATGGGAGGCAGTAAGGCAGACAGACTGGGAAGTTCACAGCAGGGCACTTAGATAGGCTAGCAAAGATTGTGCAGCGTGAGAGAATGTGAGCCAGTCAACGTCACATAGGCTGGCTGAGATCATGTAGCCATAGGCCAGTTGGCAGGCTTATAGTTTGTTTCCCAATACCACCCTGTGCCATGAGGTCAGTCAGATAAGGAGGCCGTGGCCATCTAGTATGAGAGAGAGAGAGAGAGAGAGAGAGAGAGAGAGAGAGAGAGGCAGAGAAGGTGCCAGGCATTGGGAGGGAGGGGCAGCTCGGGGAATCCCAGCAGCGGAAGGTTCACCTTCATGAAGAGCAACTGCTCCACCAACTTGGCCCCCAGTCTCAGACGGTACGAGATGCAAATGTCCCCTGCCACAGAGGACACCCGCTCCCTGGGGACACTGGTTGGTGGGAAAGAGAGGATACCCTTGACCACTTTCGACAGGGTCGGCCACATGTTGGCCTTGCCGGCCCAGTAGTCCAAGGGATTGCTGCTGGGATCAATGCATGGCTCCTCCTCTGGGTAGGTCTCCACTTCTGCTGAGGCACTATCATACTCCCTCTGTTAGCTCTGGGTGGGCACCACCTGCCCCACTGCCCTCAGCCACGCTGCTTGCCCTTTTGTGCTGGGCCCCATGCTCCCCAGAGTGGACTGCACACAGGAGGAGCTGCTGTCACTAGTAGGGGTCCTGATGCTGCTGCTCATCCTGCTGCTGGTGTTGCTGCTACCACTAAGTCTGGGGGCAGGGATATAACCAGATGGCTGGAAGGGGTATCTGCTCCCACTCCTACCATCACTAGGGATGTCCTGCTGCATGGCCCACTCTACCTGCCTGACCTTCTGCACCAGCGCAACCTTCCGGAGGCCATAGACCTCAGTCTCACGTGCCATGCTGCCCTTGATCCTGGGGTCCAGCATGGTTGCCAGGACATATTCCTCCCCATACCGAAGCTCATCAAAGCGCACACTCAACCCTGCCTTCAGCTTCCATGCCAGGTCAAGCGCCTCATCGGAGAGCTTCCTGTCTGGAGGGCCACAATCCCACCACCGACAATCTCATTCAGGCTCCTCTTGAGACTATGTACCAGTGGGGTCATCTGACTGAGGGTGGCGGTGGAGCTACTCACGGTCTCTGTCACAACCAGCAACGGTCTCAGGATGAAGACCATCTGAGCAATCATTTCCCATTTCTCCCTGTTGTACACTGGAGATGCCTCTATGTCTGTCTTCAGTTCCACCTGATGCAGGGTGGTTTTCTTCTCAAGAAGCTGCTCTAGCATCAGGAAGGTGGAATTCCACCTGGTGGAGACATCCTGGACGAGCGTGTGCACCGGGGACCCTTGTTCGGCCTGCTTCTCCTGGAGGACCTCGCTGCCCTTCATGCTGCGTTGAAGAACCCCACCAGCTTCCTCCTCCATGCAACCAGGGAGCTAAGGGTGCCTGGCCCAATCCCCTTCTCCCCAAGCCCAGAGCATCCTTCACCATGAGGTGGAGGGTGTGTGTGGCGCAAGGGATGATTGTGAAGGCCCCATCATGGACTGCCTTTAGTATATTGGCCACATTGTCTGTGACCACACACCCCTTGGTGAAGGCCGTGTCTGGTGTGGCCCACTCCCTCACCATGGTGACCAGGGTTGCCTCGAGGTTCCTTGAGATGTGGAAGCTGTCCATGACTTATGCCTGAAGCTGGGACCACCTGTACCCTGCTTCAGGAGCCCTGCTACCACTGCCAAGTGCTGCCTCTGGGTCCTGCCACCAGTGTGAAGTCATTGCCAGGTAGGCATGCTGGACGTTTCTGGCGGACCACAGGTCAGTGGTGAAGTGGACCATGACCCCCCACCCCCAGCTCCTGCCAGCTGCTCCCTCACCCGCTCCTTCAAAGCCCTGCAGAGCTGTGGCACCACAGTCTGACTCAGGGTGGAGCGGGAAGGCAGCTTAAAGTTGGGGGCCAGGAACCCAATCAGTCACTTGAAGCCCTTGTTCTCCACAATTGAGAAGGTCTGCCCATCCAGGGCAATCATCTCAGCCAACAGGCGCTTCGCTTTATCTTGGAAGCCAGTGCCACAGCACCCTGCCGATGGCCTTGACAGATCCATCCACCCCAGCTCCTCCATGGTGGACTGACAGCTCTTCTGGGGAGGCTCCTGCTGCTGTTCTGCCCCCCTAGCAGGAGGCATACTTTTCCTGCTGCTAGAAGCAGCAGTTGGTGCTGGTGCAGGATGCTTGCCTGCTGAAGGAGCCAGGCGACTGGCCGCTGCAGTTGGAAACCCGCTTGCATCCACTTCCCCTGACTTCCTGCTGAGTATCAGAGCACTGTGGCATGACTTTAGGTGCCTTGCCATTGCAGTTGTCCCCAGGTTGATGAGCACCTGCTCACGCTTTACCACCTTTTTGCACACAGTGCACTGCACCTCTCTGGGATCATTTGCCCGCACCTGCTTGAAATGATCCCAGACTGAGGATTTTTTTCCCCCTTCTGCCTTCTTCCCCACCCCGAGTGGCACACTGCTGCCAGTGCTGCTGGTAGGGGGAGAACTTGGTGGCTCTGGCGACACAACTCTAGGAGGAGGCTCAGCCATTGCCACAACTACAGACATCTCCTCTGCACACTAGTGCCTGCCTCTGAGTCACTGTTGTCCGCGATCACGGTGATGTCCCATGAAGGGGAGTACTGGTACCCTGAGGCTAGACTGCACGTGCCCGCCTTGCTGCTGGCACTCTCCCTGTGCCCCCCTTCTATAGCTGCTAGTGCTGGTGCTGCTGCTGCTACTCCTCTCCCTACTGACATTGCCCAGGGATTGGGCCCTGCCTCTAGCAGCTGGTGTGGGATCCACCAGCTCTGGACTGCTGGGGATCGCCTCGACAGTGGGGGACATTGGTGGCCCTATAGGAACATCGGAAGCATCACCAGCACCTGCTCCAGCACCAGCACCATCAGGGACGTACGCAGCCTCATGTACTGCAGGCCTTCCAGTGCCCTGTGTGACAGTGAAGGAGGGCACTGCCAGGAGGCTATTTTTAGTCAATGAAGCCTGGGGCCCTAAAGCAGGCCTGCTGAGTTTGGGGTGTGGTGATGTGCTTGGGCTACTGCCTCTGCCTGCTGCCACTCTCCTGGCATGGCCCCTACTGCCTCTGGGACGTCCCTCATTGCCTCCCCTATGGGCAGCAGACCGGCCTCTCCTTCCCTTCTCCATTTCTTCCACCAAAAGAATGCACAAATATTTTATAAAGACAAATGTTTTATTTTTTAATTTAAATTTCTTAATCTAATATTATATATACTACACTAAATCTAACTGCTATTAACTATTCTAAAACTTATTAAACAAAATGGAATATCCTAATAATTAACTACAAATGCCTTGTCCTACAAATACACTGTATTTCTATCTATCTCTATAACTAAGCTAACTGCTATGTATATCTCTCTAGTAACTATCTATCTAATTACTCTCTATCTATATATTCAATATTTCACAGGGGGAAACACAAAGAACACACGGAGGAGTACAAAACTGAAATGAAAATCAATCTAATAATAAATAATCCTACTCTAAATAAATCCAAAACTTAAAACAGGGGAAGGGAATCAGGGATGGAATAAGAGGGAGAGGGAAAGGATTCAATGAAGGTGGGAGGGAGGAAGGAAGATTGAACACAGGGAGGGGTAAAAACAAAAAATAACACCTAAATCTATCTAATCTAATTTAAATAAATGATAATATGGAGGTAGATGGGTTGGATGGGTGAAATAGGAGGAGGATTGCAATGGATTGAGGAGAACAAAACTGCTGGGAGAGGGAGCCTTCTGAAACACCTGCAGTTCAGGAACAGTGACTATCTCAGAAGGTGTTGGGAAGGGGGGAGGCAATCAGATTTGTTTCTTGCTGCGCCCACATCACTGCAAGCCCCATTGGCTCCTTGCAGCCTAGCCCGTGGCCAAGTGCAGCCTGCGAAGCCAGTGGTCTAAGGTGAAAAGGGAGGGTGATTCGGAAGGCTGGCTGCTACTCCAAGACTCTTCAACCCTGGTGCCTGGAAGTCTGCTCCTCAGCTGACTCCCCCTCCCTGTCATGTTTTGCCTCCATTGACATGTTTTTGCCACCCGAACTCACCCGAACGCGATCCGAAATGACCGAACTGTTCGGTCATTTCGACATTTGGAATTGAGTTTGGTTTGGTCTGTTCATGTTCAGATTCAGGTTCGGGTTTGGTTGTCCAAACAGGCCGAGTTCGGGTCAAACTCCGAACTTCCAAACTGCATTCTCCCATCCCTAGAAACTATTTTGGGGTGGGGGTGGGGAAGTAGCTACAGGAGTGGAAATGGGAATTACCTAGGGTGGGCAGAAACAAACTAGCTACTGGGGCAGAAACTAGTCTACCTAGGGGTGTGGGTGAAGGGTGTGGGGATAGTGGTGTGGTGTGTGGGACTAGAGGTGCAGGAATAGAGGTATCGGGTGTGGGGCTAGAGGTGTCCAGTTTGGGGCTAGAGGTGTGGGGCAAGGGTACAGGATGCAGATGAAGGGTGTGGGGCTGGAGGTATGGGGCTAGAGGTGTGTGGTGTGGGACTAGAGGTGTGTGGGTCTAGAGGTGTGGGGGAAGGGTGTGGGGCTAGAGTTGTGGGGCTAGAGGTGTGTGGTGTGGGGCTAGAGATGCCTGGATTGGTGTGGGGCAAAGGGACAGTTCTGGCCTACTGGGACAACACCCCACACCCCAAAACCATCTAGCCTTGGAGGGGCACCCACACCAGGACATGACCCCGGCAACAAGTAAGTGAATCACACCACTGCAGGAGAGTGGACTGGAGTTCCCCAGGTTAATGGGGCAGTTCTGGCCTACTGGGGCAACACCACCCCACCCCACCCTGAAACTATCTAGCCTTGGGTGGGGCACCCACACCAGGTCATGACTTGACAAGAAACTCCCAAGGCAGTACTAAAGCACCCCCTGAAACAACAGTACAATTTCTTTTTTTAAAAAACTGCACCCCAGGAAGATGTCACAAACTCCAGCGAAAACTCTCAGGGCACCCCCAATTCCCCAGAAACACACATTGCATAACATAACCATCCCCTCATGGCACAGGCAGGCACACAAACCTCACACCCACAGCAGCACAATCAACTTGCAAGCATTGTGGCTTAGGCAAGGGCTGCAATGTTTAGGCAAGGGCACCCTCACACTAAAATAAAATCCACTCCCAAAAAGCAAACAGGCCAGAACAAAACCACTGCCTTGGGGCACCCCACATCCCCAGACATCAGATGGCATTTGATGGCACACAGCCAGTTACATTTCCCACTCCCCCACTGGCAGAGCTTCAAAGCCTCCTCCTGCATGATCCAACATGGCCTGGCCTCATGGCCTGCAGCCCCGCATGGGACCCCAAGACACTAGGTCCCCATTCCATTAATTTATTTTCCTTCCCTTGCTAAAGGGCACCAGGGGGTCCTGTAATTAATCCCATAAAACCCCAAAGGAACCCATTACTTACCAACAGTCGCATGCACTCAGGTCTCCAGCAGAGTCTGTGGCAGCCCTTCCAGATACCAAACCTGCTGTAGAATGACTTCCAAGCCCAAGGTCCAGAAGGTCCCAGAAGGAAGGGGGAAAAAACTACATTACTATTGACCAGCACAGCCAAATGCCCACCCCCTATTTACATCCCTAACCCATCTAAAAATCTTAGGGAACCTTCAGGATTGGGTGCCTTTTTTGAATTAAAAAAAAGGCAACCAATCCAAGGCAGGGTTACAAAAAGGGCCAAATGTAACAACTTACTTACCATAAGGAGGGGGAAGGGATGGACTCAACTCAAGTGGAACACAAAAAAGCTGTGCCACTGTCCAAGCCCAAGATAGTTATTTTAAAAAATCAGAGATCCGAGACCAATACAAAAAACCCGATACAGCCCGTTTTATCAGCTCTTGGTTTTAAATTCGGTACGGCCAAATACTGGCAATATCGGATCTCGGGAGAACCGGAATTCCCACCCTATACTATACCAGGCCAGGCCAGGCCAGGCCCCCCTCCCTCCCCACAGATGATTACTTTCAGATCCAGCAGCACTGTAGCACACAGCCAAATTCACTAAAGAGAATGGACAAAATGGCTGCAGCCACTTTTATTTTACCCTGCCAGCTAATCAAAAGCTTGCCATTTGGTTTGGCGAGCCAATCAAAACTTGTCATCTGGATTTCCATCACTCAACTTTTCCCTCCCATAACCCCCTCCTACCAAATATGGCACTAAATTTCATTTCCAGAAGAAGCTCAACTGTCCACCAGCCCCCTATGCATGTAGCGGTTGTCGAAGTTTTCTGAAGTTTTTCAAATACCATCCTTGGCTTTTGGAACTTCGGACTTTGGACTTTCTGAACCAAATACCATAAACTTTGGCAATTTCTGAATTTTTCCAAAGACCGAGTTACAGCCCTACTATATACACACCTATATATAACTATATATAAAAACTATACTACATATAAGAACAGTCAGTGTAGTAGTATGTAGTATACAGTGAACTGGACATGACTTAAAATCATTTTCTTATTTCAGACTAGACTTTCCCCTAATCTTTGTCAGTTCTATACTTTCAATGTCCTGGTTCAGGGACAAGAATCTATTTCTGCTGTGTTTTCTGTTTGAGAGTTCCATGCCCATCTCTCTCATTTATCTCTGACAAGTGCAATGCTTACAAGTCAAAGACTTCTGCACCTTTGCAAGAAGGTCTCATTCTTGGATCAATAGGCTACATCTAACACACCAATATAATCCATCCTCCACCATTAGGTTATCGCCATTCATGAATCAGAATATGAGTTTACAATCTAAGCCCTTTGTTAGCATTTGGTAATTCTTTCTGAAGCTTCAGGTTATTTCTTCTTTCACTATCTCAGCCTTTTTCATATCTACTCTAACTCCACACTATGTCGCTGCATTTTTTGGCTTTATGCCTAGTGTCTGTCTTCAGTCAGGGGTAATTTTTAAAAAAACAAAAAACAATATGAGTGCAGTCCTGCTGCTCGTTTACGCTGGCAGCAGATGCATGCTACCAGCAGCCAGTGTGAGCTCTGGCGTGCAGGTGCCCGGAGCATGCAGCTAGCCATGTGGGGCAATGACATGCCCCCTCCAATGCAATCCCTTGATCCCACACACCCCACAGCCAGAGGGATAGAGCAGGAGCCATGGGGGCATGCTGCATGCTTGGGGTGCTTCCCTGCCTGTGCTTTTGTGTTCATTGCCTCCGGCGCAAGTATGGCTGGTATACGCAGCCCCAGGATTGCACCCCATGTGTTTTGCTGAACCTTTGCTACAAATAAACTCTTAAAACTTCAAACTAACACAGTCATTTTAAAGATTGGGGGTGGGAGGGGGCTTGTCATCACCTTTTCTAGACTACCAGCACAATTTACAGTGCTTTGTGGCTTCACAATGTTGACATTTCATGTGCTACAAATATTGACTCCAATGGTCTCTTGACAGATCACTAAAATTCATTTTGTGAAATATATTGGCAGTCTAAGTAGGTTCTTTATTTTTCAGTTGAATAGACCTTTTGAAAGTATTAACTCCATCCTGAGGAGACTGACAATTTGTGCACATTTTCAGCATAGGAATATATTTAGATATATTTGAGGCTTCAGGGGTAGCAGAATAAATAAGATGAGAAAACATTGTCCAAAACTTGAAGAAATCAGACCTCCACCATCCCCTCATGCAATAAGATTACCACCCCTATACTAGAAAATATGGAGAATATCCTCTAAAATAATAGGGATGGGCAAACACGGTTCGGAAGTTCGGAGTTTGGGCCGAACTCTGTCTGTTTGGACAACCGAACCAAACGCTCTAATGGCCGAACAGTTCAGAAAAGTTTGGCTGAGTTTGGATGAGTTCAGGGGTGGGAAAGGCGTGACTGGAAGGCGGGAAAAACGTGACTGGAAGTGGAAGGCAGCTGAGGATCAGACTTCCTGGCACCAGGGGTGGAGACCAGGGGTGGTTTCAGGGTCAAAGAAAAAAGAATAATTCAAATTCGGTTTCGGTATCGATAGCGCTATTTTTGGTTGTTTGGCAAAGTTCGGCCAAACCGAACTCCGCCAAACTGAACAGCCAAACCCGAACTCAGATTTCAGACTGAACGACCGAACATCCGAACATCTGAACCACGTTCTGTTCACCCATCCCTATAAAATAATAGGATTTCCTTCCCACCTCTCCTCCCTGTCTGTTAAAAATAGGCATCTACAACCAAACGATGGGCCTGAGTTATATCCTCTATTTTTTAAAATGTATATAGCCTCCTTGATTATGTAGACATATTTGAAAATGTGTCTGTGTGGTACTGTAAAGTTTTAAAAACAACAAAATTTTAAAAAACACATTTTATTTTTAAAATTAAGAAAATTGTCATATTTATGCAAAGTCTATAATTTATTGGCACCTGATTTGTGATTTCTGAGTGCCTAAGGTTGACAATACATTGATACATTGCTTTCATGCCCAATAATCAACAACCATCCTTTAATAACTAACTTTTTCCCATGTTGGATACTCCACACAAACACTGTCTAAACCAAATTATTTTCATTTAAATAATAATTTATATCCTTTGAGTTCCATAGAATCATGGAAGTAAAAATGAATCCTCTGTATAAGAGTAATGCCCCAAGGATGCAGGCAACAACTGTTCTGAGTATCCACATGCATGTTCTCAATCTTCACTATGGAGCAGAGGCCACTGTTTCTTATAACAGTGCACAATGGAAGCAAAATTTACTCTAGGACAAGTCTATCATTCATCATCATTATTTATTAAAGACGTGACCTTAGGTTATTGTCCAACAATACAAAAAGGAGAAAGCAAAACAACATACATAAAAGAGTTCAAGGACAATAAACAACCTATCCTACTCACATAATAAAAACAATGCTTCCGTCTCTAAAAGGACTTACAAAGTCCGACAATGACCCTGACAAGTCTATCTGTATGCATCAAAAGGATAGCTTAAAATGTCTTTCTCCACCACCTTGTGCCATTCACCTAAGTGAAGTGCCATCCATAGCTCCCGTACACTCAAGGATGGCATATTGAAGCAAAATCCTGGATTCCAATAAACCAGAGTTAATACTGGATTGTCCAAACTCTAGATCGCTAGACTAAACATGGCAAACTTCAAATTCAATGCCTTTGCCATGTTTGTTCTCCAAAGTTCACAGATGCAGATGTTTGTTGATCTGTTAATCCATACTGCATAATGATGGGAATAACAAACAGTCAAACTACCAAAGTCGCCAAAGAATGAACACCCAAATTAAGGTACCGAAAAGCCAAACTACTGAAGTACTGCAGGCCTAAACTAACAGATTTAACTAGCGCTGAAACGAGAACCTTTACGTTCTCACGAGAATGCACATGATCCTTGCAGCCCCACGTGAGATCTCATGAGATCTCAATGAGATTTTTGAGTATCTAATGAGATACTTGAAAACCTCAAAATGCACGTTGCTCATGCGTGAATGGCGTCCGCAGTAATTTTTTCACATGCACAGCCTCCAGTGGGGATTTTGCACATTCACATAGTATTTTTGAAGGGTTCTTGAGAATTGCACGAGATAGATTCTCATTGCCCTTAAAACACTGCGCATGTCCAAATGGCTGCCAGAGGTTGTGCATGTGCAGAAATAGCGGCGGCAGCCATCGTGCATGCGTAGTGCCGGGCTTCAGCCACTTTAATTTTGCGTGAGAACAGGTCAAGAATCAACGAATCTTGGCAAGAAGTCAATTCTCACCGAGATTTAGCAAGAATGCGAGGGCGAATTTAAGCCTTAGATTTAACTTTGCAAAGGGAATTAATTCACATTTAGACATGTGTTGAGAGACACTTGAATTGAATCCATAAATATGTAGAAAACCGATCCATTTTAACTGTAATCTGGACCAGTTCCTAGACCAGGGGGACCCTTCGGAACACTTTAAAAACTAGCATAAGCTCTGTGGGGCAGAGAGGAGTTGGAGGTGGGGATACTTACAGAGGTTTTGCCAGTTGGAGTAAAGAAGGGGAGGATCCAGATTGAGGATTTACCACTGAGTACATGCCATGAGCTCTGCTCCCTTCCTCTGAACTCATTCTTACAGAGCTTATGGGTAGGGATTGGATCCATGGGCCAGATCCAGGAACTGGAAAGGAGCCAAATAAAAAACAGCAGATGGAAGGGTAGGCTGAACAGATGTGGCCAAATGACCAAAGATTCCTTATGCCACAACAGAGGCTGATACAAATCATATTAAAATGTTAATATTTTGGGAAATCCTTTCCCCGTTAAAGTCTGCGAGAGTTTTGGAAGAGTCTCGGCCCACATATCTTGTTTTCATTTGGTTAATATTACTGCGTGGGGGGGGGGGATATGCACAAGATAAAGGTGCAAGATAGTTTCTTGTAAGAAATCCAGAGAAAAGTGGTTATTAGGCCAGATCACATTAGCTCTAAATTAGAAAGATTACATTTCAGCACAGCAATAATGTGCAATATATAGTATTTTAATTTGACAGATTGAACAAATATTCAGATCCCTCTTGGTAATTAATGTTTTGATTTAAGCACTACAGTCTAACATGTTAATGCATTAAAAGTATACCAAAATACCTTCCTTATCAACTAGAATGTGAAGCCTTTAAAATATTTCATTTGGAGATTTTTGTTCTGTGAGATGTTCAGATTGCTTTAAAATGTACAAAGACAGGAAGACAAATATAATAAAGAAAAATGATTAAAATGGCATCAAGTGCCAATAGTTATCACAGATGTCTTCTACAACAATGGGAATCTGTCTTCAGTACCATTGTTCAGCAAGCATATTGGTAAACACAATCTCTTAAAAATGACAATAGCATATATTTGGAGACTTTTATTTATGGCATTTACGGGATGTATCTGAATTTAGCATCCTCCTTTCCACCTTCCCCTACTCTATACGCACACGCACATGCACACGCACTATTTTTTCCTGTGTACAGGGAAAAAAAATTACATTCCAAATGAATTACCCTTTCTACTTCCTACCCGTATTTCTGTGGAATCATAGAACCATAAAATTGGAAGGGGCATTAAGGGGCATCTAGCTCAACCCCCTGCTTTAATGTAGACTCAGAATGTCCTATAGCTACAGCATCACAGGCCGAAACGTTTTCAGCCAATTTTTTTAAACATCCAATGAAAGAGAGCCCACAGCCTCTATAGACCTGCCAGACAATCTATTCCTTTGCAAAGAAGTTCTTAGAGTTAGGTTTATTCCCTAGCTTTAAAACCCTCATCTTATCCTTTGAAAAATGCAGCATTACATGGCTCTTGGGACAGATTTTTATCCCAGACCTTTGCCACTGAAATTGCTTGAATGTGTACACTATCATGAACTGTGATGGGGTAGATTTTTAGCCCAGGCCACGGTATAAATCTACCCCCTGGTAAAATGAACTGAGGTATGTTTCTACTGGTGGTCCCCAGGGGCCTTTTTTGTCACATATAAAAATGGTTAATGGTAACCAACTTCCTTTGGGGATATTGTGTACCTGTATTCAGGTGACAATGTCCTAAAAGGGCAAAGTTGGAGAGCCAGCACCTTGTGAGTTTTTGCAAGAGATGTGCACCCGGACTACAAAAATACCCCAAGAGCTATTACTAGGTCCAAATCTAGTCTGTTGTAATATAAGCCCCTTCCATTTTGCCTTACCCTCTGTGGTAGTGGAGAACAAATGCTCTTCATCTTTTTTGTTAGTGGGGGGAGACTGCAGATATTTGTAAGCTCTCACTACTCTGTCACATATTGATTATTTTTACATTGATGCCCCCCCCCCCCGGGTGTGTGGGAGGGTGTTCCACCCATGGGGGTGTCCGTGGAAATGGCCAGCGGTGGTTGGGGGGATGGGTGTGCGCTCGGTATTAATCTGTGCGAACATCTTGGGCGATGGGTGGGGCTGGGTGTGTGCTCCCACGCAACACCCAACCTCCACCCTTCACCCACCCACAGAGCCCTCCGAAAAAATGGAGGAGGCTCCGTGGGTGGAGATGGGCGGGGGGTGTCCATGAGAAAGGATGCTCACCCACCTCCACCCACCGCACCGCAGCAGCACACCCACCCCTGTCCGTGTAAAAAATGGTCATTGGGCATATTTTTTACACACACCGTAAAGTTCTGGGTTTACAAGTTCACAAGTAAGTTCTGGATGCACTTTCACACACACACACACACACTGCCCTGAGGCAGTTCCTGGATGCATTCTTCACACAAACACTGCCCTGAGGCAGCCTAAAGTAACCACAGCTGTAGACGTTAACAGGCTGCCATAGAAAGCAAGTGTCACCAGTTGCCTGGAGCAAAGCAGTTTACCAGGAGAACGTTTTACACACAAAAGTTCTGGGAGAAGTTCTACTCAGAAGTTCAAAGAGTCGGATGTTTAAGATCTGGGTGAGTGATTTAGACACACAGAAAGTTCATGATGTAACAGCAAACATGCAGGATAAATGTGTGCGTAAAACCAGCCATTATTTGACACTCTTCTTAAAAGCCCAAGCTGTTGGAGTTACACATGAATTCCACAGGGATCTCAGATCCAATTTAAAATAATGATAATAGTCCTTTTCCCACAGACACTTTAACACTGAAAAACTGGGTGTTACGTTTTATTATACATGTTGCAGGGCACCCATAGAGCAAACCTGCAGCCCTGCAACATGTATAATAAAATGTAACACCTATTTTTTCAGTGTTAGAGTGCCTGTGGGAAAAGGGCCAATGATACCAATAATTATTTTGGGTGTTTTTTTTTTAAGTTTGTGATAATGTTTTCAAATTCTGTGGATCATTACCACCTGCAGGCCTGTCTCCCAGCACATGTCTGCCCCTGGAGACTAATGGAACCAGAGAGGTTCCGGAATACTCTCGGGGTGTTACCCTTTGATCTTGATGACTGTTCACTTGATGGATTCATTGCTTTTTGGAATGCCTTGCTGACTGAGGTCATCGACCTGATGGATCCCAGGCGTCCAATTCCTAAGTGTTGGTGCCGCAAACCTCCCTGGTTTACAGAGGACCTGCAGAAACTGAAGCGGAAACAGTGGAGCGACAGTGATGTCATCCACGTACTGAAGTTGACAGATTGCGACATAGAACTAGTTTACAAGTCTATGCCGTGGTTGTGTGGACAGCAAAGAAGGGGTTCTTTGCTGCCCTTATAGCATCTGCAAAGTCTCGTCCAGTGGAGCTTGTCCAGGTAGTGAGGGGAATCATCGTTCTGGCATTCCTCTGCCTGGAACCTGAATTTTCCAGTGCCTGCTGTGATATATTTGTTGATGACTTCATAGATAAAATCTCTCGTATTCACCACAACTTTGATGCCACACTTATTATGATAGGAGAACCAGAGGTTATGGAAGACCCATCTTGTCCAGTTTCATGGTATCCGTTTCAGTGGGTATCATCTGCCGATGCAGAGGATGTTCTTGGGGCAGTCAGAGCTACCTTTTTGTGAACTAGACCTGTACCCATCCTGGCTGATCAAGGCCAGCAGGGAGACACTGGGGCCATTGTTGGCAGGGGTGGTCAATGTATTCTTTTTGGAGGGCATGGGCAACATGCCAAACTGCTTCAAAGAGGTGGTGGTCCAGCCTCTGCTCAAGAAACTATCACTTGACATTGAATCCCTTGCCAGCTATTGGCCAGTTTCTAACCTTTCCTTTTTAGGGAAGGTTATTGAAAGGGTAGTGGCTCAGCAACTGAAGGGGCATCTAGACCACATCCTTTTTCTGGATCTCTCACAGTCTGACTTTCGTCTGGGTTATGGCACCAAGACTTCACCTGTGGCTTTAGTCGATGACCTCTGCCAGGCATTGGACCAAGGGTCGGTCAATCCTACTGATTATGCTAGACATTTTGTCTGCTTTTGATACCGTTGATCATGAAATGTTGGAGACTCACCTGTGGGACCAAGCTGGGGTGGGTGGGATAGTTCTGTAATGGTTCCTTTCCTTCCTGGCCAAGATAACTCAGCAGGTGGTGCTCATGGATTGTTCTTCATCTCCCCGAGACTTCTCGTGTGGAGTTCTGCAAGGTTTGATCTTGTACCCTGTCTTGTTCAGCATGTATATGCAGTTGCTGGACGAGGTCGTGAGGAGCTTTGGGATTCGGTGTCATCAATATACTGATGACACCCAACTCTACCTCTCTTTTACATCTGACCCACACCTGCCAGTCTTGGTGCTTACTCTGTGTTCACCAATTACATCTGTGTGACGGATTTGGTTATGCATCTTAGACTCTGACTTTGCCACTATCATCCATGCTTTCATCACCTCAAGACTAGATTACTGTAATGCGCTCTACATGGGACTACCCATGGTGACGGTTTGGAGACTGCAGCTGGTGCAGAATGTGGCGGCCCACCTCCTAATGAGGATGGATCCCCATGATCACATTACACCAGTGCTGCAAGTTCTGCACTAACTGCCGATAGTCTTCCGGGTCCAATTCAAGGTGTTGGTGCTTACCTATAAAGCCCTACACGGCCTGGGTCTGACCTATGGAGAGGGTGTTCTCGGTGGCTGCACCCAGGCTGTGCTCCCTTCTAGTAGGGTCCTGGGTGGCCCCGGGTCTCCCCTCCTTCCAATGGCAATGCAAGACCTGGCTGTTCTGACAGGCTTTTGGTGAGGGAAATCGGTAGGCTGGGGGTTTGAGGGTTAGGGTGGAGGGGTTTCTTTTGCTTATTTTGACATCCCCCATTGTGGATGGTATTGTTTTTATATATTTTGTATTTATTATATTTATATTGTATTTTTATATTGTTTATATTTGTTAGCTGCCCTGACCTGCTTTGGCAGGAGGGGAGGAGTATAAATTTGTGAAATAAAATAAATAAAATAAATTTGGGACACTAAAAAACTGGAAACCATCATTTCAGTATTTCAGGTACTCGAAGGGTATTTGGATACTGATTCGGATACCTGAAATGGTTTCAAAAAAATGTGACTATTGCCTGTAGATACCAAATCAGATGCCCGTTTCAGCTGTAGTCCAGACCCACACTGCCACTTTTCTAGGGTCATAACACATAGGCAGTTTTCAAATGAACAGCAGTGCCTTCGCAGTCAGTAGGTGATGGGTGGAGGTGGTAGTGGGTGGGCAGTGTGTGGGTGGCTCATCCCATGGATGCCCACACACCTCCACCCAACTCCACGCACGGAGCAGCCACTCTTGGCGCCCATCCCATGTGTGGGCAATGGGTGGAGGTGGGTGGAGCATGGAAGCGTGCGCGCACCCCCACCCATCTGCCGTGGTGATCACGCAGATACCCCCCGACCGCCCTCCCACCTGCACACAAGGGTGGGGGTGGGCATTCGTACAAAAAAGGCCATAGTTTGGGCACCTCTAAGAAATTTTATTTTTTAAAAATCTCAAAATGTACTTATTTATTTTAAATCTCATCATTTTAGGAGCTTGATTTATGAATGGTTTTTTTTTTTGTTTTTTTTTAACCCTTCAGATGGCAATATCACGAGCAGTTTTGGCAAGGCAGAATCATTCTGTGCATGGATATACTATAAGGTGGAAGAAAAACACACATTAAGTTTTGATGTCTCAGCCCAAATTTAGATTGTTTCCCTTTACCCTTAGTTTTTGAATTTTCCCAATATAAGGTTGCTAGGAAACACATTGCAGCTTAACAAAGAAAGAATACACGACGTGTCATTCTATGCTGCTCATTCGGCTTCCTAGCTAATCAAAGAGTACAATTTACATAGCTAACAAGTAAACTGCAAACAAACACAGAAAAGCGTTTTTCAGGTTCTGTATTTGAAACACAAGTACTGGGGCTGTGTATTCAGGTTTTGAGTGATCCAGAAATTCCCCGAAAACATGATATCCAAGATCTTGAACTAGACCCCCAAAACTGCAACATATATCCAACTTGGAGCCAGGGATGCTCCCTCACATTTAGCTTAGCCACCTGCTATGGGAGCCTGTAGTGAGTCCTCCCTACCTTCAGGGGCAGTCTCAGAAATGCCATTTCCAGCACTGAAGCCAGACTCAGCCCAGTCACAGAGAGATTCTCAATGAGAATCAAGAAAAAAATGAAATTAAGTTTCGGTGTGTAGCAGTGACAAGTATTGACAGCAATAGTACACTCTGCAAGACTAGTAAATTAGAAAAGTAGCCTTTTAAGAGCTAGAACACTTGAGCTAATGAGGAACCTGACCAGCTCCTGGAAGCTGGAGGCAGAAGGGGGCACTGGTGGAGTGCCATGCTGAGCTGAGAGATGAGAGCTCCCCAAGGTGCTGAGAGCTCCACTCAAAGAACCAATACAGCAACCCAATAGACCCAAGAAGGAGCAGTGCTGGAAAAAAAGGTTGCCTATAGGGGTTTGGTTTGGCTGGGTTAGCTGACTAAGGAGAAAACCCTGGGGAACCCATCTGTTTAGTGGAACAAATCCCTGTATTGTGTGGATTGAGACTGGCTGGGGGGGGGGGGGCAGAAGGGAGGCCAGTGAGAAAGCCAACCTACCCAAGCCAATCAGGATGGAGACAGAAGGTTAAGGTAGCAGCTGGTCAAGTTAATTCCCCATACGGAGTGTCGGAGAGAGAACTGAACCCAGAGCCGCTGCTACATAGTGCTACTCCACATTAGCTCCAAAGGTTCAATGGAATTATTCTGGAGTAAGCAGTTTGTAGATTGCACCACTCCAGTGACAATATGTTTAGTATTGCATCAAAGCTGTCTACTGTTGTATCCTGCAAAAAATCTGATCTCACAATTAATTCTATGAGAGCAGGGATGGCTTTAGAATTTGCAGGGCCCAGGATGAAGATAAAATGTAGGGCCCCTGTTGGCCCTGCCCCCATGGGAGCACTTTCCACAGGCTGTACAGATGGTCATGTTTGGACCCCTGTGTGAAGGAGTGGGGGCCCCACACTGCCCTGGTGAAACAGAAGCTACTGCGAGGGCCCCCCCAAAAATAGGACCCGGGGCTGCTGCCCCACGTCACCTGTGGAAAGACTGACCCTGCATTGGAGTCAAGAGTGCTATATGTTTTGCAGGAACAGGTTCCAACACAGAAGTCTCATTTAGAGGGAAATTCCTCAACTGTATTAAGAAAAGGAATGATAAAACCAGAGGTGTCCTTAGGAACTGTGAGACCCCATACAAAGACCCTGATGGGGCACCTTATGGGTCACTTAATTCAGAGACGCTAATGGGGCCCATCTTGACAGAGTGTCCTGTGTGGCTAAGGACACACTTAATCAAAGTGTCTATGAAATGTCCTCAGAAGAGCATCCGTTTTTTTGTCATAGTTTGTGTGAGACTTGCTTTCCTCCCCCGCCCCCCTAAGTAAAGAAATTTTGCTTTGAGGATTGTGAATAATAATGTTTTACAGCGGTAGATCTCAACAAAGAGATGCTCCTCACTTTATCTCTTCTCCTTGCAGATGCTGAAACAGAGCAGCAGATGACTAATAATAATAATAATAATAATAATAATAATAATAATAATATAATAAATAAATTAAACAAATGAACAAACCAACACTCTGAGTGACTGGAATAGGGGATACAGGGAACAAGGACTATCCACGGGAATAAATAGCCTCCCTTTTCCTCCTCTCGCCTTTTTCTCTTGTCTTGAATGTTTCCAGGGGCAGAACTCACTTAAAGTGTTGTCTTGAGATATAAATCATCTTCACCTTCCTCTGTTTTTTTTTCCTCAGCCGCTCTAGGGGAAAAAAAAATCCCTTTACAGGAATTATCTGGAAGGTCACCACAGACATTTCCCTGCCCCTGTGTAGTTCAGTTCATTCGAGCCTCCCCCTACCTCTGCTGAGAAATCACATCATGATGCAGCAGTCTTTTCTTGTTCTCCTAGCTGCTTCTTCTTGGCTCTTGACTTTTGTGCTTGGAGCAGTTTGAGTCTGAAAGCTTATCTTTGGTGAATTTTAATAAGCAGAAATCAGCAAAACATCTGTCAAAAGTAAAAGGATCTGTTCTATATGCAGCAGTTGCATATAAGGCTGGCTTCACACTAGAGGCTAATTGAAGGACTGTAATTTGCTCCCACAAGTTAATTGCATGTATGAATGCACTATTCTGTATTTGTCCTGTGAGTTATGCCTTAAGTGTTTGCACATTACCAGGCTCAAACATCTTACTTTTACAGTGACTGGTGTTATGGTGGAGCAAATTTGGGAACATGGGAATACCTGTCAGGATTACAATCACAGGATAGCAGGCATGAAAAGAATCAAGCCAATAAGATGCAGCCGTGATTCATTCCTGGCTAGTAAATTTCAGCTGGCTTGTTAAGTGCACCTTGCTCTGCCACTGGCTTATTAATTTCACCTTGCTCTGCTGTTGGCTTGCTAATTTCACCCAGATCTTCCAATGGGATTGTTAATTTCAATCTGCTGTTGTCTTATAGATTTCAACCCCTCTCTGAGGTCAGTTGAGCATCAGACCCAGGACAGAAGGGGAAGGAAGAAACTATGTGAAATGTGTGCTCGTGAGGATGGTAGAGTTATTCATGCGCAAAAGAAAGAAAAAACTGTGGGAGACATGTCTTATGAGAAGGGTGCTCAGAAAGTAAATCACACAATTTTAAGATCATGAGAAGATCACAGGAACAAGAAAATCACAGAAGACACCATCTCAGGGAAAGCAGTCTAAGTTTGGATAGTGTCAGAAATTGTTACAGGAGTTCGTTTGAGCTCACCTGTTTATAACTGTAATAAATAAATGGGCCCAAATGTGATGGTATTGTTCACAGCAGTTTTTAAAACTTCCAATACTAGATTTTGTCATTTGACCTAAAACAAATATCTGTTCTCTAGTGAATATTGTATCTAATTATTTCACCTGCTTCAAATCAGGTTATGAACTAATTCAGATATGAACTAATGCTAAAATGAATAGTAAATTTTAGGGGTGGGAAGTTCGGATCTCCCGGTATCTGATACTGCTGGTATTTGGCAGTATCGGGGATACCAGATAGATCCGATAATTCCCTGTACAAGTTCCAGTTCCTGTACCGGATTTTTTTTACATTGCGACCATTGAAATCAATGGCCGCAATGTAAACAAAAAACCCCAAAAAGTTAAAAACCACTTTCCCTCCCCCTCCCAGGCTGCACAGGTGGAAGGGGTGGGCGGGTGGTGTCCTCCCTTCCACCTGCACAGTCTGGGAGGGGGGGGAGGTTGGGGGGGGTTCATTGATTTCGATTGGATACTTCCCCATTGAAATCAATGAAAAAAATCCAGTACCGGTAAACCGGTTTTACCGATAAAACCAATTTTTTTGAAACCGGTAACCGGTAAAACCGATATCCAGTTTTTTTCACTTTGGTCCCACCTCTAGTAAATTTCCATGATTAATATTCACCATTCTGGATAGTCTAGTGGTTAAGTGATTACTATAAAAGTTAACCAACCAACCAAATAAAAAGCTATGGGTGGGAAGTTCAGATCTTCCGGTATCCGATACTGCCGGTATTTGGCAGTATCGGGGATACCAGATAGATCTGATAATTCCCCGTACCGGTGCCGGTTCCTGTACCGAATTTTTTTACATTGCGGCCATTGAAATCAATGGCCGCAATGTAAAAAAAAAGAAAACAAAAAGTTAAAAACCACTTTCCCTCCCCCTCCCAGGCTGCGCGGGTGGAAGGGGGGACACCCCTCACCCACCCTACCCAGCCTGGGATTTTTTTTTTTTTTAAATGGACCCGTGCTTTAGTCCGCCATCAGCTGCCCAGCGGCAGCCAGGGCTATGGAGGCAGCAGCTGAGCTCTCCTCCGGGACCCCACACATGGTTGGCTGGCACTCTCTGTTCAGATACACAATAAATACCATATTATTGTGTATCTGAACATTACCATTACAAGTCTCAAAGGAGGTCCAATGCAGAAGGGAATTAACAGGAAAGTAAACGGCAATATAGTAACAGAGCTGTGATATATTGTAGTAACATAAGTCGGTAAAGTGGTTAGCTGATTAATCTGCTGAACAATAAATGGATACTCAGTAACAAGTTCTTCCCAGAGGGGATCAGATACTAAGGATAGTGGCAGATAACCATTTCAGCTCTTACCACTGTTTTGTTCCTGCTTTGCTTGTGAAAATAAATATTCATTTGGAGTATTTCATTTTGTTTATTTTTAGTCACTTTGGTTTGGTTTGGTCACTGCTAGGGCTGAAATGAGAATCAGTTTGATTCTCAAGAGAATTGAGTACCATCAGTGAGATCTCACAGTGCAAGAATCTCACAAAAATCTCTCTTAAAAAGAAAAAACAAATGTGCATGCACAAAATGACCACTAGGACATTCTAAACATACACAGTCCTTTTCCAAAAAAGGCTGTGCATGCACAGAGTAGCCATGGTGGCCATTCTATGCATGTACAGCTTCTTAATTTTTATTTTTATAATGAAAATGGATGCTGTTCTTCATTTTTGACCATTTTCTATACCCTTGCCTATTATTTTCATATTTTAATTACTAAAATGAATGGAGCTTTGTTCGTTTTAGTAAATTAAAAAATGAAAATGAATTGCACACCCCTTCCTGTGGTTAATACTCACAATTTCGAGTATCATGTTGGGTGTCCAACCTGCTACCCAAGTACAGATCAGGCACTTGATTACCCAGAAACATCAACTATTACCATTACTGAGTTACCGAGTTACCATTTTACTGATCAGTAAACAGTAAATCGGTACAGGGATGCAGAAAAAAATCAGGAACGAAATCGGAACAAGAAGCCAGAAGATCAGGATGAAAACCAGTTAATCGGTAACTCGAGTAGAATGTTGGGCACTAATTGGGTACTGATTAGTGCCCGATCTTGCCTGGTTGGGTCAAGTACTGGAACTTCTGGGTCCTCGATCGACCCATTTCTTGGCCCTCGATTCCGCTCTAGTGCAGACTCTACAACTGCACACTCTCTCCCCCACCCCTCCCTGCATTGGGTGGGTCTACAAACAACAATACACATGCAAGAGGAATAAAATAACTGGAATAAAATATGAGTCAACAGATGCTCAAGTGTGGGAACCCCCAGCCTGTAGTCATTCAAGAGTTTGCCTCCCCCTCCCCACACACACATGGGTCCCAGAACTAAAATAGAAATAATAATGCATTTATATGTAGCATATGTGTAACATACAGCACCAAAGGGCATGCAATGCAGGGAAACCATGAAGGAGATATTATGTTTAAAATAATATATCAAAGAAATAATTATGGTAACACTTTCCTGTTTCCAATGGGCAAATCAGTGTGTCCATCAAACATTCCTATGTTAGCAAGGAGACCAGACCACCTTTACAAACAAGAGTTCTTCCTTCCCTGGATCCAGCTCTGGTAATGGTAGACCCTTTTTTTGTCATATGTTCCAGAATTGCTACTGCTGGGGTCTGTCCTGGTCTGCTGGTAACATCTTCAGTCCCTTCCCATCTGGCCCCCTGGCAGAATGGGAGGGGTTAGCTGAAAGAAGCCTTGGGGATGAACCTGCTTTCAGCAGAGATATGGGAGTACCAATGTATTTTGGTACCGGAACTTGTATTTTGTACCATGTAGCAGTGAAATAACAGCACAGGATGCTTTCCACCCTTTTTCTACAGGAGTGAATAATATGGGGAAGCACCCTTAGAAAAGGTCAATCATGCACACAGGGAAAGGATTTGGAAGATACAGAGTTTTGAGCTCAGTTCCTGGTTCTGTTACTCTGAGCCCTTGGACACACAAATGTTTTTGCATTTCAGTTTTTTCCCACACAGGAAATAATTATAATTCTCTCCTTTCCCATAATTCTTTCCTTTGCCTTCTTGTATGTTTTTATTGTATGCGCTTACTATTTATTTGTAGAGCATCTGTCCGAAAGGTGGTGTAATCCTGACAGATTCCTTTAAGTACAAATGTAATAACTGACATATTTTAAAACCATTAGACTGACTATTTGCATTCTTTAAAGTCTGTATTAACTCCATTATATCACCTCAAAGTGATAGTACTAGCAGGAATTTGGATGGAAAATTTGAAAACTACATCCATCAGCATCTGTACGCACTGACCTCATTTTCTGATTTTTACACTCAAAAGGTGAATGGTCAGCTTTTTGATAAATAAAGCCCATGCCTTCCTAGAAGCCCAAAATCCATCTGCTCCCTTTAACACATTTATGCCAGAATGCGATAGCCTCAGAACTAGTATTTTGCAAGTTTTTAAGAGAATAAAGCTGTGTGTGTCTGTGAAGAGGGGACTTCGAGAAAATGTCAAAATATAAACAAAGGCCTTTTTTACACAGCCCCCGCAGAGTGAGGGGGCTGGGCATGCCGGTGCGTCCACGATGGGTGGGAGGGAGGGGCATGCGCTATGGGCACACACACATCCCTATCCACCCTGCCACTCATCCGCATGCACAAAACAACCACCGTTTCCCCTGTTTGCTCCATGCATGGGGATGAGTGGGAGGTGCATGGGGATGCATATTAGTTGGGAGCCCAGAAGCACCCCCATTCACCACAGTGCCTGCACCATGTCCTTCACACGGGCCACTCCCGCTCATGAACATGCAGTTTTCTGCATTTTTCATGAATGAGAGAGCCCTGTGTAAAAAGGGCCAAAGTTTTAAAACTACTTAGTTGAACTTGTGAATCTCCCATTGGCTTCAGTGGGATTCAACCAGCACAACTGCATGAGGTTACAGACATAATTATTATTCTTTTTGAAGTTTTTAAAGTGTTCTTTCCCCAGCAGAGGCCTGAGTATCCAGACTCCACAGGTCTAGGCACGTCGGAATTCTGAATCCCATCTATTTACCTCATTGGTTTCACTGGTCCATCTCTCTTTGGTGGGAGATAATTTCTGAAATGTCTGGATTTGCAGTGATTGGAGTCCCTCCAAGATTAGGGCACTGCTGCAGATAGGCTAGGAAGGCACTGCTGCTGCCACCAATCAGCTGTTTCATGAAGATACGAATGTTTTGCTCCTGGTCAACTGCTGCTGCTTTTAGCTTTGCATTGCAGTGGCAATAACAGCTAAACACTCTCCTGAAGTAAATGATATTGCAAAGGAAGCAAACGGTACTCTGGAATCTCTGTGGGGTAGAAATTACATGTATAATAGGGAAGTGTATAGCGGTCAACCTATACTATCGTCCTCCTGACCAGGACAGTGAGACTGACTGTGAAATGCTAAGGGAGATTAGACAGGCTACTAAAGTTGTAAACCCAATAATAATGGACGATTAAAATTACCCTCATATTGACTGGGTGAATGTGTCCTCAGGGCGGGATGCAGAGATAAAATTTCTAGATATCATAAATGACTGCTTCCTGGAGCAGCTCGTCCTGGAACCAACAAGAGAAGGAGCCATTTTGGATCTAATCTTAAGTGGAGTGCAGGATTTAGTATGAGGGGTAACGGTGCTGGAGCCACTGGGAAATGGTTATCATAATATAATCAAGTTTGACATACTCACAGGAGGGAAAATGCCAAATAAAACCACTGTGGTAACATATAACATTTGAAAGGGAAACTATGTAAAAATGAGGACACTAGTTAGAGAGAAATTTAAAGGAGAAGTTACAAGAATTAAATGTCGACAGACAGCATGGAGACTATTTAAAAACACCATCTTGGAAGCTCAGATTAAATGTATTCCACAAATTAAGAAATGTAGGAAGAGGAGCAAACATCTGCCTGTGTGGCTAAATGGCAAGGTGAAGGAGACTATTGGAGCCAAAAGGGCATCCTTTAAAAATTGGAAAAGGAATCCCAATGAGGTAAATAGGGAAGAGCATAAGCATTAGTGGTGGGACCCTGGGCCCATTACCGGTT
>QEPC01005770.1:43063-64557 GCA_003113815.1 Sphenodon punctatus | reverse complement strand
ATTCACATGAAGCCAGCATACATTGTTTCTTGCAGACATCCAGTATTCAACTTACACACAAATGCATACACCAACATGTGTGGAAAATAAGCTCTTTTTAGGATTATTAATACCCTATTTAAATGGAGAAGGTTCTTCTTTGTTAGGGGGTTTCAGTGTGCGGTGGTTTACAAGGAAACCTCTTGCTATGAAAACACTACGCGCAGGTGTCTTGGGACAGGGCTTGGCAGTGTCCCTGTCCATGCATGACAACATTTTGAGCTCTAGCGTCACCTCCGGAGGGAAAGGGAACCATCCCTCCTAGCGGGGACGATAGGGAGCCTGATTTGGGGTCCTGCAGGATGGAGAGGGCTGAGATGGTACTTGCATACACAAATTTTAGCAGGTTGCTTTTTATCTGTTTCTTCCTATATCATTTCCCAAATCTGGGAACAAGCAGAGGTAACATCATTCAAGGATTGGGTCCTATAATTAATCATAGCAATCTGTAAGCGAGTGCGTACTGCTGGCTGGAGGCCAGGCACTGCATCAGGATTTAACCCTGAGTGTAATTTAAAAGCAATAAGGAGCAAAAAGAGACGAGCACTAGGACCCTGCGGAAAATTTCAGGAGAAACCAAAGCTGAAGCCATTTCTCCCTCAATGGAGCAGCCCGGGGAGAAAGGAGAGTCACAGGGAATAGGGAACACTTTAAAGGGGATCCCAAAGTTTCAGGACGAGGAGAAAAACATTCCTGAACAGTGGATTGATTGGCTTCATCGTCCCATAGACATCAGGCATCCATTTGTTTCAAGTGAGTTAATACTGGGATACAAAAAGAGCCAGTCAAAAAAACAAACAAACTGCAGCTCTGGTTGATCCCGAGTGTAGAGAAATTCCATTTCTCAACCCATTTTACAGCTGATTTTCCATACTGGCGAGCCATGTATCCCACCGGGCTAACTCCCAGTGAGTCTTTAGACTCTGCCGTTCCCATTATAATCAGTACAGCAGCAGGATTGCAATCAAATCAAACTCTGAGGCAGCCTGGAGAACTTAGTTCTGATACCTGCACACCCGGACCCCCTGGGATTTTTAAACAGATGCAGCACTTACCGCAGGATCTCCAAGGGACTCCTGTGTTCCTCGAATCCCACTTCTGACACCAGAATTGATGTGGATTTTCGTGGGTAAAATATCGAGACGAGGAGGCTGCCAGAAGATATAAACAGATGAGCTCTTTATTCAGCAGATATCACAGCACTGCGGGCCTCCAGGATCAATAGATCCCGAGCACAACCAACAAAGGGCAGTACTTTCTTTATACAGAAATTCTTAGGTGGAAGGCCCATACATAGTTTGTCGCTTCGGCACACAAGGAGTGTATTACAGCATAACTCACAAACTCATTAATTAGAGAAAAGACAGTTCACTTCTAAGTTCAGATAAGAGAGGAGTTAGGGAGGTATAGGGAGGGTCTTTATTTAGACCAAACCCAGGTGCATTCTTGAGCTAAAGGAGTCCTCCCTATATGCAAGGTAATCTTCAAAGGTGGGGCTTATCTATGTGAGGAAAAGCAGAGCCTGTCCAATTTTAAGAGTGAAGCAAGCATTCCTAGCATGGCGGGGTAACTACAGGTTATAGGCTCTTAATATTGTCTAAGATGGCAGAGGGTACTATAGAGCAAACAGAAATATTAGGGTTTTCTTCATCATAACGCAGGCCAAAAAGGAATTTGAGTAGCAACTTGCTAAAGATGCTAAAACTAATAATAAAACCTTTTTCAAGTACATCAGAAGCAGGAAACCTGCTAGAGAGTCAATTGAGCTGTTAGATGACCAGGGAGTGAAAGGACATTGCAGAGAAGCTAAATGAGTTCTTTGCTTCGGTCTTCACTGCAGAGGATGTTGGGGAGATACTCACACCTGAACCTTACTTTGTAAGTGATGAATTCGAAGAGCTGTCACAAATCAACATGACTCTGGAGGAGGCCCTAGAGCAAATTGACAAATTAAATACTAATAAATCTTTAGGACCAGATGGTATTCACCCCAGAGTTCTGAAGGAACTCAAATATGAAATTGCAGACCTACTGTTAGTAATTTGTAACCTATCGCTAAAATCTGCCACTGTACCAGAGGACTGGAGGGTGGCAAATGTAACCCCAATATTTAAAAAGAGATTCAGAGGTGATCCTGGAAACTACAGACCAATAAACTTTACATTTAAATCACTTTTAGGGGGGAAAGAGAAGACGGATGGAAGTGAAATGTTGCCTGTGGACATTAGTATTTTCCCTTATCTGTTTCATCTTTACTGCCAATGGCATATATGCCCCTAGAGTTCACAATATTTGTAGCTATTATTTGCCAAGTAGGTCAGGGGGCACAACCTTTGACTGTTGGGAACTGGGAGAGAATGGATCACTCCATTAGGACCTGTTGGGTACTTCTCTGAAGTGACCAAGAATGGGCACTGTCTGAGACAGGATGCTGGGCTTGGTGGACCATTGGTCCGACCAACCAAGTATGACATGTCTTACATTCTTAGCTTCATTTGTTTCTCCTTAATCCACAATTGTCGTCACCTTCTTTGAACGGGATGCAATAAAGTCGTCAGCTTCATGTTTATTCTTCCATGTATTTTTATATCCACCAACTGCTTGGATTACTGTTATAATGTTACCATGTGTAATTTGCCACTGTTGAATCAATAGCAGTCTAGGCACTGGAGACGTTGCACCTTCACTGTGCTATTGATAGCAAGAGGAGTGTATGATTTCTTTTATTTATTTTCCTTAATCCCATATCTCAAGCCTGAGCATCATCAGAAGGAAGTGCAAGAACTATTTATTTGGCTGAGCTTTTGGTGGGTGGAGATAGGGCTTGGGTGGTAGGTGCAGGGGGGTTAATTGGTCTTTTATATGGTTACGTTTTATTGACTTTTTTTTCTTTTGTAAACTGTCCTGAGCCTGCAGGAAAGGTGTAATGACTACGTGTGTGGTACTTGAACCGGGAGGTAGTGGAGGACCCCAGTTCAAGTTTTGCCTTATCCAGAAACTCAGTGGGTGACTCTGGGCCAGTTACAATATTCTCTCAGCCTAATTTACCTCACAGGGTTGTTGTGAAGATTAAAGTTGTGTTTGTTAATTATATGTAAAGTACTCGAAGTGCCATGGCAGGGGGACGCTATATACAAATATTATTATTATTATTATTATTATTATTATTATTATTATGACTGGGGAGGTGGTGTCACTATTATTTTTAAAGAGACATGGCCTGTTAGGAGGTATCCAGTCCAGGAGATTCTGGGGATTGAGGTCCTCCATGTGGTGTTCGATTTGGCTGGGGGCAATCTTGGGGTTCTGCTGGTTTACCGGACCCCTTCCTGCCCTGTAGCATCCCTTGCCACTCTAGCAGAGCTGGTCTCGGCAGTGGTGTTGAACTCCTCCAGGACTTTGGTCCTGGTGGATTTCAATGCCCATGCCGAAGCCGGCCTTGTGGGAGCGGAGCGAGAGTTCATGGCCACCATGACAACCATGGACTTGTCCCAAGTTGTTAACTGCCTGACCCATGTGACGGGATATACCCTCGACCTGGTGTTCTGTTATGGACTTGAGGCGGGTGATCTAGTAGTGGGGGATGTGAGGGTCACACCCTTGTCATGGACGGATCATTACCTCCTACAGGCCAGTCTCTTAGCACGCCAACCCCAGAAGAGGAATGGACCAGTTAAGATGGTCCACCCCTGGAGGCTGATGAAAACTCAATGGTTCCAGAAGGCCCTGGGGGATCTAACCTTAGACCCTGATGGTCACTCTGTTCCATGCCTGGAACAGCTTTCTCGGGGAGGCCATTGACAGGGTGCCTCTGAGATGCCTCCTACCTCTGTCTCGTCACTGCAGGGCCCCTTGGTTTACTGAGGGGCTGCGGTGTATGAAGCAGGCAGGTAGGCGACTAGAGCGATGCTGGCGTCGGACTTGTGCTGAATCCGACCGACTTCTCCATAGGGCCCATTTGTGGTCCTATGTTGAGGCTGTGAGGATGGCAAAGAAAGAATTCTTTGCTGCCCTCATAGAGTCTGCAAAGTCTCATCCAGCAGAGCTGTTCCAGGTGGTGTGGGAGCTGGTCAGTCCAGCCTCCCTCCACCTAGACAGGGACTTGTCCGAGTTGTCTCATGCCCGCTGTGAGGAGTTTGCCATCTACTTTCCAGACAAGATCACTCGGATCCAGAGCAACTTTGACACTGGATTAGGAACTGTAGAGATGGAGTGCGAGGTGATGGAGGCTCCGTCTGGTTCATCTTATTGGGCTGAGTTTCAGGAAGTGACGTCAGTCAATGCTGTGGATGTCCTCAGGTCTGTGAGAGCCTCCAGTTGTGAATTAGATCCATTCCCATCCTGGTTGGTGAAAGCCTCCAGGGATACATTGGGGACGGTGCTGGTGAGGGTAATCAATGCGTCCCTTTCGCAGGGGAGATTGCCCCCCGGTCTGAAGGAGGCCATGGTGCACCCCCTGCTGAAGAAGCCATCCTTGGATGTGGCTACTCACCAGCTACCGACCTGTCTCTAGCCTTCCTTTTTTAGGGAAGGTTATTGAACTGGTGCTGACACTGCAGCTCCAGGCTCATCTTGCCAGTGTCAGTTTCCTCAAACCATTTCAATCAGGGTTCTGCCCCGGCTATGGTACAGAGACAGCGCTGGTGGCCTTGGTGGACTATCTCTGCCAGGAGATGGATGCAGGACGTTCAATGCTTCTGATCCTGCTAGATCTCTGCCGCTTTTGACACAGTGGACCATGGGCTGCTTTTGAGATGATTGCTACCCCTGGGGTGTCTGGATGGGACTGTCCTTGGATGGCTCCTATCATTCCTCTCAGGGAGAAGCCAGCGGGCTGTACTGGGGGCTGAGTCTTCCAGCCCCCGGGCCCTGGATTTTGGCATTCCGCAAAGTTCTATTCTGTCTCCATTATTGTTTAATGTCTATATGCAGCCCTTGGGGGAGATCGTGAGAGGGTTTGGTGTGCGCTGCCACCAATATGCTGATGACACCCAGCTTTACCTCTCTTTTTCAATTGACCCAGGTCCTGCCATCTCAGTACTGTCCTAATGTTTGGAGGCCATGGCGGATTGGTTACAGCAGAGCAGACTGAAGCTCAGTCCTAATAAGATGGCTGTGGGTGATGGCAGTGGGTAGGGTGAGGGAGGTGTCAGTTCCCCTCGTAGAGGGGGACCGCCCTCCCATAGCCCAGCAGGTTTGGAATCTGGGAGTATTATTGGACTCAGATCTCCACCTAGATTGGCAGGTGGAGATGGTGGCAAAGGCTTCTTTCCACCAGCTGTATCTGGTGCAGAGGCTGTGTCCATATATTTCCAGATCTGACCTGACCACCCTCATTCATGCCTTCATCACCTTGAGGCTGGACTACTGTAACGCACTCTATGTAGGGCTTCCCTTTATGCTAGTTCAGAGGATGCAGCTAGTGCAAAATGTGGCGGCTCATGTCCTTACGTGGACGAGCCGACTGGAGCATATTACTCCCGTGCTCTGCACGCTGCACTGGCTGCCTATAGCGTACCGAGCCAGATTCAAGGTTTTGGTTTTGGCCTATAAAGTCCTACATGGTCTTGGCCCCTCATATCTCATGGACTGACTCACCCTTTGCACCCCAGAGTGACCCCTTCAGTCCTCTGGGGGTGCCTTCTTGGAGGTCCCTCGCGTAAAGCAGGACCCCACAATGGAGAGGGCATTCTCGGTGGCCGGGCTGCAATTATTAAACTCCCTCCTGGAGGAAGCCCGTCTAGGCCCAAGTTTGTTGGCCTTCCGCTGGGCCTGCAAGACTTTATTTATTTATTTATTTATTTATTTATTTTCTAGATTTTTACCCCACCCCTCCTTAGAACAGCTCGGGGTGGCTTCCAACAATAAAAAAAATACGTATAAAATACATATAAAACAATTTAAAATACATCAAAAACAATTCAAGGAATTAAAACAGGGCCCGGGAAAACAGTAAAACAATAAATAGGGTAGGGGAGATAAAACCCTCTAACCCCACCCCCTCGCCCCCTCTCCAAAGACCTGGGTGAACAGCCAGGTTTTACAACTTTGCCGGAATGTCAATAGTCTTGGGGCCAGGTGAGCTTCCTCCGGAAGGGAGTTTCAAAGGCGTGGCCCGGCCACCGATAATGCCCTCTCCATTGTGGCCCCCTGCCAAGAAGGCAGCCCCAGCAGACCGAAGGAGCTGATCTGGGGCGCAGAGGGCGAGGTGGTCCCTGAGGTACGAGGGGCCCAGACCATGAAGGGCCTTGTAGATCAACACCAAAACCTTGAACCTAGCTCGGCACGCTGTTGGCAACCAGTGCAGAGTCCGGAGCACAGGTGTAATATGCTCCCGATGACCCGTCCCCAAAAGGAGATGGGCCGCTGCATTCTGCACTAGCTGCAGCCTCCAAACTAGGAACAAGAAAAGCCCCACATAGAGCACGTTGCAGTACTAGTCCAGCCTCGAGGTGTCGAAGGCATGGATGAGGGAGGCCAGGTCTGGGCCAGAGACGAACGGACACAGTCTCCACACCAGATGCAACTGGCGGAAAGCAGTCTTCACGACTGCCTCCACATGCTGCTCCAGGCGGAGATCCGCATCCAATATCACCCCCAGACTCCGGACCTGCTGAGCTATAGGAGGCTGAACCCCCCCAATCAGGGGGGCCACTGCCTCCCTCACTCTCCCCACCAGCATCACCTCCATCTTATTGGGGTTAAGTTTCAGTCTGGTCTGCTGCATCCATTCCGCCATGGCCTCCAAACACTGGGATAGCAACGAGACAGCAGGGTCTGGGTCAGTTGAAAAGGAGAGGTACAGCTGAGTATCATCAGCATATTGGCAACATTGCACCCCGAACCTTTTCACGACCTCCCCCAAGGGCTGCATATATACATTAAATAATAATGAAGACAGAATGGAACCCTGCGGAATGCCACATGATAAAGCGTGGGTGCAAGATGTCTCATCCCCTAGCACCACCCGCTGGCTCCTCCCCGAGAGGAATGAATGGAACTATTCAAGAACAGTCCCATCCAGACCCCCCAGGTCATGCAGCCATCTCAACAGCAGCCTATGGTCCACGGTATCAAAAGCGGCTGAGAGATCTAGCAGGATGAGAAATGTTGAACATCCTACATCCATCTCCTGGCGGAGGTCTTCGACCAAGGCCACCAACGCCATCTCAGTGCCATAGCCAGGGTGGAACCCAGATTGAAAAGGGTCCAGGAAACCAATGCTATCTAGATGCACCTGGAACTGGATCGCCACCGCCCACTCAATAACCTTCGCTAAAAAGGGAATGTTAGAGACAGGTCAGTAACTGGCCAGCGCATCCACATCCAAAGATAGTTTCTTCAGCAGGGGGTGCACCACATCCTCCTTGAGACTGGGTGACAACCTCCCCTGATGCAAGGACGCGTTCACCACTTTTGCCAGCACTGTCCCCAACGTCTCCCTGGAGGTTTTCACCAGCCAGGACGGGCATGAATCGAGTTCGCAACAGGTGGCCCTCAGAGACCCCAAGACATCTGCCGCATCGGCCGGGGTAACTTCCTGAAACTCCGCCCACAAAGCTGGACCGGACGGGGCCTCCATCACCTCTCTCTCTCCCCCTACTGCCCCTAATCCCGCGTCAAAGTCGCTCTGAATCCAAGCGATCTTGTCTGTGAAGTAGTTGACAAACTCCTCACAGCGGGCCTGGGACAAGTCCCCGTCCAGGCGGAGGGAGTTCGGACTGACCAGCCCCCGCACCACCCAAAACAGTTCCGCTGGGCGTGACATCACAGATGCTATGGGGACAGCAAGGAACTCCTTCCTTGATGTCCTCACAGCCTCAACATAGGACTGCAAATGGGCCCTATGGAGAAGTCAGTCGGAGTCAGATTGAGTCCGATGCCAGCGTCGCTCCAGCCTCCTGCCTACTCGTTTCATACACCGCAGTCCCTCAGTAAACCAAGGGGCCCTGTGATGATGAGACCGAGGCAGACGGCGTCTGTTGGCTGTTCTCCCAGGCCTTTGGAGGATGGGAGGGGGGATGGGATAAAAGGTTGGATGGGTGGTTTTTAGGGGATTTTAGATGTTTTAAATTGTGTGTTTGATTGTTATTTTAAAATCATTTTTGTATTGTATTTGTATTTTTCTATTGTAAGCCACCTCAGGAAGCCACGTCAGGATGGCATGAAGGGGCAGCTAAGAAATGCAAATAAATAAATAAATAAATAAATATAAATTCAAATAAATAATAAATAATTATTTTTATTTCATTGGTCTGACTCAATATGGCACTACTTATGTTCTTAAGATATATCAAATACCAAGAAATTAAAAAGTTATAAAGACTGTAAGCTCTTAGGCAGGGACCATGTCTATTTTATTCTCTGTAAAGCACCAGGTACATTTCTGGTGCTATATAAATAATAATAATAATAATAATAATAATAATAATAATAATAAAATTAAAAAGTGAATTCCATGGTGACAACAAAGACAAATTCTAATATTTTCTTGTGGGAATGAATATGCAAATTGTATCCACGAATTCAAGAAGGCACCTTGGTTTCAGCCTTAGCACAATGCCATATGCACTTCTCTTCTTTGGGATATCAGGAAGTTATGCCAGCTAGGAACACTTTATACCCAGCCTGTTGTTTTGATAAAATCTTTCCAAAATGTTGAACTCTTTTTTCACATGACAGTGGAAAACAGACATTGTATTAAAACAGTTATCTCCCACTTGAACAGAGATGGACAAATCAGAGCAGCTTACGTTTACAGAGGGACTACAAAATGATGCTTAAATCCATTGTGTTTGTTCTCCTCCGAACTTCACTTGGCAAAGCTGACAGGTTCTGCTGCTGCAACCGTTGCTGTCAAAGCTTGGCATGTCCTCAACAATCCTGGAGGAAGGAAGGACTCTATTATTTGTTTCTGGGTTTCACTTTCCTCCTGCTTCTGACTGTTTGAAAGGGCATTTTCTGTACTTTCAGGTGCTACTCTTACTGACAATATATTCTGCTTAACAGTTTGAAAAAGATTCTCCTTTAAGAGCACACTCACACAATGTTCTTTTAGAGCGGGATGTCACAGAAACCCACATTCTGATTTTTCTGCACCCCCTGGAAGAAGACAAGGACTCATAGAGATGGAATTTAAAGGCTGCACTCTTTATTGCCAATCAGATTTGTCAAATTCGTAACAACATGGGTCCAGTGGGTCATGACATTAAACAGTAACAAGAGGGCAGCCTGATGTACCCTCAAGTGCTGCCACTGATAAATTTGCTACACATTAAATGTTGACCCTACTCCATTGGTAGGTTATGGGCAGGCTGAAGCTAGTGTTCCAATCCAGGACTATGCAGCAGGGAAGGAATGAAATCACTAGGTTCCCCATGACTGCTTTTATAATTGAGATCTTCCAGGGCCAGATCTCCCTGGCCAGTTCACCAACACCTGGCCATGCCCAACCCATTGGTGTAGCTCACAGTTCCCATCTCATAAAGAGGTGTCACATTAATTTAAGATTAATTTGCATATAACTTAACCCTAACAACCACTGGACCCCTGCAAGAGTGTGAAAAATATACTTTAAAAACCCCCATCAATCCAAAGGCACGAACAATAGCAAATTAACATTGACGCCTATGCTAGCTATCAGTCAGTCTCTAACCCATTTTGGGTAGGGGGTGTGAGGGTGTCGAGTGGTGGTATCCCCTGCTGCCAGGGCGGAGCAGCCGGAGAGGGGCCAGGGCTGGGGGGGCGAGCCAGGGGGGCCTGTAGCCATTGGGGTCATGATGGGACGGGGGAGATATGGGTCTAAACGGGGTGGTATAAGATTAGTAAAGCGGGACAGGTGCCTGTTGTAGGTCCTGCTCACTCACCCGTTAGCGACTGGACAGGGAAATTGAGACCAGAGGATCCCCCGACCCTTTGCTGCTGCTGTTGAACGTGAGATCAGTGGTCAACAAAGCAACAACTATCCAGAAACTGGTCCTGGACTGTGCCACCAATCTCATGGGCATTATGGACACCTGGCTGGACCTTGAGTCGGAGCCTATCTTGACTGACCTTGTTCCAGCCAGATATTCCATGCTGCATCAGCCATGGTCGGAGGGCCGGGGGCCGGTGTGGCTATGATTTTTAGAGAATGGTGGTTGGTTAGGAGATATCTGGTGCCAACCATAGTAGGGATTGAGGCTCTTCACCTGGTCTTCAATTTGGTGGGGGACAGTTTGGGGATGCTGCTCGTATACCATGCACCTACCTGTACAACAGCTTCTCTACATGCTCTGGCAGAGGCGGTGGCGGTGGCGGGAGTGGTGTTGCTGTCCCCAAAGGCATTAGTCTGGGGGGATCTCAACATTTACATCAACGCTGATCTCTGGGGGGCGGAGCATGAGTTCATGGTCACCATGGCAACCAAGGGCCTGTCCCAGATGGTCAGCAGCCTGACACACCAGGAGGGACATACTCCCGATCTCATGTTTTGCACTGGCCTTTAGGCATGTCCTCCGCTATTGGGGGAGATATCAACGGTGCCCTTGTCATGGTTGGATCATTATTTCCTACGGACCTCTCCCTCAGTGCATGTCTGCCCCCAGAAAGGTGTGGAACCAATTTGACTGGTTCACCCCCGGAGACTAATGGAACCGGAACGGTTCTTGTTGGATTTCAGGGAGTTACCCTTGAACCTCGACAACTGTCTCATCGATGACCTCGTTGCACTATGGAACACTTTGCTGACTGAGGCCATTGATCAGACAACTCCTCAACATCTGCTGCCCAGGTGACAGCACCACAGGCCTGCATGGTTTTCAGAGGAGCTGTGAGTGCTGAAGCGAGAAGGCGGCAGTTGGAGCGACGGTGGCATTGTTATCATACTGAAGCTGACAGATTGCAGCATAGAGCCTGTTTATGAGCATATGCTGAGGCTATGAGGGCAGAAAAAAGAGCTTTTTTTGCTGCTCTTATAGCATCTGCAAAATTGCACCCAGCGGAGCTATTCCAGGTGGTGCAGGGGCTGGTCAGTCCGGCCTCCCACAACCCTGGAGTGGAGTCATCTACAGCATGCTGTGATAGGTTTGTGAATTATTTTGTGGATAAAATCATTCGAATTCACTATGATTTTGATGCTGCACTTATTACACTAGGAGAATCAGAGGTTATGGAAGTCAAGCCTTGTTCGGTTTTATTGGATCAATTTCAGTTGGTGACACTTACTGATGAGGTCGAGACCCTTGGGGCTGTTAGGACCACCTCTTGTGAATTAGATCCATGCCCATCTTGGCTAATTAAATTTTGCCGGGAGACAATGGGACCGTTGCTGGTGGGGGTGGTCAATGCCTCCCTTCGGGAGGGCAGAGTGCCGGAATATCTCAAAGAGGCAGTGGTGCAGCCTCTGCTCAAGAAACCATTGCTTGACGTTGACTCCCTTACGAGCTATCAACCTGTCTCTAACCTTCCCTTTTTAGGGAAGGTTATTGAGCGGGTGGTGGCTCAGAAGTTGCAGGGGCATCTCAACCGCGTCAGTTTTCTGGATCCCACGCAGTCAGGATTTCATCCAGGTCATGGCATGGAGACTGCAATTTTGGCTTTGTTGGATGATCTGTGGCGAGAGATGGATCAGGGCCGCTCGACCCTGTTGGTCCTATTAGACCTGTGAGCTGCCTTTGATACGGTGGATCACGAGATGTTGGTGGCGCACCTGTGGGAATGTGCAGGGGTGGGCAGAAATGTTCTTGAATGGTTCTGCTCATTCCTGACTGGGAGAACCCGAGTGGTACTCAGGTAGTGTTTTTCATCATACCAAGACCTCATGTGTGGTGTCCCTCAGGGTTCGGTGTTGTACCCCCTCTTGTTCAACATATACATGCAGTGTCTTGGAGAGGTGATCAGGAGGTTTGGTGTATGGTATCACCAGTATGCTGATGACACTCAGCTATACCTCTCTTTTTCAACCGACCCAGACTCCGCATTCTCCATGCTTATTCGATGTCTGACAGCTGAGGGATTGGTGAGGGCTAATCGACTGCAGTTGAATCCCGACAAGACAGAGGTGATACTGGTGAGAAAGGTGATGGAGTTAACGGCCCTCATTATTTCTGGGGTCTGTCCTCCATTGGTTCAGATGTATGGAGTCTGGGGGTACTCCTCAATGCAGTTCCGCCTGGATGTCCAGGTGGAGGCTGTGGAAAGAGGTGCCTTTCACCAATTACATCTGGTACGTCAGTTTAGACTGTAAGTGTCGGACTCCAACTGGCCACCATCATTCATGCTTTCATCACCTCTAGATAAACTATGGTAACGCACTCCTACATGGGACTACCCATGGTGAAGTTCTGGAGGCTGCAGATGCTGCAGAATGTGGAGGCCCATCTCCTGGTGGGACTGGGCTGTCAGGAGCGCATTACACCAGTGCTCCATTCTCTACACTGGCTGCTGATAGTCTTCCGAACCCGAATGAAGGTTTGGATTTTAACCTATAAATCCCTAAACCGTTTGGGCCCTGCCTATTTGAGAGACCGCATCACCCCCTGGGTACTGGACCCTGAGGTTATCGGGGGATGCCCACCTTGTGGTCCACTGAGTCTTCTGGGGGGGGCACACAGGGGAGGGCATTCTTGGTGGTCATGCCGAGGCTGTGGAATTCCCTTCCAGTGGGAGTGCGTCTGGCCCCAGACCTCCCCTCCTTTCGTAAAAGCTACAAGACCTTACTGTTCCACCAGGCATTTGGCAGGGGAGATGGGGCTGGGGGTGGGAGGAGAGGGATGAGGATGTGATTGTAAGTTTTATAGTTTTATGATTTTAGTTATTGAGGTACACTGTTGTGAGCCATCCTGAGCTGCCCGTGGCAGGAGGGGTGGGATATTAAATACTTTTAATAAATAATAAATAATAAATAACCTTCCCTTTTTAGGGAAGGTTATTGAACGTGTAGTAGCTCAGCAGCTCCAGGGGCATCTGGATTGTATCAGTTTCCTTGACCCCTCGCAGTCCGGCTTTCATCCAGGCTATTTCACTGAGACTCCGCTTGTGGCCCTGATCAAAGATCTGTGCCAGGAGTTCCTTTCCATTCCATTCCATTCCATTCTTAATTTATACCCTGCACTCTCCTGCCAGGCAGCTCGAGGTGACTTGCATATCATATCATAACACAAAAATACCGCCCAGAAGGACCAATACAATCCTCAATAAACAAACAATCTTTCACAATTTAAATATCCCTCATAATTTAAATAATATAAGTAAATTCATTTTATACATAATATATAACACCCGCCATCATTTACCTCCCCGCCCCTACCCTGCTGCCATTAGGGAGGGGCCTACCTCCCCCCCCAACCATTTGCTTTCACCAGGATGGGTGGTCTCTTCATACTACACAATACAAACAATATATCATAAATTCTTAATAAAGCAAAACAAACCCCTTACAATGCACACAATTACAGCATACAGCAGAAATATCACCCTCCCCTCATTTCTCAATACCACTTTCAATATCCAACTGACTACTCTCATTAATTCCCATCCCCCACCCACCTACTGCCAGGGGGGGCACTTTCCTCATCCTCCTGACCTGCTCTCACTAGGGGCAGATTCCTCTACGTACCAACTCCCCTTCCCACCAAATCCTCACAATATCAGTCTTATTGCCTGGCCCCAGTCATTGGACCCAGCCAAAGGTCCCAGCCAAAGGTCCCCTTCGGCACATGCCACCAGCACAGATGCCGGCATAGCTTTCGGCTGTTCCAAGCTCTAGTAAGGGCAGCTTGGAAACTGACTTTCCACGGCCCCACCCCTTGTCAAACACAGCTGTGTTTGCCTCTCACTCCTGCTGCTGGGTTCGCCTCCCTGAACTTGCCGACACTCCGGCTCAGGGGCAACAGACCATGCACCCCCAAACAAGATCTCAAGAGGGGGGCGGCGCTGGCCATAGTCACTTCCCCTGTCCCAGGTAACCTCCGTGCCCAGCATCTCTCCACTACCACTCGCGCACTGCAGACGGGCTGGGGCAGGGGTTGGGCTGCTTGCTGTTCTCACTGTCTGCACACCTTTGGCCATTCCCAACTCTTGTAAGGGCAGCCTTGAAGCTGGATGTCCCCAGCCCCACCCCCTTGTCAAATGCAGATGCATTTGCCTCTCACTCCTGCTGCTGGGTTCGCCTCCCCAAACTCGTTGACACTCCGGCTCAGGGGCAACAGACCACACACACACACACAAGATCTCAAGGGGGGGGGACCAAGGGCGGTCCTCTCTTCTTATTTTGTTAGATTTTTCAGCCGCTTTTTATACAATTCACCATGAGATGTTGGTGATCCCCCTGTGGGATCATGTCGGGTTGGGCTGGACTGTTCTTGAATGCAAATTGTTCCCTAGAATTAAAGTATGCAAACTGTTCCCTAGAATCTTTATGGATAGAAATTCCAGGTATAAAGGGGAAGAGTATCACAGTAGGGCTATACAATCGTCCCCCTGACCAGGATGGAAAGATTGATAAAGCAATGCTAAAAGAGATTAGACAGGCTACTAAAGTCAGCAACATAATAATAATGGGTGACTTCAATTACCCTAATATTGATTGGGTGAATGGTTCCTCAGGGCGGAATGTGGAGGTCAAATTTCTGGATTCCGTAAACGACTGCTTCTTAGAACAGCTGGTTCTGGAACCAAGAAGAGGAGGAGCTATTCTAGATCTAGTTCTGAATGGCTTGCAGGACCTGGTGCAAGGAGTAACTGTGGTTGAGCCACTAGGTAATAGCGATCATAATATGATCAAATTTGACATTATATCTGGAGGAAGAAAGACAAACAAAAGTACAGCAGTAGTATTTAACTTGAAAAAGCGACACTATGAAAAACTAAGGAAACTAGTTAAAAAGAAACTAAAAAGCACAGTTGCAAGGCCAAAAGTTTGCAAGAGGCGTGGAGACTGTTTAAAAACACCCTTCTGGAAGCCCAGATTAAATGCATCACACAAGTTAAAAAAGGAAGCAGAAAGACCAAAAGTCTTCCACTGTGGCTAAATGGGGAGGTGAAAGAGGCTATTAGAACCAAAAAGGCATCCTTTAAGAAATGGAAGGCTAGTCCGAATGAAAATAATATGAAAGAGCATAAACACTGGCAACGTAAATGGAAAATGTTCATAAGGCAGGCCAAGAGATATTTTGAAGGGGGGCTTGCTAAAGAAACAAAAACAAGCAACAAAAACTTTTTCAAATACATCAGAAGCAAGAAGCCTGCTACGTAGTCAGTTGGGCCATTAGATGACAAGGGACTAAAAGGAGCGCTCAGGGAGGATAAGGACATTTCAGGGAAGCTGAATGAGTTCTTTGCATTGGTCTTCACTGTGGAGGATTTTGGGGAATTACCTACACTGGATTCTTGCTTTGTGGGCGAGGAATTAGAAGAGCTGTTACAAATCAATGTGATGTGGGAGGATGTTCTAGGGCATATTCACCAGGGCCACATGGCATTCACCCCAGAGGAACTCAAATATGAAATTGCAGACCTATTCTTAGTAATTTGTAACCTGTCACTAAAATCTGCCACTGTACCTGAGGACTGAAGGGTGGCAAATGTAACCTCGATATTTAAAAAGGGATCCAGAAGCAATCCTTGAAACTACAGACCAGTGAGCTTGATGTCTGTGCCAGGCAAAATGGTGGAAACCATAATTAAGGACAGAATTACAGGGCATGTTGACAAACATGGCTTAATGAGGAAGAGTCAACACGGGTTTAGTAAAGGTAAGTCATGCCTCACTAACCTGTTGGAATTCTCTGAGGGTGTAAATAAGCATGTGGACAAGGGAAACCCAGTCGATATAGTGTACATCCATTTCCAGGAAGTATTTGATAAGGTCCCTCATGAAAGACTCTTGAGAAAATTAAAAAATCATGGGATAGATGGTAGTGTCTTACTATGGATCAGAAACTGGTTAAAAGATAGAAAGCAAAGGGTTGGACTAAATGGTCAGTTTTCACAATGGAGAGATGTAAAAAGTGATGTGCCACAGGGATCTGTATTGGGACCAGTGCTGTTTAATGTATTCATTAATGAGTTGGAAAAGTGTGTTTAGAGTGAGGTGATCAAATTTGCAGATGACACCAAGTTATTCAAGGTAGTTAAAACATGAGCAGACTGTGAGGAACTGCAATGGGCTCTTATGACACTGGGTGTCTGGGCATCTAAATCAAAAATGAGTTTTAATGTGGACAAGTACAAAGTGATACACTTAGGGAAAAATAATCCAAACTATGCTGCATACAGAATGCTGGGTACTAAGCTAGGAGTTACCACTCAGGAAAACGATCTGGGGGTGGTTGTGGACAATACAATGAATTCCACAGCGCAGTGTGAGGCAGCAGTCAAAAAAAGCAAACAGAATGTTAGGAATTATTTGGAAGTGGATAGAAAATAAAATGGAGGATGTCATAATGCCTCTATATAAATCAATGGTGCAACCACACCTCGAATATTGTGTGTAGTTCTGGTCGCCGCACCTCAAAAAGACATAGCTGAACTAGAAAAGGTGCAGAGAAGGGCAGCAAAAATTATAAAGGCATGGATGGGCTTCCGTATGAGGAGAGTCTTGGTAGGTTGGGGCTCTTCAGCTTGGAGAAGAGATGACTGATGGGAGATATGATAGAGATCAATAAAATCATGAATGGTGTGGAACTAATAAACAAGGAACAGTTATTTGCCCTCTTAGCTAATACTAGAACTAGGGGACACTCCATGAAACTCATGGGTGGCAAGTTTAAAACAAATAAAAGGAAATATTTTTTCACTCAGTGTATAATTGGGTTGTGGAATCTACTGCCAAAGGCTGTGGTAAGGGCCAGTACTATAGCTGACTTTAAAAGAGGTTTGGACAAGTTTCTGGAAGATAGGTCCATTAGCAGCTATTAGCCAGAGAGGATCAGGGAACATGACAGGATCTGGGGGGTAACAACAGGGAACGGATCCCCCATTGTGACCTATTGGGTGCTTCTCCCAAGCCACTGTGATTGGCCACGTTCGGAGACTGGTTGCTGGGGTAGATGGGCCATTGGTCTGACCAGTATGGCACTTCTTATGTTCTTATGTTCTTAATGGTTCTGCTCCTTCATGGCTGGAAAATCTCAGCTTGTGGTACTGCAGGATTGTACATATTCCCCCTGGGACCTGTGGTGGATTTTTCTATCCACAAGGAATGAGAGGAGGCCATTACTTGGAACGTTCCCAAAATTTATTCAAGTACGCAGCTACGGGACTGCCTAGCATTCAACACTGGCAGACACTTGAGTTCCCCCCCGCCCAATCCCCCTTTTATACAAGTTACAGACAAAGGATTCAGTTTTAGCCAATCTGCACTTAATACGTTATTATTTGCCACATAAGGAATTGCTAGCTTGGTTTGTTGCTTCTGCGCAGTACACTTAGTTACATAATTCTCTTATCTTTGGTTTTTTTTTTATACACAAGTTACTTGTCCTCTGCTGATTAGCTCCTGGAGACTGCAATTTAGAGCATGAGATAATGGGGGTGGGCAGCAATTGGTTACTATAGGAAGGACACAAGCTGGCCATGCAGAGGGGGTTATGTGAGTTCACATAGTGGTTAAAACAATTCTACCTCATTTCCCCCCTTTGAGGCTCCTGAGCCTACGAGGGAGCCTCACTATGGTGGGGCTGCAAGCGCATGCGCTCATCGATGAGCTTGTGTACTTTGATCTTTTCCTTAAGGGCGGAAGTATTCTTTGTACATTTTCTAATGAGGCAAAGCAAGAGCTTGAATACAATATATATGAATACAAACAGCAGGAGGAAAGACATAACCCCGTACAGTATGCGCCTGATGAAAACCAGAATATTGGGAAAGAGGCACTCAAGCCAAGAGAAAAGGCCCCCCATCAATTTCCCACCCATCAGAGGGAACCAGGGTTAAATTGGAGTGTAAGTCCTTGACTGCTTGTCGGATTTGGCCAATAGCAAGGTGCAGGCTTTGGGCATTATCATGAATAAGAGTTCCGGTGAAAGGCTACCATTGTGTTAAAGGAGTGCAGGAGGATCAACATGCTGGCAGTGAGATGCATGGATCCAGACATTTTTACCTTCTACCTTAACAGTCGTGTGTGTTGTCAACAAAACCAAGTGTGGGCCCGTCCAACGGGGAGTAAGGCAGTTTTTCCGCCTGAATTCCTTGATTAAGACCCAATCTTCCTGGTTTAAAAGGATAGCAAGGCTCGGTAGAAGATGGCGTATGGGCAGCACGTGCCCTAGTATGAGAGTTCTGTAAAGCTCTGGACAAAGAAAGAACATAATCAGCAATACTGTCAGACAATTCAGTGAGTCCTTCCTTCCGAGTGGCTCTAGGCTCCACCCCCACCCTCATTGGCCATCCCATGACCAGTTCAAAAGGGGACAGGCCATGTTTTCTGTTGGGGTTTGAACGGGTAGCCATGAGTACGAGAGGCAGCACCTCAGGCCAAGACAAGCCAGTATCATGGACAACCTTTGACAATCTGGTTTTTAGGTCAGAGTTCTTGCATTCCACCTGGTCACTACTTGGAAATAGAGACTAATACCCAAAGTTTTACACAAAGTCTTAGTTAGCTGGGTGGTGAAATGAGAGCCCATGTCACAGTCAATGGAGAGGGGTATCCCAAATGTTGGGATGAAGTCTTTCAAAAGATATTTGGCAACCGTGGTTGCATCAGTCCTACAGCAGGGGAAGGCCTCAGTCCAGCCAGAGTATAGACAGATAACCACCAGCATGTGCTTGTAGCCTTGTGCTGGAGGCAAATCAGCAAAGTCAATCTGTAAGTGAAGAAAGGACCCTCAGCTCACGGTCTTGAGGAGGTGTGGACTGGGGTGGCCTTAGCAATGTTTGTTGAAATGCTGACAACCAAGTGGGACAGGAGCAAATGAGTTGGTGCAAACCTGGAAACCAGTGGGTGGAGATCTGCAAGGTGATTCCCCCCCACCTTTTGTTCAGGTGCGAGTGCAGATGAGCCACGCGAACAAGATGTTGTAGGAGAGCCCGTGGCGTGACAGGGCATCCATCATGGTGTCAGATGATGCCTTGAGGGTCAGGAACACAGTTGACTTTGGTCCAGATGGTGTGTTCCGACAGGGTGGCATCCAACTGGAGTCGCAAAAGCTCTGAGACATCCGGTGTGGAAGGTACAGGTTCTGAAAGAGATACTGCAATAACGAGAGTTGCAGGTGGGCAACACCTGGCTGCTCGTTGTTCAGCCTTATCAGCCAGGTGTTTACCAAGGGCCTCAGAAGTAGAAGTCTTGGTATGGGCCTGTACATGAATAACAGAGAGCAGAGGAGAGTTTAAGAAGCTCAGAGATGTACGAAGCTCCCGCTCCCTCCAGATGGCACCAAAGGAGTGAAAAACACCAAAGGCATAGCGAAAGTCAGTGTAAACATTGTTAGTACAGTTCTGAGCCAAACAGCAAGTTTTGGTGAGAGCCCACAAGTTTAGCTGCCTGTACCAAACGGAGTTGAGAAAGGAAATGAGCTTCCAAAACAGTATGCTAAGTCATCAGGTGCAGGAAGAAGAGAGGCCGGGTGAAGTGGAGGTACTCATCGAAAGGTGATGTTTTTAGAAAACAATAAACCAAGTTCATGGCAAAAAGGGTAAAGGTACACTGAGAAGAGGAGGAAGGGTTAATAAAGGCAAACAGGTACTGAGAATCAGGGTACACTGGAACAGAGAAAAAAAACTTGAGAAAGATCAGTACCAGTTAAATACTTAGCAAAGGCTGGAATACTGGCAATGGTAGTAACAGGATCAGGGACAACAGGATGAAGGGGGACAACAAATTGGTTTACCTTACGCAGGCCTTGAACAAACCTGTAGACAGGGGTGCCATCAAGGTGGAACTTTCCTGGCTTTTTGACAGGCAAAATGGAACTATTAATAGGAGAGCGAGCAGAAACCAATACCCCAGAGAGGAGAAAAGCAGAAATAACAAGTTGAATACCAGGAATAGCTTCCGCTGAAAGAGGGTACTGAGGCACTGAAGGGAAGGGCTTGCCAGTTTTAACCTGGATGACAACTGGATCCACACCTCGCAGCAACCCAACATCACCAGTGTTGGTTGCCCACAATGTAGAAGGCAATTGGTCGAGGAGGGCCTGCTGGCCAGACAGGCACTCCTGTCCAACCTCCTCAGTAGCGAGGGCCATCAAGAGAGATGGGGTTAAGAGGTCAGGTACAGTAACAAATACTCGATCTGGGGAACAGGAGATGTTTGCATTTAATTTACAGAGTAAGTCCCTCCCCAAGAGGTTTACAGGGGTGTTTCTACTAAGAAGGAAAAGATGCCGCTTAGTGAGGGGTCCGATGGTTACAGTGGCCACCTCAGAAATGGGCTGGAAGCTTGGAAAAACCATCAACTCCAATAGTGGGGAGGGAGACAGACAAAACAGACAGGGTAACAACATCAGAAATTTTTAACGTAGAACAGGTAGACAGGGGCCCCATTAACAACAACAGACACAGTAGGGCCCATTTGATTGACAGTTAAAGACAAAACACATAAACTGACTTTGGGAAATGAGGGACCCTCTTTGTTCCTGGATGAGGAGACCAGAGGGGAGCAGTGGATGGTAGCCCCCAATTTGCACAACAGATTCCTTCCCAACAAATTGACTGGGGTGTCACGGCTAATGGGGAAAGAGTGCCACTCCGTGAGTGGGCCCAGGGTTACAGTGGCGACTTCAGAGAGTGGCTGGCTAGTTGTGACACCATTAACCCCTACAATGGGGATAGTATAGCCCCCCCGGGGCAAGAAAGGGAGTGTCCAATACTTTAAGCACAGAACAAGTAGTCCCAGTATCTACTAGGGCAGAAACAGCATGACTATTGACAACAAGGGGCACAAGGGGTCTTGTATTTTTAAACTGATTTTTTTTTTTAATTGAATTTTATTATTGTATGTGTGATGTGAAAGCACACTCAACGAAAATCCTCAAACACACTTACATACATTCTCACTCAAAGACCTACAATCCTTAAATAACACAAATTTTGTTACACTCCCCTATATTCACATGAAGCAGGCATACATTGTTTCTTGCAGACATCCAGTATTAAACTTACACACAAATGCATACACCAACATGTGTGGAAAATAAGCTCTCTTCAGGATCATTAACACCCTATTTAAATGGAGACGGTCCTCCTTTGTTAGGGGGTTTCAGTGTGAGCTGATTTACAAAGAAACCTCTTGTTATGAAAAACTCTACCTCTTTAAAAAAAAAAACCACAACAACTTATAGCCAAAGTGGAGAACTACAGTCTCATGAATTCCTGCAAAACTCAGAATTTAACATCTCAGGGCACTCATGCAGAGTCCCTCATACACATACCCACATAGTCAAACACACACATTACTCATTACTTGCCACCGCCACCGCCGCCGCTGAGACCCGTTGCTGGGGCCGCTGCCGCCGCTTCCTATCCCCGCC
>QEPC01005770.1:5394-39343 GCA_003113815.1 Sphenodon punctatus | reverse complement strand
TTTTAATCCCCCGCCCATTTATCTATTTATTTATTGTTTTCTAGCCCTGTTTTATTGATGTATTTTATATTTATATTTTAAGTGAATTTTAATTGTTTTTATTGCTGTTGTTAGCCGCCCCGAGCTGCATTGCAGGAGGGGGCGGGATATAAATTTGTAAAATAAATAAATAAATAAATAAATATTAGCACTGAAACATGGTTAAAGGCAAACAAACACATGCTTGGGGAAGTACATGATTTTTAAGACTGCTAATTTTATTCCTCCTTACAGTTTTAGCTGTTGCTGGCAAAAATAAATGGTTGCAAAACAGTGTAAACGAGGCCCTATTTTTGACAAAATACCTAACAACCAGCACTACTAATCACAACAATAAAAGCAATCTTCATTACCCCTTTTTTTTTTTTAAACACTTTCTCTAGCCTTCTTTTTAACTTACACAAAATTCTGCTTGTAGGGTAGGGAACACACCAAAAAGCCTAGTCCAGTGCCTAAAGGCCTGGGGAAGGTAGATTTAGAAGTCCATCCTGGCCTCTGCCGGAAGCCCTTCCCAAACTGGATTTAGGATTAGCCTGAGTTTTCTCTCCTGGCATAGATGCTACTCCATGCCCATTTATGCAGTGTTTATTCTATCCTTCAAGAACTATCCTTAAAATCCATTTCCCAATATCACTGTTCTGTATTCCCCTCCTCAACACACACACACAAAAAGGGGGAGGTGCCGGCACTGGAGGTGCGCTTCTGGATAGATGGGTTATAGGCTTCTGCGTCCCATAAATACCAAGTATCCATTTGTCGGGGGTGTTTTTCCTCCAGGTTTCCTTGAAGTTGTTCGAGGCCTGGGAAGGAGAAAGACCCCTCCAGAGGGAATTGCAATTCCAGATTGTCAAAGGTGTACAAATTCCACTTAGTAATGCCCAACCAAAACCAAACCAAAACTAACCAAGGCTTCTTTTTTTTACTTTTGGTACCAATTTTCTGACTTCCTGTACTGATTTTTTAATTTACTATTCCAGTTCCTGGAGCAGGGCTGTCTCCGTCTCAGTACTGAACAGTACTCAGTATTTAGTACCCAGTACTCATTCTCAGTACTCAGGGCTGTCTCAGTACTGTCTCAGTCCTGCAGCAGGGCTAAAACCTGGTTCTTAATTTCTCGTGTTTCTCTATTAGAATCGTGTTTCTCTATTAGAATCATAATTCTCGTCTCATTCTTGAAAACAAGAATGAGATGAGAATTGGCTGGATTCTCTCTGAGGAACAGGAGAAATATCAAAACACAAACTACCCAGTGCTACTAGGTGACAGGGAGGGAAGGAGGAGGAAGCCATGCTGTTACCTGCCCAACTTTCTTACCTTGTCTGGGGCTGACAGCTGTCTCAGTGGGGAAAGCAGGACGGGGGTGATAGAGTCATCTGATATCTTAGCATTCTATTGGCTAGCAGGAAAAATGGAAGGGAGGAGCTGAAGGGACGAGATTCAGCATTCTATTGGGTGCTCAGACTCCTGCTAGCCAATAGAATGCTAAAGATCTACCCCCTCCATTCTGATTTCCTTCCTCCCATCGAAAAAGGACCTCCAGATGGGAAGGGGGGAGAACTGAAGGGAAGAGCAGGAAAGCTGAGTCTGTCCTTTTCCTCCTGCTCTACATCCTCACAATCCTGAAAATTTGCAATTGGGAAGCTTTCCCCACCCAGACAGCAGTCAGCCTCAGACAAGATAAGAAGGCTGGGCAGGGAACAGTGTGGCTTCCTCCTGTCTCCCCACCTTTACTTTCTCTAGTCTGGAAGACCAACCTGTTTAAGTAACCCTTTTGTATATTATGGATTGTTTTAATTGTATTAGTGAGCCGCCCCGAGCTGTCATTCAGCTGGAGGGAGCGGGATATAAATTAAATAAATAAACAGTGTGTGTGAGAGAAATCTCATGAGAATCTGAATCAGGATTGATATGCCTGCAAGCTCTTGACCCGGATTCTCAATTCTCATCTCACAAATATCCTGGAGAAGGGACTCCTTTTTCCTTTCTATGTTTAATGTTACTTTTACAACATCATAGGCGGCGAAATTGCAAGCACATTCCTCCAAAATCTAAATCCTTTGCATTGTGGAAAATACCACAGGGAGTCAGGGAGTGAGAGTAGAAATTGAGAGGAAGTTGGAGTCATGTAAAGGAACCTTGCTGCCCCCCATGCCTGGAACTCCCTCCCTGTCCACATCCGCCTCTGTCTCTTATACACATCTAGATGTGTATAAGAGACAGCCTCTGTTCCCCTTCCTAAGTCTCTCCCCCAGCTCCTGTCTCTCAGATTGTAAGCCCTAGGGGCAGGGACCGTGTCTATTTTATTACTTTATAAAGTGCCAGGTACACTGCTGGCGCTATATAAATGTTTGTTAATAATAATAATAATAACCTTCCCCGCTGTGAATATGGGGGGGGTGTGGGGTGGAGGGAGGGTTTGATTTGTCAGCACCATCCCTGAAGAAAATGAGGCACTTTAGCTTGAAGGCAGGAGGGAGCAGTAAGATTTACAGGGCTGCAACATTTTATGTGCAATCACCCTGCTTGCAAGGATAGCTGCTGAGGTTGGGAGATTTGGGGCGGAGCTTGCCCGGCGGAGACACAGAGCACTCTGAAGGAAGCGCATTCAGGCTGCTGCAGCGAAAGCAAACAGAGCTTTCCCCTCCTGGATCTGGCCTTGTCAGTTTCACAGTTGAAACTGACCAGGCTTTCGTGGGGACTTTATAGCTGAGGAGTTGTCAGGGCAGGACAGTTGGGACAGCAGCACAGCAGCTTTGGTGATCCAGGATGAAGCAGGCTGGTTAAAAGTGGTTCTTGGTGTGTCATTAGGGGTCCCCCCCAGGGGTATTTTCTGGCCGGCCCTACTCACGGGGCTGGGATTGCTGGATTTAAGTTGTTTGTTGGGGGCATTTTTGGCTAGGCTGGGAGTATGGGGAGACCTAAACCAGATAAGAAGGCAGCCCCTTCCCCCATGAGGGTTCAGTGGGGTAGGGGAGTGGTAACTCACTCACGGGGAAGCCAGGCCAGGGTCAGGCCTGGACAATCTGTTGAGCCTGGCAGCAGTAGGAGAGGTTCCCTTCAAGGTTCTTCCCATATCAGGGTGGTTCCTGGGTCTGACAGGTCTGCTAATTTGGGTTTTGGCAGAATATCTGCAGGGGCTAATTCTCAAGGAGAGGATGTATTTCAGGCTTTGCAGGCCAGTGTGAATAGCTGGGATGATATTTTCCAGCACTATTTAGGTGGTGGTGGCCCCCCTCATCTCTCTGCTGTTTAGCCAAAACCTGATACATCTGGATCAGCCCCTAGGCTTGGGGGTGAGCTGCAAGGGGGATTGCAGGGTGAGAGCAGACAGTGCCCTCCCATGTCTTGCCATTCCAGGGGGAGGATCGACATAGAGTGGATAGGGATGGGCGAACGTGGTTCGGAAGTTCGGAGTCTGGACCGAACTCGAGTAGTTCGGTCGACCGAACGGAACGTTCGAACCGAACTCAAATTCGGAAGTTCGGAGTTCGAACTGAACTCTAATCGTTCGGTCAACTGAACCGAACGTTCGAACCAAACTCGAAATCGAACGTTCATTTCGGATGCGTTCAGTGAGTTCGGAATTTAATTTCCATTGGTTTCAATGGAAAACACATTATCGGCTGTAACATTTTTGTTTTGTTAATTGTTGTATTTTGCAATATTCTACATATAAATTCTTAGCTGTAACTTCTTTGACTCACAGCTAATGTAGGTGAAACTTGTTCAGTTTATACCCCTTCCCATACTAACTATCTTTGCCAAATTTCAGAAGGATTGGAAAAAAGGTCTTGGTGGTATAAGCAATTAACATATAAATGTATGTCTGACTATAACATCTTTGTAGTCCAACCAGTGTACATGAAATTTGGCAGGACTATATATTTCACTTTCATGATCATCTCTCCCAAATATCAGAAAGATATTATAAAGGGTCCCAATTTTATATGCCTGTACAACATATGTAGAGAAGGGGCCTATGCCTGGGATTCTCTTATGTCACTGTGGTATAAGATCGGTTTGTGATGCAAATTGGCCAACAGAAATGTCAACCAAATATCCTCATTCTGTGCTGGGACCATCCCAACATATCTCCCCCACTTGTTTCTGGGAAGTCAGAAGCATCTGTTTAGGAAAGAGTCAATAGAAATTCTCTTATGTCCTCTGTCTCAGTGCTGCAGGATGTGATTGATAGTTGGCCAGCCTGGATGTGTTTAAACTATGTCTCCTGACTGCTGGGATGCTATCTCAGAAGTCCCAGTTATGTTGCTTATGCCCGCCACAGGGCCGCCCCCTATGCCCACCTCGAAACCACTACCAATTGGTCCTGTAAAGCTAGAAGCTTGCAGTAATGTGTTTGGCCATTGAATGTGTCTGTCAGTCTTTGGGGTTGCTCCACATCCTTCCTCCTACAGTCTCTCTCCCCCTGCCATGCAGGGTGCCTGCCTCTGACTGACACTGAATATGCTGATATTCATCTGAATAATGATCTTCACAGGGACAACATCAATTGCTTATATAATTGGGTCCCTTTATCAAAATCTCCTGTACATTTGCTGAAATGGCAGGAATGGTATTTGATACATTACTCTCAAATATCCTGTAAACAGAATGGAATATCAAAATGTAACAGCTGGAAATATATTTTCAGGTTAATGTCTTATAACCTTGAGACCCTTTATCCACTCTTTTCTAAAATTGGCAGAAATATTAAACATATGGAGGTATGTAATATACACAAGTCTCATGAACTTTGAATTCAAGATAAAGAAGTAGAAGCCATGAATGTTTATGGAGCTTCTCTTAAAATCACAACATTCAATTGCTTCTGAAATTTGTTTCCTTTACCTAATCGTTCCAAATTTTGGTACAATTAGTGCCATTCATTGGCCATATAATTTCCCTAAATTTCATCAAAAAGTAATAAGAAACAAAAATGTTATGGCCAGAAATATGTTTTTTAATTTTTTCCTTTTATTTCAAAAAAAATATGTCATTTTTAGTTCCTGATTGCACCGAACTAAAGACTGAACCGATCCCGACCAAACTGAATCTGAACTCAACATTTGACCCCAACCACCAAACATCCGAACCTACGAACCAAACACAGTCGAACCGAACGGGCGAACCGAACAAACGAAATGAACGCAGCCGAACCGAACGGCCGAACCCGAACTGTGATCTGTTCACCCATCCCTAGAAGTGGAGTTGTCAGGAGATGCAGACCCTGTACAGTCCTTAATGTCGCATGGACAGCATGGAGCAGCAGATGGGAGAGCTAATCAAGGCCATTTCCATTGGGCATATGCCACCTCCTCAGCGATTTTCAGTGGCAAACTCTGGTGCAGGTGAGGCTGTCTCCATGGGTAGCTTAGGTGGAGGGGAGTTGGAGTTGCCCTGGTCTGAGGTAGGAGTCGTTGCTCGCAGCTCTGCAGTCAGTGCCGATATTTCAGGTTCTGCTTTGGGTGGCCACCAGGCTGAGCATCAGTTAGTTGGTGTACCTGGTCTGGGTGCCCAGCATGGGGTGCAGTTGGGTCAGGTGCCCTCATTGACACCAGCTATATCTGGTGATCAGGGAGATAGGAATGGGCGAACAGAACCGAGTTCAGAAATTCAGTTCAGTTCGGAAGTTCGGTTCTGTTGACAAAGTTCGGAAATTCAAACCTGTTGAACTAAATGGAATATTATCTTTTAGGGATGGGCGAACACAGCCGAGTTCAAAAATTCGGTTCGGTTCAAAAATCGAGTTCGGTTCGGAAGTTCGGTTCAGTCAACTGAAGTGGTTGAGTTTGGTCCGAACTCCGAACTTCCGAACCGCGTTTTCCCATTCCTACAGGAAGATGTAGAATCAGGGCAAGTGTTACATGGTCAGCAAGGCAAGCAAGTGTCACTAACGGGTCAGGTGGCTATGGCAACTACAGCCATACTTAGTTCTTGAGGGGTTGCGGGGTCAAAACAAGGATTGAAGTGTCAGCTAGTTCAACAAGTGGCATTGCCTACCATGGAGGGTCTCTCTCAGGTAGGATAGGATGGTAGGCAACCGTTGGTTCAGCCTGACCCACATAGCTTGGTATGGGTGGACAATGTCAGGTGGCCTCAGGGTTCTGCTAGCGGTTCAACTACAGTGACCGTTACTAGTGTTGATGGGGGTTACCTGGTAGTGGGAGCAATCCTGTTCCCTTAAGTGTGTGGGCAACTTTGCCTGAGGTTAATGCTACACAGGGGAAGGCCAGTGAGCAGGGTGGTTTTGCAGCAGTATCTGTGCTGATAGGTGTTCATCTCTTGCAGTCCACCAGAGAGAAGATATGGTGAGATTAATATATTTACATATTTGCCCTGCTGTACAGTGATCCTGTCCCGGACCCCAATGTGAGAGTGGACTCTCGTGAGTTTGAGAGGGTTAAAAAGAAGAAGGTGGACCCAAATTGGGTGAATTGGGAGTTGGGTTTTTTAATTTATGCAGGTGCGGTGTTGCAGGCCTTTCCAGAACAGGCAGGGGCACTATGGAAATTATTTTGACATAGTACACCAAGCTTATTGTTCCTGGGAGGGTTTTGGTTGGCTTCATTATGACAAGGCCTTCCACCAGCGAGCAGTGGTCACTCCAGGTATGAAATGGGATTTATGGATGGAGTGTATTTTGGAGAAGGAGGTAGCGTGGTCTGATAGTGGCCATGTTGTTGCAAAGAGGAATTGCCCCCAGGTGAGGGCAGTAAGGCAGACTCACCTAAGAAAGGTCTGCAGTCATTGGCATGCTAGGACTTTAATTACGGTGCGTGTTGGTTTCGTGCCAATTACACGTTTAGGTTCACCTGCCTGCAATGTGGTGGGATGCACCCATTTTCAACTTGGTTTAGGAGGAAGGGGAATGCTCAGAGGGGACGTAAGCAGTTTGGCTCAGGTCAGCGGAAAGCCAGTGGAGGTGGAAGCAATGTCACTGCAAGCTCTTCAAAGAGCTCCAACTCCAGTTAAATGGGAAAAATTGGAGAGGATGCTATGTGATTATCCTCCTGACAGAAGAGTAGCACAATATATACTTGAAGGTTTTTGTTTCATTTTAAGGATTCCTTTTGAAGGCAGTCATGTGTACATGATGTCTCCCAATTTGAAATCTATTTTTGGTTTAGAGGGCTTGGTGGAAAGAAAGATTCAGAAAGAATTTGGGGCGGGTTGCCGGCCCCTTTTATTCTCTTCCAGGTGAATACCATTTTATTCACCATTTATCTTATCCAAGGGGAGCATCAGTTAATGATGCTATCTATCCCTTCTGAGTTTTGTTCAGTTCAGTATGCATCCTTTGACATGGCTGTTGAAATGGTTAGATCTTGTGAAAGGGGAGGTTTTATGACAAAGAGCAATATAAAATCTACGTTTTGCCTATTGCCTATTTTCCCTGGTGATTTTGATCTGTTGGGTATTGTTTTTCAGGGTAAGTTTTATTTCAACAAGGCAATGCCAATGGGATGTTCCATCTCATGTTCTTCCTTTGAGAAATTCAGTACTGCCCTTGAATGGATAGTTAGGACACAGGTTGGTGGCAGTCATATCATCCATTATCCGGATGATTATTTGTTCTCGGGAAGGGTGGAGTCGAATGACTGCGTCAATGTATTGGGGGCTTTTTGTTGGATCGCAGAAAAGTTAAGTGTTCCCTTAGCCGAGGAAAAGACAGAGGGACCGACCAATCAGTCTGTTTGTACTTACCTGGGGATAGAGCTGGATTCAGTTAGCGAACTGTCTAGGCTGCTGGCGGATAAGTTGAATTAATTGCTCCAAAAAGTTAGTTAATTGCTAGTTAATTGCTAGTTAATTTTAGTTAATTGCTAATTAATTGCTAGATGTAAGTTAGCTAGGAAGGTTTCCCTGAGGGAACTCCAGACCCTTTTGGGTAGCCTTAACTTTGCTTGTAAGGTGATCACGTTGGGTCACGCACTCTTGTCAAGGCTTTATGCTCAAACAGCGGGGATTAGAGCACCACACCACCACATTAGAGTAATTTGTGAAATGAGGGAGGATTTGGGAGTATGGGAGATGTTCCTGAAGGAGTATAATGGTATTAGTATGTGACAAGATACTTTGCGGTTGGAAGATGAGCTTCAAGTACATTCCAATGCAGCTGGGGCATAGGTTTAGGAATATATTTTAAGGGCCACTGGTGTGCTGAGTGATGGCCCAATCTCTGGCTGGAGTCTGATGTGGTGAGGGACATGACTTTTTTTACAGTTGTTTCCTATTGTGGCACTGATACATATTTGGACCAATGCTTTTAGAGACAAGTGCATGCTTTTTTGGTGTGATAACATGGCTGTTGTCCATGTGGTTAACTTCCTTTCATCTAAATCGGAAAGAGTCATGAAGTTGCTGCAATTTTTTGTCCTGACATTCTTGAGGAATAACATTATGTTTTTGGCTAGGCATGTTCTGGGCATCAGCAATGATATAGCCAATGCTCTTTCTTGGTTTCAGATGGACCGCTTCTGGAACCTTGCTCCAACAGTGAGGAGGTCGCTGGATTTCGTACCTCCAGCATTGTGGAGCCTTGGGTCATAGAGTTGTTCCAGATGTTGCAGGGTTCAGTTGCTCCTTCTACATTGAAGGTCCTAGTGATGATCTATAAAGCCCTATACGGTCTTGGCCCCTCATACCTTAGGGACCGCCTCGCCCTTCGCGCCCCGGAGCGGCTCCTGCGGTCTGCCGGGGGTGCCCTCCTGGAGGTCCCCCGTGTTAATCGGGGGGCCACTATGTAGTGTGCATTCTTGGTGGTTGGTCCGTGGCTGTGGAACTCCCTTCCGGAGGAAGCTCGCCTGGCCCCAAGCCTTTTAACATTCCGGCGGAACTGTAAGACCTGGCTGTTTGCCCAGGCCTTTGGGAGGGAGGGTGGGGACGGATTATTTTAGTCCCCCACCCATTTATTTATTTATGTATTATTTATCTAGCCCTGTTTTATATGGTATATTTTATATTTTATATTTATATTTTAAAATGAATTTTAATGTTTTATTACTGACTGTTGTGAGCCGCCCCAAGCTGCGTTGCAGGAGGGGGCGGGATATAAATTTGGAAAAATAAATAAATAAATAAAATATATGAGTGTATGTATGGTGAATTTGGGGGGTTTGGTAGGGGAAAAGGGTGGGTCATTTATTTTCTATTCCCTTGCCTCATTTAATTCAGTTTGGGTTATTTTTGCACATGAGAGGTTTAGCATCAAAGACTATAGCAGGTAAATGGGCAGCTTTAGCCTTTATGTCCAGACTGGCTGGATGTTTGGACAGTTTTCAGTCCTCTATACTTCTTGCGATGTTTGAATCCTAGAAGTGGCAGTCTTTTCACTTACCGGATAATAGAGTGACTTTTCCCCCTCAGGTGTTGGGGCAGATGTGTGGAAGCTTACTTCAGATTTGCTCTTCCACGGATAAAGCTGCTTTCTTTGGAGTGGCATTTAAATTAGCATTATTTGAGGCCTTCCGTATTAGTGAATTGGTGGTTGGTTCCCACTCTAACCATTCTGGGCAAGCACTGGACAATTACTGATAATGCGGTATGGATTAGGTTGCACTGGTCCAAGTTCAATCAAAAAGTGTGGGGTGTTTTTATTATCTTGAATGAGGCTGGGGAGAAAGCGGCTTGCCCAGTTCTCGCTTTGAGGTCTTATTTGGGCATCTGTCCCAAGATGGGGTGGGGGTGTTCCTCTTTGTCTTCATTGTTCAGGTTTACCATTGACACATTACCAGTTGGTTGCTGTAATGAGGTGTTGTTTGGTAAGTTTGGGGATGTCTGCTAATCTTTTTGGTTCTCATTCATTTAGGATTGTGGCAGCTTCCTCGGCTGCAGCTGCAGGTTATAGTGAGGGAGAAATTTGGAAGGTTGGTTGGTGGCGGCCTGGAGCTCTTCAGATTTATAATCAATCTCTTCCTGACTTGTCTCAATCAGTTAATTGGACGTTAGGCTACAGTATCTGTTAAGGTTTGGTTTCCTAATGTTTATTTTGTCTTTTGCAGGATTGAGATGGGTTTCGAAGAAGCTGATTTGGATAATTTGGCATAGCTATATTTCCTAAGCAGCCAACACAGTCAAGTGCACCAGCTGGGGGTCTCAGCTAGGAATGAGTGCAGAAGCTGAGTTGCATTGGTATGGAAAGAGGGGAATGTTATGGGCTCAAATTATGCCCAGGATATTGCACCTAAGGTGTTGGATAATGCTAGACATTGTTATTTTGCATTTGAGCGAGAATGATTTCTGGTGAGGGTCTGGATTGGCTTTATCCATTATGATTTGACAGGATTGGGAACACCTCCAGGAACTTTTTCAGCTGGCATGAATTGTTTTCACTCAACATTTGCAAAGGAATGTATGGAGCAGTGGCAACTGGTGGGTTTCAAGGCTGGTTGGGTGCAGGGTGGGGCCAGAAGTGGGAGAGGTCATGCCAATAGTACACAGAGCCTAGCCAACGGTAGGCAGAGCCAGCAGTGTACATGCAAACACATAGTGAGAAAAGCAACCATCTTAAACCAACAATATTATGTGACATCCTTAGTACACCACAAAAGCATCAACGTGGAGTTCCACTTGTCCCCTGCCCCCAAAACATGATATGAAGTTTTGTTGCAATGTACAAGGCATCTGATGCAATCAGAGAGGACACATTCATGCAAAGACTAGTCATTAGTGAACTGTCAAAGATGTGGCATGGTGCCCTTCTTGCAACAGAAAAACCTTGTAACTGACATTGCAAAAGGGTCATAATGAATGCAGCAAACATTCCAGCAAAGCTTAGAAACTCTTCCATCCAGGCCTTCCAGTTTGGTGTTCAGCCCATTCGGGGTTCGGCCAAACCTGTTTGGGCGGAGGTGGTGATGTCCCCTCCCCCCTCCAGGCTGCACAGGTGGAGGGGGTGCTGGGGACCACCTCCCCTGCCCCGGCCTGCCCAGCCTGGGATTTTTTTATTTTTATTTTTAACTCCCCTCCCCCGATCACCCATGGCCCTACCTGGTGGTGCCGGGGCTCCGGCCCTGGGTCCAGCAGCGGGTGGGTTCAGCAGCGGGTCTGATAGCGGTGGTGCTCCGGAGCACTTCAGGCTGCTACTTTGCCTTCTGGGTCAAACCGGAAGGCCTAGTAGCAGCATGAAGCACTCTGGAGCACTGCCCCCACTGGACCCATGGCTGCTACTGCAGCCACCGCTGGACCCGGGGCTGGAGTCCGACCTACCTGGGGGTGCTGGGGCTCGGTCCAGGGTCCGGTAGTGGCCACAGTAGTGGCTGCGGGTTCAGCATGGGCGGCACTCTGGAGCACTTCAGGCTGCTACTGGGCCTTCCGGTTTGACCCAGAAGGCCTAGTATCAGCCTGAAGTGCTTCAGAGCACCACCACCCTGGTGCCCATTCCACCCGTGCAGCCTGGAGGGGGGAGGGAAAACTGCACCCCCTACCTGAACTGAGTTCAGAATTCAGTCAGGGGTCGGTTCAGATTTGGGGTGTTCATGAATGGGCTGAACACCCCGAGTTCGGCCCAAACCCTGAACTTCTGAACCGCGTTTGCACATCACTATTGATTATATGGAGGGCAAAAATAACCTGGTTATGGGGTGGGGGTTTAAAGACAGTATTTCTGTTAGCAATAACTTCATTAAGAAGAGTTAATGAAATAGCAGTCATAATAATCTTAGAATCATGTTTGAATATTTTCCAAGACAGAATAGATATTGCTTTACATCCTAAATTCCTACCTAAGATAGCATAAGTAAGACAGTTGTGAGAATGTGGCCCTTTTTACATGGGCCTCTCCTACCCACGAACACAGTTTTCTGTGTGTTCTGTTCAAAGGTAGTGGATCCCCGTATGAATGACATGACGCCCCAGCTTAATGCCAGGTTCATTCAATGGACGCTAACCCCCTGGTCATTAGTGGTCATTAGTGAACCAACATGTGGCATAGTGGCCTTCCTGCAGCAGAAAAGTCTTGAAACTGGCACTGAAAAGGAGCCATTTTAAAGGCCATTACCTTTGCACATGCTTGGGAGAAGAGAGGGAACCCCAGCAGTGCACATACAAACACAGAGCAAGCAAAACAAACCATCTAAACCCAACAATATTATGTTAAGTCTTTAGCACACCACAAAAGCAAGACCATGAATTTCCACTTGTCCCCCAGAACATGCTACACAGTTCTGTTGCAAACTAAGCTTGCAATATACAAGGCATCTGCTGCAACCATAGGGCATACAAAGACTAGCCATTAGTGAACCAACATAGTGGCATGGTGGCCTTCTTGCATCAGAAAAACCTCAAAACTGGCACTTAAAGAGGGGCCATTTTAAATGCAGTGAACATTCCAACAAAGATTAGAAACCCTTCCATCCAAGCCCCCCCCCAAAAAACCAACAGAAAACAGACAATTAGGGTGACAGGGTCTCACACAGAGTGAAAAACAACAAGGGCAAAGAAAATATTTTAAAGAATAGGAGGAGAGGCAACACAGCCCTTCCAACTGGGCTGACAAAATTAGTAATTACCCCTGCCTGTATTTCATGGGGGGAGGGGAGGGAGAGAAGAGGAGAAAAGAAAGCACAAACAAATAAACAATGTACAGGAGATCAGGGCAGGGGATTTGTTTTTTCCAAACATACCACGTTTCTGAAAGGATGAGTCCTCTTGGGCACTCTAGTCTGACTCTGATAACCACCTTCTGTTGTTCTTCCCTCCAAACAATGAGGCCAGGGACTCCAAACAAGTTTCTGGCCCCTCCCCTGTTGTAAAAAGGGAGGGGGGAGCTCTTTATCTCTTCCCCCTCCCCTCCAGTGAACTTAGGGAGGAAGGAGCAAGGAAGAGTGAGTTATTTCCCTCCCTCCCTCCTCCCACCCTGGTTGAGGAGGGGCCAGGGGGAGAAAGAGGAGCTATGGGGTAGCCAGAGCATTTAGAAAAGGTGCCCTGACACATCCCCTAGGTCTTGTTGATTGGATGGGTTTCTCAATAGAAGTTTCTATGGAGAAACCCCGCCAAGGAGCACCTGGCACCTCCCCCACTCCCTCCCCAATTCCCCACTGATTTTCTGGGCTGGCACCCAGTGCATGCTCCCTGAGGGCTTGGGGAGGTCCATTAAGTCCACCTCCCTCTAGCTCCCTGGCTAGTGAGTGGAAATCTAGAGGGAGGGGGGAGCAGCAGATGGAGGATGTTCTTTCCCCACAGGCTTTGTTGTTTACATATCAGCGGTTAGCTTCTGACTGTGTGTCAGAGCTATGACTCATCAGTTCTTCAGACAGTCAGGAGCTGAGAGTTAAAATGTAAACAAACCCTTCAGACAAGCAGGGGAAACTCAGCACTGCCACTGGATCAGCTAAGACCAGCCCCTGGTAAACCAGCAAGCATGGGTGGACCCCTGAGGGGCTTGAGGGGGGGGGGAGTCTGCCCCAATTCCCTGGGGGAGGGGTTGTCACTGGTATGGAGTCATTCCGTGAAACCTCAGAAGGTAGATACGGCTAGGAAATGGGTAAATAATGAGGTAAAATGTTTGATTGAATCAATTGATGGGGACTGGCTGGAACATAAAGCCATCAATTGGCAAAAATCAGAGTTTTTCTGGGTTGATGGTGTTCATTTGTCAATTTGGGCATGGAATTCTACTTGACAGATTTAAAGGATGGCTTGGTCCAGTTGGTTCAGGGCAGTCTGGGTCAGGGTTAGTTGTGGGGGAGTTGCCTCACAATTTGCGGGCTGCTCTTGTGGTGTTATTCCAGTGCCAAAAAGTAAGAAGCAACTCATAAAATTTGATTATAACCTGAAATGGGAGTATTATTATGGATATTTTGAAACACCTCTACAGGTGAGGGAAAAGTGGACTGTTTAGGGGATATGAAACCCACGGTTTCCTCTGACTCTGGAAGGTGGAGCGTTCTGGGCTAGGGATGGGCAAATGCGGTTTGGAAGTTCGGAGTTCGGACCGAACTCAACCAATTCGGTCAACCAAACCGAACTTCCAAACCAAACTCAATTTTCCAACCAAACTGAACTGAATTTCCGAACTCAGCTCTGTTCTCCCATCCATAAAAGATAATATTCCATTTAGTTCAATGGGGTTTGAATCTCTGAACTTTGTTCAGAAGTTTGGAGTTCAGACAGAACTCGAATAGTTTGGTTGACCAAACCGAATTACCGAACCGAACCAAATTTCTGAACTTGATTCTATTCGCCCATCCCTATTCTGGGCTACTATGGAGGATACATGCTATCCCTAATGATGCAAGAGCACTCACTAACCGCTCATGATCCCACTTTTGGGGGAATATGGTGAGGTGGTTGGATACCAATTTAATCAGTGAGATATCGGCACTGGACATGGAGGGGGAAGGGTTAGGTTTTTGGTTAAATTTGGGTTCAAGTTAACAGTTTACCCTTCCCCCTTTGCTCTACAGTTGGCCCAGACTGTAATTAATAAAGAGTTGTGGCCATTTTAAACCCACTTATGTGTCTGTTGTCTTATTTTAATGTGCTTCTGGCAATATGTGGCTATGTGACAAGACAAACAGAGTCTAGAGAATACAGGGTAAGCTTACAAGGGAGTAGGGTGTTTTGTGAATGAGGCCTAAGTTGATAATGACATTGAATCTGTTTGATAATTCAGCTCCCAGTATCACTATAATGCACTCTGAAATACACCAAAGAGGTTTTCAGATGCATTTAATCAAAAATAAATTGTTCCCAAGTCAACCAAACAAGATAGCATCATCATTCCCTCTTCTTTATCTGAAATGTACCATCTGCCACAACCATTATTTCTTAGGTTCGAAAACTGGTAACACATGGTGAATAATTTGAAAGTATCCTCTTTGATCTTGCAAAACAAAAGGATATTTTGTGAAAATGGGATATTTTCCTGGAATCTCTGTTCTTGGTCCTTACACTGGGCTCGAAAGATTGAAAATATGGCCGCATTCACATCTGTGGTGGCAGCAGAGAGAGCGGCGAGGGAAGACGCGGCAGCAGGGAGGAGCCGGATGACAGGAAAAGAGCCAGTGTGAACAGAGGTCTGCTGCGGCTTCTCTCGCACATGTCAGGGCAGGATTTTGTGCCCAGACATGCACAAGAGAAGTTGCGGCAGATCCCCATTCGCACCGACTCTTTTCCTGTCGTCCAGCTCCTCCCCACTGCTGCATCTTCCCTCGCCAATCTCTCTGCTGCCACCACCACTGCAGATGTGAATGCAGCCTTAGTCCCCTGTAGGTGAAGAATTAGGAACTGGGAGTTCAACTGATACAGGCATTCACCTTTGTACGATGGCATGGAGTATGACTTTCATCTCTGTCATTTTTGTATTCCTTCTAAACAACACCTGATGTGTTGGCAAACAAAGTCAAAAGCACTATCAGCTTATTGCTTCCAGGAATTTGTTTCTTTACCCAAACTACTGTTAAATCTGTTTTAAGCAAGACTCCAAACTGCTACACTTCCTTGGCCCATTATTCCCACAAATATAACTATTGTGCAAAATGTATAGCACTGGTTTCTAAACTGTTTTTTCTACTAAGGGTTTTTGTCATCTGGCTAAATTTCCTACAGCTCTTTCATTTTTAATGAAACTTTCAGTTTTGTGTAATTATTTTTTCTATTAATTAAGAAAAATAGTTTAGTAACTCAAATAAGACTCATGGGAAAAACAAAACCACTCCTTTATCTTTCTTTCTTTCTTTCTTTCTTTCTTGTGGGACATCTCTAGGAGTCCCTGAATCTAATTATTCTAGAATAATAACCAACCTATTCAAACTCAATACATATTTTTTTTTAAATTTACTTTTGCTATTTCATAGCAAAAAATACATCGGAATGATCAAATGTGAACTGGTGAAAAGGTTTCATGATTTCAAAATAAGCCTCTGAAGAGAATCTGGATTCCCACCACTTTCCAAATACATTCCTCAAACCTTTCCCTAGGAAGATATTATTCTGCCAAACTTAGTGACATTGTCCGCTTTTTGACATAGAAAGTATATGATGAATTTAGAAGTCTGTTAATATCCATCTTGGAGTCCTCATAGCAGATGTGACAAATGCTTTTTCAGTAGAGTCAGATGATGATCTATATCATTAATTTCTGTCCTGAACCAAACTTTTTACTTTTTAAAAATCTATCTACTGTAGTTTCTTAGCTGGATAAGTAACATATAGAAACTGGCTTCCAAACAGTATCTGGTAACATCATATTTTTCTATGACACCTCTTCCCTGTAATACTAGCTGCAAGTTTAACTGCTTCACTCCTTTAGCCTTTTGTCTACACTCACTCTAGTTAGTTTCCCACTAAATGCACTCTCTTGAAACCTGTTGTACCATATTCACTTCTTCTTTAGTTTCATGATTTACCTGCTCAGCAGTTCCACCCTTTATTGCTACAACCTAACAGAACAACTTTAAAGGCAATTTGTGCCACTCTACTGCCTGTTTATGCACTGTGAGCAAAGTGCGTGTGCACAAATATTGCTCAGGTGTTGTGCAACTGTTGCACACCATGTGTGCAGCGTGCACATTGGCTGCAATCCACAAACTACTTGTTCCAGAGTCATCCAACCGACTTAAGTGGTTTGAAGATTGCTGCCACTTAGCTTTCTTGAATTTTAACAGTTTCTTCTCCCTTCCTTCTTGCCATTGTGCATTTCTTTTAAAACATATTAGCATAATATCCTGGTTCCTTTTCTGTTCACTGATTTTTCTGACCTACTTTTAACTTGAAGAAGTCAGTCTCTTTCTCCTAGCTGTTAATTTCCCTATCTACTTGTTTGAAATGCTGGAGGTCCTTTCAGCATAACCAACATAAACTGCTTAGAATGGTTAACTTGAAAAGCCATTTAACCTCCCACAGAGATGAACAATTGGCAAATCAGAGGAATCCATCTCAAAGAGACCAGAGACAGCCTGGTTTCTTTTGTTATTTGCTAAGCTCCAAAAGAATATTTAATGCAAATACCAAATTCAATTAATTCATTTGCCTCTAGTTTTGCAAAATGAAGGTGAAAAATATTTGCTTCCATTTTTGCTTCACTTTCTGAAAAGCTATTTCATGTCATTCAGCTTTAATGTGCCTAAAGATATGACTCATGAATCTTTTGCAGGGACCCATGTTCACTTCATTTGAAACTGCAGGGAGCAGGGAGCCCTGATCTTCAGGTACCAAAGTGAAAGGTACAAAAGCTCTTCCTCAGAGAGTTATCCTTGCCTATTAATCAATAGAAATGGCTAAACTTCTAAACCAGCTTGAGTGATCTCAAGTAAACTGCTCTCCAGAAAAACGGGGGCTTGTAGGAAGCATAATTTGCACATATATTCATTCACTGAAGTGAATATGTGAGTTTGTGAAATTAAAACAAAAAAAACAACTCTCTACCATTCTTTTATTGCTGTATAAATGGAAACTTTGGTTGTTTTAAACAGCTTTTCTTTTTATTATTTTAATAAGTTTACTACATACCGCACCTTGTTCTTTTTATTTTTGTATATATTTTGATTTTTTTAATCTGGTTTTTGGTGGAAAATGTTTGACATTTAAGTCATAAATAAATCATTATTAGGAATGTGCAAATGTGGTTCGGACGTTCGGTGTTCGGCCCGAACTCAGCCAGTTTGGACGCCCGAACCAGACATCCAAACCGACCGCCAGAACCCTCGAACAGTTCAGTTACGTTCGGATGAGTTTGGGCTCATTCGGGAGGGAAAAACAGAACTGGCAGGCCCAGAGAGGGGGGGAAGCTGAGGAGAAGACTTCCTGGTGCCAGGGGTGGAGAGACTTGGACTAGATGCCAGCCTGCCCAATCACCATCCCTCTTTTCCACAGACAACTGGCTTCTCAGTCTGAGATTAGCCATGGACTAGGCTGCACGGAGCCAATGGGGCTTGTGGTAAGGCGGGCGCAGCAAGTAGCAAAAGTCATTGTCCTCCCCCCTTCCAATTCCTTCTGAGCTAGCCACTGAACCTGTCAGCAGGCGTTTTCAGACGTCTCCCTCTCCAAGTAGTTTGTGTTCCTAATTCATTGCCATCCTCCTTCTATTTCACCCATTCCCACACATTTACCTCCATAGTTTCATTTTTTTAGATTAGATTAGATAGATTTAGGTGTTGTTGTTTTTTTACCCCTCCCTGTGTTCTTTCTCCCTACCCTTCATTGAATCCTTCCCTCCTCCCTGTATATATTCCATCCCAAATTCCCTTCCCCTGTTTTTGGAATTATTTAGAGTAGGATTAGATTTATTTAGCTTTTATTTCAGTTTTGTAACCCTTCCTGTGTTGTTTGTTGAGAGATGTCTGTATCCCCCCCCATCCCTCTGTGCGTGTGTGTGTGTTTATCTGTATCTATGGGTGTTTTCAGATCTGACGAGATCACAGTGAACCATGCTGAATACCTACATGTGGTCACTGTGCCCTGCATGTCTGTTCGGCGGTCGCCAGATGTTTGCCATGCTGAATGCCCACATGGGGTCAATTTCAACCACGCTTCCGGGGTTTCCGGCATGAAAATCCCCAGAAGCATGGTGAAAGTGATTCCCGGCCAGAACCAAAAAAAAGTAAGGTCTGGCCAGCGATCACGGCCCAGAATCCCCGGCGGGATTCTGGGCCGTGGTCAAACCGGCCCAATGCTGCGGCGGCATTAGCCTCGCCACCTGCCCATTTCCCCAGAGGGCGGGCGGTGAGGGAGCGTGGAGGGGGTGGAGCTGTACAGCTGCATGTTGCACCGCGCAGCCCTGCCCCCTCCCTGATTCTCCACCGGGATCCCCGGCACATCTGTTTGCCGTGCCTGGGTGATCCCGGCGTGGAATCTCTGGGTTGTTTTTGGGATGGGGTGAAGCCACCCTGACACGTCTGAAAACACCTTATATCTATATCTATAAGTATAGATAAAGATATATAGATATAGATATAGTTACTATTAGATAGATAGTTGTAGGATTTAGCTTAGTTATAGAGATAAATAGAGATAGTGTGTAGTGATTCAGTTTTAATATTTAATAGTTTGTTTGTAGGACTAGGCCTTTGTAGATATTAGATAATATTCCTTTTAGTTCCATAGGTTTTAGAATAGTTAGTAGCAGTTAGAGTTAGTGTGTGCATGTGTATGTATATATAAATATAAATATAAATATAAATATAAATATAAATATAAATATAAATTAGATTAAAAATTTTAATTAAAAAAAAATCTTCCTGTGCATTCTTTGGGTGGGAGAAATGGAGAAGGGAAGCAGGAGAGGTTGGTCTGCTGCCCATAAGGTGGGCAGTGGGACAAGTGGTAGAGGTGGCAGGGGCCATGCCTGTGGAGTGGCAGCAGGCATCAGCAGCAGCCCGAGCCCATCACCATTCCCCAAACTGCACACACCTGATTTTGGCAGTCAGCTTCAGAGGCTCCCAGCTGCAGCACTAGTGGTGTGGTTTGGCGGCACCTCCTGCCATCATCCTCCACTGCCACACAGGGCACTGGAAAGTCTGCAGTCCAGGAGGCTGCGGCTGTCTCTGCTTCAGGTGTAGGTGCTTTGGGGTCGGATGTTCCTCCAGGGCCACCAATGTCCCTGACCCCCCAGGGCCCAATCCCCGGGCAATGGCAGCAGAGAGAGGAGCAGCAGCAGCTATAGGAGGCACAGGCAGAGTGGCAGCAGCATGGTAGGCAGTCCATCAACCTCAGGGTCCCAATACTCTCCTTTGAGGGACATTACTCTTATTGGGGACAGTGAGGCAGACACTAGTCATCTGGAGGAGATGTCTGGTGCTGAGGTGATGGCTGTCACTCCGAGAGCTGTGTCGCCACCATGTTCTGCCCCTCCCAGCAGCGCTGTCAGTGGTGCATCTCCCGGTGCAGGCCAGAAGGCAGGAGGGGGCAAAAAATCCTTGGTCTGGATGCATTTTAAGTTGGTGCAGGTGGATGATCCCAGGGAGGTGCTGAGGTGATGGCTGTCACTCCGAGAGCTGTGTCGCCACCATGTTCTGCCCCTCCCAGCAGCGCTGTCAGTTGTGCATCTCCCGGTGCAGGCCAGAAGGCAGGAGGGGGCAAAAAATCCTTGGTCTGGATGCATTTTAAGTTGGTGCAGGTGGATGATCCCAGGGAGGTGCAGTGCAATTTGTTCCAGAAGGTGGTGAAGCATGGACAGGTGCTCACCAGCCTTGGCACAACTACCATGGTGATGCACCTGAAGGGATGCCACAGAACTATGCTGCTAAGCAGGCAAGCAGGGGCAGTGGACAGCAGCGGGTTCCCAACTGCAGTGGCCAGTCATCCGCCTCCATCAGCAGGCAAGCATCCTGCTTGAACAGCTGCTTCTAGCAGCAGGAGTGGTATCACTGCTAGGGGGGAGCAGCAGCAGTAGTATCATCATCAATCATCATCATCATCATCATCATCAGTGCAGCTTGGAGAAGATGGGGTGGGGGCAGCTGCCAAGTCCATTGAAAGCTGCAGCATGTGGAGTGCGGCGTGGCTTTCAAGTGAAAGCCACGTGCATGTTGGGAGAAATGATATCGCTGCATGGGAAGCCCTTCTCGGTGGCCGGGGACATGGGGTTTAGGTGCCTGATTGGCTTCCTGAGCCCCCAGTTTAAGCTGCCCTCACGCACCACCCTACGTTGGTGAGGGACCAGCTGGTATGGGCTCGGGGTGCAACCATACACTTCACCACAGACCTGTGGTCACGTAGGAACACGCATTAAGCCTACCTGGCAGTGAAGGCACACTTGTGGCAGGACCCAGAGGCAGAGTTTGTCAGTGGCAGGAGGGGTCCCGAAGCAGGGTATAGGTGGACCCTGATTCAGGCAGAAGTAATGGATGGCCCCCACACCGCTTGGAACATGGAGGCCACCCTGACCACCAAGGTGAGGGAGTGGTTCACACCAAGTATGCCCTTCACTGAGGGGTGCATGGTGATGGACAACGTGGCTAACATATTGAGGGCAGTCCAATAGGGGAGCTTCACCAGCATCCCTTGTGCCGTACGCACCCTTCACCTGGTGGTCAGGGACGCTCTGGGCTTGGGCAAGAAGGGGATTGGGGCAGGCACCCTTAGCTCCCTGATCGAGTGGGGGAGGAAGCTAGCCGGTTTCTCTAACTGGAGCGTGAAGGGCAGCGACCTCCTTTAAGCAAAGCAGGCAGAGCAAGGCTCCCCAGTGCATGAGCTGATGCAGGATGGGTCTACCCAGTGGAATTCGATGTTTCTGATGCTTGAGTGGCTTCTTGAGCAGGAAGATGCCTTGCATCAGGTTTAACTGGTGATGGACAGCGGGTACCTCCAGGGTACGATGGGGAGGAATGGGAGATCCTGGCTCACATGGTCTTCGTGCTCAGATTGTTCCTGGCCGTGATGGAGACTATCAGCACCTCCACGGCCACCATCAGCCTGGTGACCCCTCTGGTCCAGAGCCTCCTCAGGAGGCTGGACGAATTCTTCAGGGGCGGGATTGTGACCCTCAGGCCAGGACGCTGGCGGATGAGGCGGTTGAGCTGGTGCGGCAGCTGAACGCAGGGATGCTCCTGCTGAGGGAGGAATATGTTTTGGCAACCATACTGGACACCAGGGTCAAGGGCAGCATGGCACGCCAGACAGTGTTCTCTGGGCACTGGAAGAGTGACCTGGTGGAGAGGGTCCAGCAGGCAGACAGGGCTCTTAAGAGTGGGTGGCAGCAGCAGCAGGACACCTCTGGGGATGGTGGGAGTGGGAGCAGCCACCCATTTCAGCTGGCTGGTTGTATCCCTGAGCAGCAGCAGCACCACTATTGCGAGCAGTATCTGCAGGACTTTCTAGCCAGCATGGGCTCGTGCACAGTATGGCAGGCAGCGTGGCTGACGGCAGTGGTGGAGGTGGTGACCAAGCAGAGTTACATGAAGGAGTACGACAGCACCTGAGCAGCAGTAGAGAGCTACATGGAGGAGGAGCCATGCATCGAACCCAGCAGCGATCCCTTGGCCTACTGGGCCAGTCAGACCAACATGTGACCGGACCGATCCAAAGTGGCCACGGGTCTCTTGTCCTGCTCAGCAATGATTGGCAGGGGACATTTGCTTGCTGCACCACCAGAGACTGGGGGCCAAGTTGCTTGAGCAGTTGATTTTTATTAAAGTGAACCTTCCACTGCTGGGATTCCCCGAGCTTCCCCTGGACATGGATTGATGGTGCAGTGGCACACGCCATCCCATGCCAGGGGCAGTCTTAGGACGGGGCTCCTACTCAATCTGGGCTGCTTCTGCTGTGCTGAGATGCTTTCCCTCCCAATGCCCGACACCCATCCTGCATCTCTCTCTCTCTCTGACTAGATTATCTCAGTCCACCTATCTGACTGGCTCTCTCTCTCGAGTACGCACTGCAAAGTCTTCACCAGCCTCTCTGAGTGCCCTGCCAAGGTCCCAGCCTGCCGTCCCTACTGCCTCTCATGCCACTCTGCCTGCATGCTCACCCACCCAGGTTGCCAAGATCAAAGTCTGCCTCAGTCTGCCTTCCCATGCTCATGCCACACTGCCTATCTGCCTGCCCACGTGGCCTATGTCAAAGCCTAACTCTGTCTGCCTTCTCATTCTCATGCCACGCTGCCTGTCTGCCCGCCCACCCAGGTTGGCAAGATCAAAGCCTTAGGAATGCGCGAACGTGGTTTGGATGTTTGGAGTTTGGGCCAAACTCTGCTGCTGCTCCACCAGTTCCAGACAGCTTGCAACGTCTGGCCAAGCAGGGGTGCCAGTCTCAGTTAATGTGCCCTGGCAATCCCATTTCTGCTGGTGCTGGTACTAGTACTGTACATCAGTCATTTGCTCCTCTCTCTTGCAGATGGGCATATTTCGAATAAGTCTGCCGGCGGGCCAGGGCTGGGTGTCCATGTGATTCACCACAGGACAATGCTTGTCCAATTTGCAATAGAGATTCTTGAGTTCAGTCTAGTACGATGCCAGACTGCAACACCCAGCCAAGTAGGGGTGCCAGTCACCGAGCCCTGACCAGGCCTCTTCCACTTCTCCACCAATGCCAGCCAGCCTGCAATACCTAGATAAGCAGGGGTGCCAGCCACTGAGCAATGTCCAGGTCTCTTCCACTTCACCACCAATGCCAGCCAGTCTGAAATACCAAGATAAGCAGGGGTCTCAGCCACCAAGCCCTGACTGGGCCTCTGCCGTAGCTCCACTGTTGTCTAGCAGTCTGCAACGCCAAGCTGAGTAGGGGTGCCAGCAACCAAGCCTTGGCCAGGCTTCTGCCACTGCTCCACCGATGTCAGTCAGCCTGCAATGCCTGGCCAAGTAGGGGTGCCAGCCACTCCAGCCCCAGGACCCACCACCAGGGATCTGGGGCCTACGTTAAAGGCACTGGGGACTGTCCATCCACATCATCTAAAAGCTGCCACTCTAGTCCCAGGACCCACCATCAGGGTTCTGGGGCTGTCATTATGCTCATAGGGAGCTGTCATTCCACCACATCAAGAAACAGCCAGCCACTCCAGCCCCAGGATCCACCCTCAGGGTTCTGGGGCCACCATTCTGCTCACAGAGAGCTGTCATCCTACCACATCAAGAAGCAGCCACTCCAGCCCCAGGATCCACCCTCAGGGTTCTGGGGCCTACATTACAGGAATGGGGGACTGTCTATCCACATCATCTAGAAGCTTCCACTCTAGTCTCAGGACCCACCATTAGGGTTCTGGGGCCTTCATTCCGCTCACAGGTAGCTGGCATCCTACTGTATCAGGAAGCAGCCACTCCAGCCCCAGGACCCACCCTCAGGGTTCTGGTGCCATCATTCTGCTCACAGAGAGCCATCTTTCCACTGCATCAAGTAACAGCCACTCCAGCCCCAGGATCCAACCTCAGGGTTCTGGGGCCTACTTTACAGGCAGGGAGGACTGTCCATCCACCTCATAGAGAGCTGGGCTGGGGGCAACTGTTAAGTCTATCGGCAGCTGCAGGATGTGGAGGGCAGCATGGCTTTCAAATGAAAGGCATGCAAGTGTTGGTGGAAATGATTGCGCTCGATGGGGAGCCCTTCTCGGTGGTTGGGGACATGAGGTTTAGGCACCTGATTGGCTTCCTGGCCCCCCAGTTTAAACTTCCCTCACACACCACCCTGAATCAGGCTGCCACCAATGCCTGGAAGCCTGCAATACCTGGCTGAGTAGGGGTGCCAGACACCCATCCCTGGCTGGGCCTCTGCCACTGCTCCGCCGATGCCTGGCAGCCTAAAACTCCAGGCCAAGTAGGGGTGTCAACCATCACCAAGCCCTTGCCGGGCTTCTGCCTCTGCTCTGCCGATGCCTGGCAGCCTGCAATGCCCATCCAAGTAGGAGTACCAGCCACCAAGCCCTGGCTGGACCTTTGCCACTACTCTGCCAATGCCTGGCAGCCTTCAATGCCCAGCCATGATGGTGACTAGAACTGGAGAATCCAGCATAGAGTGAGCAGAACTGGAGGCCTTCCAGTGTGTCTGTTTATGCTATTAAACAGCCCAAACCCCCACTAGGCCTACCCTTCACTTCAGATGGGGTAACATCCACAACAAAGAACACATACCCATCCAAGTCCAATTGCCCAGCTTGCCACATTTCTTAGAGTAAAATAATGTCAAATGATGTAATGCAACAATCAAAATTGTTATCCATTAATTTGGTTTTCCAACCTGAAATGTTCCAAGAAACTATAGAGATAAAAGACTTTCTTAGGGGGGCCTTCCCATCATTCCTCTGCTTCATCTGCGGTTGCAAAACCCAATTGGTTTGAGGGGAGATGAAATTCCTCCATCCCCAATATTGAGGGAGAGAGAGGAGGTGCAGGCAAAGGATCCATCTTACCTGGACATAATCCTGAAGCATCAGAACCAGTATTACCCAGCATTGTGTGTGCATGACCACTTCACATTTTCCAAAGCACCCAGGGAAGTGGCCTCATGCTGAATATTTTGTGATACAACTTCTTTTACCTGCTCTGTTTCTAAGACCAATTTCACTTGAGGATGGTATCCTTCTAAATAAATAGTCATTGCAGACTGCTAGGCATCGGTGGAGCCACAGCGGAGGCCCGGCCTTGGTGGTGGCTGCCTGGCACCCATATGGGGCTGGGCATTGCAGGCTGGCATCCTACTCACCAGATCTCAACCAACTCTTCTGCAAATTGGTCAAGCAGCCTTGCCCAGTGGTGATTCCCATGGCCAGCCAGCCAATGCCTGCCGTGATGGTGACTAGACATGGAGAACCCAGCATAGCGTGAGCAGAACTGGAGGCCTACCAGCCCTACCATGCCCGGCCAACTATGGATGACAGCCACCAAGCCCTAAGCCTTCCCGGCTTCTTCTTCTGTTGCTGCTGCCTCTGTGTCTCAGATGGCCAGCCCTGGTGCCACAGGCACCTCCAGGGGCCAAGCGCCGAGGCTTCCTGCCCACGAAACCCAGGGTGCCAAGCACCAAGTCTTCCTGGTCTCTGCTGCTTCTGCTTCTGAGTCTCCGATGGCCTGCCATGCTGCCATGGGCACCCCTGGGGGGGGTCCCTGGAGTTCCCCAAGTCTCCTGGTGGGACCAAACTTTCAGAACATTTGGGGGAGTCCGAACTCTGTTGGACTGAACCCATGAACCCATGAGTCTTTAGTCTGAATGGCTGAATTCCTGAACAGCCGAATTCCGTCCTGTTTGCACATCCCTAATTTTTTATTTATTATTAATTATTATTATTATTATTATTATTATTATAAGCGCCGGCCATGTACCTGAACTCTGAGTACCTGAACCCAGAAATCTGAGTGTTCATGCGTGGGTGAGTCTCATGTAAAATCCGTGACAGGTGGGCGGGTGGGTGCATGCGTGTGTGTGTGCATGCTCCCGCGAACACAAATGCCCACCCACCACCATCCATCCCCCATTCACAGAACAACTGGCAAAAACAGCCAGTGTGTTCCCATCTACACCCTCCCCCCACCCACCGCACATAGACCGGTGTGAACATCAACACGCCTGCACCGTGGTCTGTGTAAAAAGGGTCAGAGTTATGATCGACACCTGCCTGATGGTTTTAAGCTACAAAACCATATTTACTTTTTAATTTGTTTTCCCATGGAAACCATGCATATGTGTGTGTGTCTGTGTAAGTTTGCCCTTAAAAACCGTTGGTCCTAGACACCAACATCAACCAAATTAGGAACAAAGGCAAAACACCCAAAAGCAGATAGGTATCCAACATTTAATAAAAATACGTGCACCAGAAGGGGAGATGTGCCACTGACTTCAAGTGGGCATTGACCCCAGGTGAGCTCTTCACTATTTAATGTGCTAACTTGGGTAATAAAAGCTATAGTTGTGTCACCAAGTGACTGAGTGTGTGGGCCTGGCCTGTCTTATATATCACAGTCACCTGGAGCTCAGTTTCAGTTCAAGGATCATGGACTGCATTTATTACGGCTGGAAGGTCCATAACAATAATAGCAATAACAACACAAAAAGTCCATAGTCTAACATCCATACTAGAGGCAATGGTACCAAGAGCACAGCTCTACCACACTCAGCACAACCCCATCGTACAGCGGTCACCCTGGGGGATCCTCTGCAGGACCATGGGGAGGACAGATAGTCACCACTTCAGCAACTTGCCCATCTCCCTGTGGAGGTCTATCTCCAGCTATCTGTTGCCAAGTGTAGGGCTTATCTAACCCTCAGGTGGGCAGGACTAGGCAGCAATGTCCAGTTTTTAAAGAGGCATCCTGTTTTAGGCATCCAATTCTTTTTTAACACAGTTCCCTATTATTCTCATACCCTTCCTCCATTGTACGCAGTGCTGCAGTACATGTAGGGCACTCACACACACACATATTTTATATCACATTCACTCGCACAGTCACTCCGATGATCCACCAGAAACAGGTATCACAAATTCAGCAGATATATCAATTTTTGTGGATACCTGTTTCATCCTACTTACCACCATTCAACTAAGAGTTTCCCTGTGAGGGAGAAAAGAGTAACTGCTTTTTTATTGTTCTCTAAAACTGGCACATTTGACTGAATTTTAAAGCAGGATTACATTGTTCCAGTCTTCCTCTGTGACATGGTCCAACACTGAAGGTAGCCCAATTGTGCCTAGCCACTTCTGCATTCTTTCTTCTCTTTCAAATGCCAATAACGGAAGTCCTAATCATTTGAAGATAATGGGATTTGCACCATTGTGACTTAGGAGAGAATTGTGACTAATAGAGGTTTTGCTGTGATTAAGCAAAAAAGAATTGAGTCTATGAGGTAGGTAGAGGAATATGCTGTACTCATTAACTAAATTACTGAAATTCAGTTTCATCCTACTGAAATATCTTCTCAATTGGAGTGGTGGGTAAAACCTCTGAAAAGATTTGGCCACTTTCAAAAGGCAATTTTATATAACACAAAGTAATTGTGCTAGCTGAACAATTAAAAGAAGCTTTCATTATCTTTTTAAAATTCTGTATGAATACATACTTAGGTTTGATCTTCAAAGCTAGGGAGCATAATATCAAAATGTATTCATTGCAGGTGGATACTGATTCAAAAGTACATGGAATAATAGCCTATCACTCATTGTGACATTAAGGCTTTGGGATTTTTTACGGTTCCACCAAAAAAACTTGATCAGTGATCAAAGATCACACATTTGGATATGGATACTGACACCAAAGGCAAATCTCTTGGAAGATCTACATAGTTGGGAGGTACCATGCTTCAGATAAGAGACTGACATTCTGAAACGCAATAATAGTTCGTGATGCTTTAGAGATCAGGATCTTGACTGCATTAAGCACAAAGGCTCCAGGTGTTTCAAGAGATTTATGTTAAAGGGCTTGCTCATCAGCAATGAAATATCATCAGGATGAAATATCCCAAAGAAGATAAGTTTGGAGGATGGAGAGCAGTGGACTTGAGGGTGGGTTCTCAATTTTTAAATATAGGCAAGCACTTTGCCAATATTTCTACTCCATTTTATTTTTGTAATACTACTTAAACCATTTTTTTATCCATCTAAGTCCATGGGACTGATCTCATGCCCTGCATGCACGCATGTACGCACAAACTTTGCGCATCTCCATAGAGAATCCATTGTTCCATGCAGAAAATACATGGGACTCACACAGATCCCACGCAGCTCTTGCTTGGGATTACGGCCACTGTTTTTGTTGGTTTTTTTACTCTTTGCCAATTGAAGCAGTGCCACTGTTATGTGATGATGTAGGGGTGTGTGTGTGCATTTGTGTGTGTGAAGGAATAAAAAATTTTAGTACCTAAAATGCCACAGAAGAAACTCAAGTCAATAACCCTGTTGCCTTCCATGGGCATTAAGTTAGGCATTTATTGTAGAAAGGTGGATCTATGGAAGTCAATCAGAATTTTGCTGTTAGTTTCAATATACTTGGCAATTACTTCAACAGACTTGCTTTTCTCTTGACATGTATAGCCCTTGCCATACTACACTTATTTCCATCCCTGCCAGCTTAGTAAATAAGTCAATAATTGATTTAGTTTCTTCTCAGATGTAGCAGTATGTTTATCTCAGCTATCGGACGTGCATGGTTTGTTTATACCCTGTTCTCTTATGTTCCACAATATCTTAATTCTCTTTGATTTCTAGCATGCTTACAGTGGTGATTGCAATGCTTTTGGAGCTGAAAAGGGTAGCACATTTCCTACCCGCGGCTAATACCCAACAATATCAGGCAGTCTGTTGGCTGTCCTATCTTTGTCTGAGTAATGAGTTGGTCACCCGATTACTCAAAATACAAATCTTGCCATTACTGTTACCAAGTTACCAATTTCCATTTTACTGACTGAATTCAGTTACTGAACCCAGAAAATTGGTATGGAAACAAGAAATTTGGTATCAGAAACCAGAAAATTGGTACCAGAAGTCAGTAAATCAGTACTGAAATTGATAAATCGGGTAGCCCATTGGGTACTAATTGGGCGCCTAATGTTACTGAATTGAGTACCATCATTTCTACAGGTATACCCATTTTTGTGGGCACTTGCTTCAGCTCCAAATGCTGCTCGCTGTACCAGAAATACATACTTGTCAATGCAAGAGGCTCCAATGCAAGCATTAACCATGATCTCATTATGCCATTCTATATAGGGTATTTTACCCAGGTTTTTCCAGCAATCCCCTCAACATTTGCTTGCCATCTCTTCTTATTTGGAATCCATGATAACAGCAGTGATATTTTTAATACCTCACTCACCCTGTGTTTAATCACTGAAGAGATTTCAGTTACCTCTCAATAGTTTTCAAACATTTCCTGATCCATGTCACCAATAGAGGTATGCAATTCATATTGTTTTAATTAATTACAAAATCAAATGGAGCCCAATTTGGTTTCATAATTAAGGTAACAAATGAAAGAACAAGCAAACAATTAGTACCCAATGTTAATGGGTCGGTTCATTGCCAGTGACATTTTGGAAAAAAACCTGTACATGCGCAAAACAGTTCCGGTGGCCATTTTGCACAACTGCAGTGATTTTTAAAAAAAATATTTTTAATAAAATAAAATGAAAAAATGAATGAAAACGGTAGAGTCCTTTATGAAACCTCCTGATACAAAGGGGGTTTTGTAAAGAAAAACTAAAATGAAAAAATTCTCCATATCCTAGTAACCAACACATTTTCTGTGTACTTGGCCTTTTAATCATGGTGATTCTATTCTTTCTTCCTTTTAAACAGCCAATCCTACTTGTACTAGAGTCAGTTTGAATGAGCACCACATTTTAAGGCCGATGAAAGCAAAGTATCTCTTCTTTTGACAGCATTCAGGTTGCTAACTAATCGAAGAGAAAGAAAATCCATCTTTTCTCTCAAAAAATCAAACAACTATTTGGCCAGATTCTGCTCTTGGTATACTGCCATGAATCCCAAGTAGTTTCTGTCTTACCAGCACATGAAAGGAGGATACAGACACAGAAGTTGGGTTAAAATGCCCACAACTCTTTATTAACCAATAACTTGGCAGTCTGGGGTAGGGCTGAAGTGGCAAGCTGCTGTGGTAACTTTTTCCAATGGAAAAAGCTCTTCCTCAATGAGCGGTGTTAATTCCACTACTTTCATTCTGCTAATTCTGCCATTCTGCTACTTTCATTCCGCTACTTCCAAAGACTGCGAAAATAGAGGAATAATGTTTTTTCCGACAGTTTCTATCTTCTGCAATGTCCACCAGCACTGTGAAGTAGCGAAAAATGTTTGTTCCAACAGTTTCCGTGATTATTCCAACAGTTTCCGAATTAGCGGAATGCCGGCAGAATTAGTGGAATGCTGGCAGAAAAGCTGTGGAACATCATGGGCAATTCTGCAATGATGGAATGAAATAGCAGAATGGAAAAAGGAGTTAGCGCTTCAGCCCTAGTCTGGGGTAAAACATGAGAGGTAAACAACCTACAAGAACAAACCCTAAACCATCTTTCCATCAACTTGTCCAATGCCTCAGCTCACTAATCCCAAATGGATATCCAAATCCATTTGCCAGACCCCAGACCACCAATCCCGAAGTTCAGGTCATGAGGAAAGGGTGATGGTTTTTGCATCAACTAGGGGCAGCATATATCGTGCATAGTAGTACAATCCCAGCCACCACCAGTCCCAGAGTTGGGAGAGGCTGTGTGTTGCTTGTCCCCTGATCGACTCCCCCTTCTCTCACCTTGGTAGGAGGGGCCTCGACCTTCATACATTCCTTTCCATTCCATGTCCCATACAAATTCCATAAGCTCTCTTTACAATTTGCACTCTACCACAACGAGAGCAGTCAGATTAAGCTTGGCATGCTCACCCTCTGCAGAGCTTTCTATCCTAGAATGCCCTTATACTACCCTATCCAGGATCTCCTTTAGGGCACTCAGGTGCAAGTCCATTCCCAGCTGCCTGTAACAAATGAACCCCTTCCTCGCAATAAAGCTTGGGCTTCAGCCTGATAATAGCCCTGTGCTCAAGCTAACCACCACCATACAGGTCAATCAATTGCTTGACCTCCCTGTTTACCCTTTTCCTTGCTCTATCGACTCAGTGTGGGTTTTCTGCTCCCCTCCATACCCTTCTTTGCAAGATCTGGGTAAACATTAATTTTACCCCTGGGAATATTTCTTTCATTCACTGCCAATCCTGTCTAATCATTATAGACAGGTCTAAGCCCCTGCAGAAATTGTTCTCCCCCAGGTGTAATCCTTAGGGATGTGTGAATGCGGTTCAGTTATTTGGAGTTGGGACCGAACTTAGTCTGTTTGGATGACTGAACCAAATGTCTGAACTGAACTCAGAAATTACCGAACAGTTCGGTCATGTTCGGGTGAGTTTGGATGAGTTTGGGGCCGGAAAAATGTGACTGGAAGGCCGATTCGGATGGGAAAAACGTGACTGGAAGGGGGAGGCAGCTGAGAAGTAAACTTCCTTGCACCAGGGGTGGAGACCAGGGGTGGTCTCAGGGCCAAATGATACCGATACTGAAAATAATCTTCAAATTCGGTATCGGTAATGATAGAGCTATTTTTGAACGTTCAGCCATGTTCTGCTGAACCGAACTCTGCCGAACCGAACAACCAAACCCGAACTCAGTTTTTTAACTGAACGACCGAATGGCCGAACATCCGAACAACGTTCTGTTCGCACATCCCTAGTAATCCTGTTGTGTCTGCTCAGCTGAGGTGGACATTGATTAAGACCATGGAAGTTTATATCAGAGTGTGGGAGAGGGGATACCACCATTGTTATGCATGTAGCAGTCAATGAAACTGTTTTTCTCCTAGCTTATTGTAAGGTAGGGTCTTTCTGTGGACTATGGAGGAGAAAGTGGAGTTTTATTATTGTTGTTTAGATACCCTTAATAGTGAATACAGTAATTGCCTGAATTGTTCTTTGCCTCCATCTTTAAAAGGAGATAGTTGCATATGAATAATTCTTTTCTCTTCAGTCATGGCAGGGATTTTATATTGAATCACTGGATATGGATAAGAAAAAATATTATGGCAATTGTAACACATTGTATTTAACTGTTATACTTGGATTCATTTGGGTACTATGGCATTGTTCATGCATATTGTGGAAACAGTGATTCCCCACCCTCTCTTTCTCTTCCACAGCCAGCATTTGCCATTTCTGCAAAAGGTGATGGCATGCTGATATTATCATTATTTTGTGTATTACCCATTAAGAAAGGGGGAGTTGGGTACCCCCAAAATGTGTCTGCGCAGTTTAATTGTTTTTGCTGTGAACCAGCTGGGTTATGGTTCTCATATTCATTTTTATATTACGATTGTTGTGTGCCAGCTCGCTCTTTGTTCTTTTTAACCATTTATATGGTGTTTTACATTGCTTGATAGATGGTAATTTTTGTATTTAATTTTACATTTAGCATACCAATATTTTATTGGTTCATTAATAAATATTCAATAGTGTGGGCATGTTAGCCTTTCCCCCTTCTTTTTTTCTTTGTGTTGGGTTCTTGGATTGTGTCCTTGGAGAAGGGGGTCTTACTGAACACCAGGTTACTTTTCTGGTTTTGTACCTTGTTTGGAATCCTAATACCATTGGTATTAGTTGTGCCTCCAGTATTTCCTTCTCTCTCCAGAATATTTCAGCTCTGGAGCTTAAGCCGAGCCATGAGACCCAGCCGGTGTGCCTGGTGGTGTCCGATGCTACGTGGATGAAGCTGTGACCCACAATCCACATCAGCTTCCTTGATCCAACCCGACTTGATCCTAAAATAACAATACCAACCATATTAATGGTGAGGAAACTGTAACAAACATAAGAAACAAAAAAACATGTCCCCAAGTATCCATCCAAACCAGGGGAACCCTCCCTACTCATTTGGTAGCTGGCAGATGTATGTGCAGAAGGCCTCCAATTTCCATCTGCTAGCCACCTGGATTTCCCTAACCACCTACCCACCTGACGTTGCCAAGATTCTAACATGGCTTTCAGAATGGGTGATTGCGTGTGTTCGGGGAAGCCTGATAACCTTGATATGAATGTCAGCATGATCCATCTGATGCTATTGTGCCTGGTGCAAGCCCTCTGTTGTGGAGATGTAACCCATACTGTATTATTTGGGGATAAGAGGATAGGGAATGTGTCTGTCCAACCCTTACCCAACCTAAATCTCTGAAACTCCCAATATACATGTTTGTATACCACCCTGGTCAAAGGAGACCCAGAGACACAGACTAGGTAAAATAAATTGATGGTCCAAAGATTTATGGCTCTGCTGGGACAAAACTCTGGTGTTTGCTTCACCCCAGGGGCAAGGGCCCAGAAACACTGCATCTGAAACTGAGAAAGGGCATCTGCTATTTTGTTTCTGATGCCTGGAATATGCCTTGCCAAAAAAAGGACAATCACTGCCATGTTAACACACCAGAAAACTATTCTCATGTCCTTAAATTCAGCAGTCCTCATGTGGACTGCTGTGACAATGGGGAATAGCTCCAACAATGTCAAGTCTCATGCAACCCCAGTTACCAGCTACTTGGACGGCCACCTTTCAGCACACCAGCGAACCCTAAAATATATTTCCAATCCAAGGCCACCTGCTGTATCAGAGTGGACCTGCATTTTGGCCTCTAACAGAAGACTATTTTTAAAATTTATTTATGTTTGTTTGTTTGTTTGAATTTTTATGCCATCCTTCCCAAAAGACTCAGGGTGGCTCACACGTCAGGGCAGCTCATACTATCCTTCCAATACTAACCCTGTTATGTTCCCTGATGAAGATAGCCTATACTGCCAAGTCTTCCCTCATGTCTGTTGGAAATACAATTCTTTGGTTGCACCCCCCTAAGCACCTCATCCTGTTTGTTTGCTATAAACAGCAGGAGTAGACAGACAGATCAGGGAACCCTCCCCCCATCCTATCTGTCCTACTCCTGTCAGGACCTGATTGGTCAATCTCCTCCCCCAGGAGATTTCTCATCTCTTTGTGTCTCAGAGAGCTTCCTTCCT
>QEPC01005759.1:0-18928 GCA_003113815.1 Sphenodon punctatus | reverse complement strand
CCCCCCCCCCTCCCCGCACCGCAAACATCAGAGGGGCCGGGCCAAGGGGGGATTTAATTTCCCCCCCAAAAAACCCACTTCAGCCCAAGCAGCAGCCCAGCCAGGGCTTGGGGGGGCACTGCCCCACAGCCCTGAACTAGCAGCCGCCACTGGAGTCTTAGGAAGGGAGCATTCGATTTTTTAACCTTCCTGTTTCTGATGATAACCCCTACTTTCCAAAGCTTAGACGTTGCCCTCGTTTCACTCAGGGCCGGCCCCAGGATTTGCGGGACCATGCGGGGTCATGGGCAAAGTCTTGGCGCGGGGCCTAATGTGCATCATTTGTCCTCATCCCTGCATCGACGCCTCATCCGTCCCACCCCTTCCCCCTGAGGTTCCCACATTCTTGCTCCCAGGGGTGAGGGGAGAATCCAGGATGGGGTCAGAGCTGCCACCCCCAGACACAGGGGCCGAGGCTGCCACAGGGCCGTGCGTGACTGCACATTGCACGTGCCTAGGGCTGGCTCCGATTTCACTTCCCCTTGGCTGATTCAGTCTCCCCCCCCATCACATGGAGGTTACAAATAGAGTTTTTTGAATGATTTGAGGACTGTGTATATTTAAGATCGCGCTGCTCATTTTCAGGGCCCCAAACGGTCCAGGCGTTGGCTTTAGGCAAGACCTGCTCCTGGAACCTCACCCTCATGACTGTCTCAGCTCAGTCCCCACCTGCTCTTTGGGGATCCGATCCTGCCATCGCACCTTAAGTTAGCAAGCAACCGGGGCTTTGTTGGGGTGGGCCCCTCAGTGAGGAACTCTTCCCCCCTCCCCCGCCTGCCTGATAGCCACCTCCGTCCCTCCCTTCTTACCTTCAAAAGGCACCGGGAAACTTTTCTCCGGGTGCTTTTAGACGATCCACTGCTGCTTGCCCCTTCCTCACCCTTTCAACCAGTTTTTAAAATGGTTTTTAGGCTGTTTTATTGTATTTTATTTTGTTGAGTTTGTGAAGCACCCTGAATGTTATTTGGCAGGGGGGCTATATACATAAAAGTAGCATTATTAATTATTATTAATAATAATAATAATTAATAATGAAATTCCACAGCTTCTGGCCCTGGGAATGCTTACAGAGCAAACCTACAGAGTAAATACGGAACAGTTATTTACCCTCAAATATTTATTTATTTGTTGGTTTGTAAGATTCATTTATATTCCACCCCCCTCGCCAATGGTGACTCGGGACAGCTAGTAATAATCGTACTAGGATAAGGGGACACCCTATGAAACTATCTGGCAGCAGATTTAAAACAAATACAAAAGTATTTTTTCACTCAACGCTCAATTAAGTTGTGGAATTTGTTGCCAGAAGACGTGTGTCAAGGCCAGTAGCCTAGGGTGTAGCTGAGTTTTAAAAAGGCTTGGACAAGTTTCTGGAGGATTGGTCCATTAGCAGCTATCGGCCAGGTAGGTTTTGAGGAATGTAGCCTCTGACTGTCGGGAACTGGGCGTGAACATTAATGTTGTTTATTTATTTATGTAGCACCAGCAGTGTACCTGGCACTGTACAAGCAGTGGTTACAGACAGCCTTGTCTGTCACTCAAAGAAGAACAGAAGGTTGCTGCCTTGTAAATAAGGTTTTTTGCGATAGCTCTGAACATTCTCACAACCCCCACCCTTCCAGCCCTGCATGGAATTGGTTTCTTATATTCCTAGAAAGGGTTGGAAGGAACTGTCATTCTGAGGGGGAAAGTGCTTTTTATACTAGAGGAGCTCGAGACCATCACGTGGTCTATTTGAATAGGGTGAGCGTGCAGAACCCAGTTGTGGGAATGTTAGGCCCCATCTCAAAGAACCTTTTTTACAAGGCAACAACCTTCCCATCACTCACGTGGGGAGGAGTTGCTTGTAAACAAACAGCTTTATCTCCCAGTCCGGTGTCCTGCTGCTGCTGCTGCACTACTAGCAGGCAGCGAGAAGGAACGCAGAGGCAGCTAAGGGATGGGGACCCAGGCAGCAGGCTTCAGCTGCGGGCAGCAGCCTCCAGCCATACAGGGAGGGGGAAAAAATGTAGCGGACACCTGGCAATTGCCACCCCCCCCGAAAATGCCACCCAAGGTCCAGGCCTAGGGCGCCCATCCCTAAGTCTGGGCCTGGTTATGACTGTTTAAAAGTTAATTGGTTGTGGTCAAAATGCACACGTCCTCACAATTTTGAACCATCAATATCTCCTCCCCCTGGATGAGTTGAGCTCCCAACCATCACAGGCTTGGAGCATGAGATCAGTAGCAACTGCTTCTGTAATAGGATAGTGATTGGTGCAGCCAAAACAGAGTTATTAATGATTTTAAAAATCGGTTCTGCTGGCTCGCGCATGCGCAGTTGAGCAGCCGCTAACCGGCAAAACACAGCACAAGGACAGTTACGTGACTCTACTTTTTAAAATTTATCAGGAGACAACTCTGTCACAAAGACTTTAAGCTGTAGTCAGTTTCATGTCAATTATCCACCTGCCTCAGAAAGACAGCAAGAGGACTCTAGTCAGCCTCGTGTCAATTACCTCCCTGGCCTCACTCTGTACTTCTGACTCCGTAGGAAAAGTCTGCAACTCTTCATACCGAGTGACAAGAGTGCAAGTTTTCAAAAGTTGCAGACTTTTCACTTGGTATGAAAAGGTGCAGACTTTTGACTCTGTATTTTTAAAAGTCTGCAACTTTTCACTCCTATGAAAAGCTGCAGACTTCTCATAGAGTCAAAAGTACAGAGTCAAAAGTCTGCACCTTTTCATACCAAGTCAAAAGTCCGCAGCTTTTGAAAAGGTGCAGACTTTTCATATGGAGTCAAAAGTAGGGAGTGAGGCCGGGGGTGGGGGGGTGTAATTGACACGAAGCTGACTAGAGCTTCCTCTTGCTGGCTTTCTGAGGCAAGTGGGTAATGGACATGAAACTGGCTAGAGTGTAAAGTCTTTGTGAGGGAGCTGGCTCCTGATAAAGTTACGTGACTCTGCTTTTTAGAATCACCTAACTTTCCTTATGCTGTTACGCCGGGGCTCCGCTTTTCCCGGGGCCCCCTGGCAGGCGTGGCAGATTATGGAGGGGGGCATGGGAGGAGAGGAACTACGCCGCTTCCCCGACCCTCTCCCCCCTCGCTGACCTGGTTTCGTAAGTTTTGATGCCCCCGCTAGGGCTACTGACAAGTTTCCTGTCTGGGCATGCTAGGACTACATTTCCCAGCATGCCCAGACAGGAACAGCAAGATGGCGGCATCCCGCCGTGTGTCCTGCAGCGTCGCGGGGCCTTTTGAAAAACTCTACCGTTCCTCCTGAACCTCCCGTGAGGTTGCAAGTAGTGGTGGCGTTCTTTCAAGGTATTGCTCCGCAGCATTGTTTCTACAGAACTGCATTCTGTACAATAAATTCTAGAACGTTCTCTACACCAACATTAACAGTTTATTGTATAAAGTGTGCACCGTTTCTAATCGATACGTGTAAAGGACAGAGTTAATGCACTCTGAACAAATTGCTCGTTGTCGAATTATGATAATAAATTAAAGTTTAATAATTATAAAATGTAAAAGTTTAGTTATTGAAAAAATGAATGAGTAAGTATGTATGGTGAGGAAATTAAGTACATATATTACATTTATGTTGATGAAGATAAAATATTAAATTTTCCTCACATTCTGAAATAATTTCCATGTTTTTTGGCGTTTATGTCTTGTTGCAATGATGGAGTTGAATGTTTTTTGAATTGTAATTGTAATGAATTTGTATGTTTTCTGGAGTTGAAGCTAGAGTCAAAATGATTTTGTGATGTTTTTGAAGAGGAAAGTTTTTAATTTTAAAAACTGTTGTGCATTTAACGTGTTTTTTTTTTAAACTGTAAAGTTTTTTGTTTTGGTAAATAAAGAGGTAGAGTTAATTCCCTTCAGAGACAGTGCTGGGGGCAGCTGGGGCATGGGCAGCTTTGGTGGTAAGTCTTGCAGGATCAGGGCCTGGCTGGGCGAGTCCCTGCAGGATTGGGGCGAGTAGGAGCAATACTTTGAAACAGAGAGCATGCAGGGGTCAGGCCAGGAAATCAGTCCAATAGGACAGTGTCATGCAAGGTCCAAGGTGGAGGAGGAGCCAAGCCAAGAGATCCATCTGAGGGGCAAAGGGGGAGGAGAGGGAGCGGATACACAGGTAGGGGCTAGGAGAACTGGGCTGTGGGTTGCTGAGAACACAAGTCAAGCAATGTGGCCAGCTAGAGCCACTGAGCTGCGTTGAGACGCCCAGGGCATGAGCTGGCTTTAAAGCCAGGTAGGTGCCCCAGGACCGGTGGGAGCTTAGTTCCTGGTGCTAGCGATAATAGGGCTCAGCTGCAGGATGAAGTAAGAGCTTGTGGGATCAGTGTGGGCAGGAGCCCTAACAGATACAAGCAGAGGCTTGCCACTAGGCAGGTCAGGAAGTTGCACAGGGGAAAAACACTCACCCCAACAGCCAAGGGTTCAAGGCCTGGCCCTCAGAAAGAGACTTTATTGGGCCCTGATTCTGCCAATACTTACCCTGGGTAAGCCTGTCTCTGCAACAGTCCTGCTTCTGACACCATTGTTGCTCTCCTACTAAGCAGGAATATTGGAGGCCGTACAAATACTCTGACTTTTCATTAACATATTTGTTCTTTTCCTTCAAGGGCAGTCTTCAGAGATGCTGGCTTGTCCCCCTCGCAAATCCACAGGAACCACTAGAGCCCTTCTTATACTCCTGATTTTGGTACTAGTTGCCTCTCTCGTTGCAGTGGTGTAAGTCTAGCTACAAGCCAAACATTTCTCTCAGTGCTGGAATGGGTAGGGTGGTGGTTGCATTTTTGGGTAACCCAAATAATATCTGTGACTGAAATGGATACTCACATATCTGATTTTCCCCCCCCCCCCAGGTATTCCATTTTGGGTCTTTTAGGGGTGGGTGGGTTCAGTTTTATTATTCTGGTATTGTGGTCATTTCTGTATTTCATTTGCAATATTTTCAGTAATTCCACATGGGCAATAGTGCAAATATTGCAGAAAATTATGTAACCAAAATACTAACCAAATAGAAAAACACAAAGAACCCAAAAAATATAGAATAACTAAAATGGAATGCCGACAGAGTTCTAACAGAGGCTGCTCCACCCGCCGTGCCTCCCTCCTCCTCCTCCCAGAGCTAAGAAGGGGCACGGAGACACCCAACAAAGTTGCTGATTGGGTGAGGTGGCACAGGATTTGGAACTCTGGGGAAAAGATTGGGGGACACCCCTGGGGTTGGGGGCAAACTCACTCACTGTACCACCATTGCTGTGGAGTCCTCGGGGATGTGTGTGGCTGCTGGATTTTCTCCCGTGCTGTGCTTCCCGATGCCTGTTTCCCGCCAAACCTCCCGAATAGGTCTGAGAGTTTAAAAAAATTCTCATGAGAAATTCTTGTGAGTTCGAGCACTGGGACCAAGATCTCACCAAAATCTCATACCAGTGTGAGATCTCATGAATTTCTTGCAAAATTAAATATATTAAAAATACTGGAACATCCTGGGACACCCCAGGATACTGGCTGACTTACCTCACCCTGGGGCTGCTGGCCTCGAATCTGGTGGCTGCTCCCTGCCTCTCCCGCCATTCACTCTGCAGAGCTTAGCTGGGATCCGTCAGTAAATTATCCGAGTGGGGAGGGGAGCAGGGAAGCCTCTTCCCAGTTGTGTGCAACACTCTAATCAGTCCCTGTTTCCAGGGGGACCGATCAGGGGTGTGCTGCTCTGATATTGGCCCCCCTGGAAATTGGAACCACTTACCCCTTACTGATTCTACTGCCAAAACCCTAGTCCATGCTGTAGTCAGTCATCTCTCATCTGGACTGCTTCAGCCCCTTTCGTACAGGCTTACCGTGCCCTCACCTTGCCCTTCTCACTTTTATTCAACACTCTACTGCCAAGGTCATCTGCCTCACCTGTTGTTTTGATTACGTCCAGCCTCTTCTCTCCTCCCTCTCCTGCTTTGCATTCAGTACAAACTCTTCAAGGCTCTGCATGGCCTTCTTCCTAGCTTTCTGCATAGATTTTCCACTGCGTTCCCACATGGGAGCCTTACTCCTCCTCCATCACCCTCATCGCCCTCCCCCCGAGTCGCCTACTCTCTGAAAAGTCTTTGCCCCGTCTCCCTTGAAGGCAAAGTCATTTCTTTGCTGTCCCTGTACGCGTGCAACTAACCTCCTGAGCACATCCACCCTGTTCCCTCCCTCTAACCCTTCATATCTCTCCTGAAAACCTGTCCCTGCCTTCAGGCTTTCTTTAATTCCTCATCCACACAGATGTCTTCTCTGAGGCCCTTTCATTCAGGGGCCCCTGCTCCTCTGTAACTAAGCCAGACACGTACACCTACTGCAGGAGCTTAAACAGGTGGAGCATTCAGAAAGGGGTGGAGAATAAAACTGAAAATGAAAACAGCATAATGCCCCTATATAAATTGATGGTGTGACCGCACCTTGAGTACCGTGTGCAGTGCTTGTCGCCCCATCTCAAAAAGGATATAGTAGAACTTGAAAAGGTGCAGAGAGAGGCAAACAAAATCCTCAAGGGTTTTGAATGGTTTCTGTACAAGGAGAGGCTGGATCATTAGGGCTCTTCAGCCTGGCGAAGAGGTGACTGATAGAGGATAGGATGGAGGTTTATCAAACCTTGAGCGGAGTGAAACAAGTAGATAGGAAACATTTATGTAGCCTCTCAAGTAGCACTAGAACTAGGGGACGCTCCATGAAACTAACTGGTGGCAGAATTAAAAATAAAATAAAGTATTTTTTCACTCAATGCAGAGTTAAATTATGGAATTTGTTGCCAGAGGAGGTTGTCGAGGCCAGTAGTAGAGCTGGGTTTAAAAAAGGCCTGGATAAGTTCTTGGAGAATAGGTCCATTAACGGCTCTTAGCCAAGTAGCTTACGGGATGAACGTCTTACTGGCGGGAGCAGGGACTGGATCGCCCATTGTGACTGCTGGTACTTTTCCCATGTGACCAGGATTGGCCGCTGTCGGAGACAGGATGCTGGGCTTGATGGACCATTGGTCTGACTCAGTCTGGCACTGCTTATGTTCTTATTTGCAACCTGCCGGCAATACCTGCATTTTTGGGAACTCTAGCCGGTGCCCAATTGGGAACCACCAGATACTGAGCTGGGACCCCAATTATCCGAAAATACCAGTTATTGCTGTTGCAGAGTTACCAAGTGACGGATCAGCAAAACAATAAATCGGTACGGAATTGGGATGGAAAGTAAAAAAAAAACCAAACAGTACCGAAAGTTGGAAAAAATCCGTACCGGAAGTTGGAAAACTGAGACAAACCATAGTAAACTGGTAGATCAGGTACCTGGCGGGGCACTAATTGAGCACTGATGATTAGTGCCCAATCTTACTGAGTCGGACCGGGGACCGCAATTTTGCCTGGTCTATCTGGTTTTGTGGGTACTTGTTCCAATTCCCTGCGACTTCTCAACTTGGCAAATGTCTCCGTGTCTCTCGCTGGGTTTCCCTCTCCCTCGTCTCCCCCTCCTTTGTCTCTCCTAGATGGTAAGGCCCTCAGGGCAGGGACTTGTCTCTAATTCATAATTGCCCAGTGGTGGGTACATTTCTTGTGACATATAAACTCTTAATAATAATCATTATAATAATTAATAATTAATTTTAATTGTTTTTATATAGTGCCCCCTGCCATGGCACTCAGAGCACTTCACATCAACTAATTAACACAGCTAATAATAATAAATAATAATAATAATACTCTAATAGGATTGCAGACTTTGGCATCTCCCTTCTTGGAGAGAATTTCTGAAAATAACAATGGTCTTTCTCTCAGAACGTAAACCTGTTTTTTCCTCCCCTGAATGAAACACAGAATCGGAGACGCTTAGGCGTCGACGTGACATCAGGAATGATCTAGTCCAGCCCCCTGCTCTGAGAGGCAAGATTTCCTTGGTGTAAATCACCACAAAGATTTATCTGGCTTCCTCTATAAACTTTCCAGGGAAGGGGATTCCAAAGTCTCCCTCTGCAGCTCATTGCATCGCTAACTGTTCTTGCATGTAGGAAGAAGATGCAGACAGGAGGACGTTCTTGCTAGATCATTGCAGTCTAGAAAGAGAGGGGGCCTGCCGTGTTGTTCCAAAATGCAAGAGTTTGAGCCAAAGTAGTTTAGATGAGATCTTTCATTGGACCAACTTTGCACTTCACACACCCACGTGGCCCAAACTCTTGCATCCTTTCCCCCCACTGAAGTTGTTCCAATAACAGATCTCATCTGAACTCTACTTTGTCTCTATCCAGACCATTGTCTCGTCTGGATAAAGCTGCAGCAGCTATTCCATCCAGTGGTTAATCCCAGGGTTTTGCAATTTACAGATTCCCAGGGACAGAGAAAGCTTTTGGAGATAGAAGAAGCAAATAAGAAGTTGAAAGACTCCCTGCGGTCCAACGACAACAGCAGCCAGCTGTCCGCAGCCAAGGAAGCAGACAGTAAGTTGCAGAATCCGGAACATGCCTGCTGCCCTGGCCGTCTCTCAGGTGGGGATGTACAGAGACAAGCCCCCGTCGCCAACAAAATGGCGGCGACGGGCATTTTGTCGAGCCCCCCCTCTTGCTGAAAGAGCGCGGTTTTTTCTGTTCCTACCTGCGTGGTCGTTTGAGAGAGCCCTGTTAGAAGGGCTCTCTCTGATTGGATAAGTTTCGGCAATCTGCCTGTGGCTCAAGCGCATAGCGCTGCGCGGGGTGTGGGGCTCCTCCCCTTTAGAAGGGAGGATCCCCTGAGCCGCGTGAGAGCGGCATTGCGGTCAGGGAGGCGAAGAAAGCAGCCACACCCACCCACCCGCGAGCACTGTGGTTTTCGAACGGTTGCCTTTAGAGGGGCCAAGGAGGAATTTTGGTGAGCAGCCTTTTGAGAAGGGTCATCTTTCGCCTCCTTGACAGTGTAAGCATAGGTATAAATAGGTTGCTATTTAAGATTGGCAATTATTTGGATATTATATTGGCATTATCAAATAGTTTAAAAGACAAATACATTGGTAAGTTCATTTCAATATGGCAATATAATTGGCAATGGTTTTATGTTAAGAAAGTATTTAATGTCGCACTCTGCGGGGGTCCAGCACGCTAGGTTAGGATAAATAGGTTAAGGATAGTTAAAAGAGTCATCTCATTAAGAGATGGGGTCGTGATACCGTGTGTAATGCAGGGCACAGCATGCACACGGGTCGTAACCCTGGAAGGGGGTGCAGAGCAGGATGAGTAGGGGCGTGCACAGCCTCCGATCCTGCCCAGCACTTACTGACTTACTCATGCCCGCAGCGGGCACGCCCCCCTTTGGCCATGGCCCCGAGGCTGTCAAAGGAGGGGATGGTTTTTTTCCTGTTTAAAGTACTGCTAATGGAAGGCGCTTCCGAGCAGTACTCAGTTATAGTTAATAAGGATGGTTCCCTAGCATGCTGGACCCATGTTTGCTATGCAAAGCCCCATCGGCCTTACGGTTGATTACCGATTGATTAAAGAGTGCGGCCACGCTGTTTAACCAAGTTTATGTCTCTGCGTCTCTTTGGGGGGTGCGCCGACAAGGTCCCGTGTGTTGTGAAAGCTTCCCCCCCAGAATTCCAGACTGGGGAACTCCAATTCTGGGACCAGAAATCTGGAATAAATAATGCAAATTAACCACATCCTGCAAATGATGCTAATCATTTGTACGCCGCCCTGAGATGCCGTAGGCATGAGTGGGGTGTCTAATAAATATAAATAAATAAATAATCTTTATGCAAATGAATTTCCCAGTATGCCATTCTGTCGCTTTTGAAAAGCCAGCCTCCTCACAGTGCTCCCCGTTTGGGCTGTAATTCTATGCTGCCAGAGGATAGGCCTCAGTATGGCCTTCGATTCGGTAAATAGAGAAAGATTATGGTTCAAATTAAGTGCTACTTCAATGGTTCCACGACTACTTTTTCTATTAATTAAAATGCACAGTACTAACAGAATACGCATACGCTCAGCCCCAACCCAAATGCTCTCAAAAGAAGTGCATGATCCGTCAGGGTGTCAGACAAGGGTGTTTATTGGCTCCTGTATTTGAATGATATGCTCCCATTCTTGAAGGCCTCGGCTACTCATGCTCCTCGAACAGGCGCTAGGAAGGTCCTGGCCCTCCTGTACCCAGACGATATGGTTTTAATTTCTCAGACCTTGGTGGGCCTTAGAAGAGTGATGCAAAGATTTGGGGAATACTGTGATAGGGAAGGATTCAAAATTAATTTCTCCAAAACCAAAGTCATGGGGATGGGGATGCGGGGAACTAATAAAATCCATCTTTGGGCAATTGGAGGCAACCCTATAGACCAAGTAAATGTATTTAACTATCTGGGAGTGGTTCTTGCCTCCTCCCTGAGCTGGAAGCATCATCTGAAGGCGGTGGTGACACAAACAAAGAGCTCCTCGGCTGCCATTCTCCGTTTTTTTATAACCATGGGGGGAGATTAGTATTGCCAGCCCTGCGGCTCTTTAGAGCGAAAGTCATCGCTCAATGTTTGGACACTTTTTCCAGCCTGGGGCCTTTTATTTTTAACAAGTTTGGAACCAATACAGAATCAGGTCTTACAGTCTATCCTGGGGGTCCCAAGAGGAACTCCCCAGGTGATCCTGAGATTGGAAACCTCAAGTATTACTGTCCAAACCCGGGCCTTACAATCACTCCTGAAATACTGGCTGAGAGTTGCCTTATTTCCCCCTCAAGATAATTCCCTTTTGGCCCTGGCTGTGACAGTGGGGCTTCATAGCCCTCGGACATGCACGGTGGAGTCTGAAATTAACACACTGGGATTTTCAAAGAATCTTTAAGGCATGTGGGTTTTGCTGGAGCCTTGTCCCTTATAAAAAAGGAGGTTGTTAGATCAGGAGCTCCAAAGTGAGATGGCCCTGTTATCTGATCAGAGAGTCGCCCCTGAATATCCTCTAGCTAGCTCTGTCTGCCCGGGCAATAGTTACTTATACTCATGGCTGGATCCTAGTCAGCGAAGTGCTTTCACTTGTTTCAGGTGTAATGTTTATCCGTCCGCCCTGTTAGAAGGGCGCTCTAAGGGGATTCCTAGATAGGAGAGGTTTAGTCAGCTGTGCGATCTGCAGGAACCTGATTCCTGTAGACATGGGTTTTTTCGTTGTACAACCCTTAGTGGGCCCAGACGAGAGTTTCTGGGTATGGTTATTGCAGACTCGCAGTACTCTGGGGTTCTGTTAAGGAAGCTTCTTAATCACGTGGATTCAGAGATGTCAAGGGCAGTTGCAAAAATTTGACAAATTTTTATGTTGCTAAGGAAATCCCGTTTAGGAAATTCCGATTGATGGCTTGTGTCAATTTTTGATCTAGCCAGATTGGATTGTATGATTGTGTGTGTGTATATTTTTTCTGTGATTGTAATCTGGTAATACTGTAATAGCCTGTTGGTGGTCTGTGTTAACTTTTGATCCAGTCAGATTGGACTGTATGATGAGCGTGCATATTTTTTCTTTGCTACTGTAATCTGGTAATATTGTCATAGCCTGTTGGGCTGCACGATAAATTCAATTGGACTATTGCAACGTGCTCTACGTGGGGCTACCCATGGTGATGGTTCAGAGACCGCAGCTGGTGCAGAACGCGGTGGCCTCTCTCCTCACGAGGACGGAGTGTCATGAGCATATAACACCTGGGCTTTGTTTCACCCACTGGCGGCCGATAATTAATCTTCCGGACCCGATTCAAGGTGTTTCTTACCTATAAAGCCCTAAACAGCCTGGGCCCCACCTGCCTGCAGAACTGCCTCATGCCCAGGGTTCTGGATCGGCCCCTGCGGTCAGCCGGGAGCGCCCTTCTCGAAGTCTCCTGGGTGCAGCATTGGCGAGGGCGTTCTCCGTGGCGGCACCGTGGAACTCTCTTCCGGCAGAAATCCATCTGTCCCCGCATCTTCCCTCCTTCAGGGGCCGTTGTAAAACCTGGCTCTTTTGCCAAGCTTTTGCCGGGGGAGACAGAGTGGGAGGAGGGCTGGGTGGAAGAGGAACTGTTTTAGATTCAGAGACTTTTTAATATAATTGTATTGTATTTTATTATTATTATTATTAACAAACATTTATATAGCGCCAGCAGTGTACCTGGCACTTTACAAAGTAATAAAATAGACACAGTCCCTGCCCCTAGGGCTTGCAATCTGAGAGACAGGAGCTGGGGGAGAGACATAGGAAGGGGAACAGAGGGAGAGACAAGGGGTCTAACATTCATGAAGATGCGAGGTCTCAGGTGCACGTACTTGGCTTGGTTACGATGAGAATGACAGCAGGCCGGTCCATGCGATTTTCTTATTGTTAGCCTCCTTGAGCTGCCAGAGGCAGGAGGGGGTGGGATACAAACTTTTGTATAAATAAATAAATAAATAAATAAAGAGACAAGAATGGGGTGCAACAGGATCCCCAAGCTGACAGTACTGGTCGGCCCTCAGCAGGGGTTTCTGCACGCCAGTAGCTGCCTGATCCCTATGAGGAGATAAGAGACAAAACAATTAAACGGATACCGTTTGATTGGGTCAAGGAATGCTCAGTCAGGACCCCACTCTCTTCTCCCTCTCCCATTTGGGACTGAGACAGCCAGCGTGCTCTCGACTAACCCAATGTATAAACGTGTTCCATGGTCAGTGGGTCCGAGTCAAGTTAAACCTCAAAGCTCCCTGACCTCCCATTTCTAGAGAACCAGGCGGCAGGCAATTAATGGGAGGAGGCCTTATTACCAGAGCTGCAGGATTCTTCTTAATGGAAAATACAAAGATATTTGGATCCAAAAACTCTCTCAGTAAAATCTCCATTTTTTACTTCCCCCTTGGTGAGAAACCAGAAACCCAGATTCCCCCAAGTCACCATTTCAGGTAAATATTTGGGGAGTTCTAGGTGTCCTTACAATTCAGTCTTTCAAATGCTTGTCAAGACAGTTGCTGTCATGCACACTTCTTTAAAAGAAATCACTTTTGGCCTCATGACTTTTTCCCGGGCTGGGGAGCCTTCTCCATCCCAGGGGCCACTTTTGGAAATGAGTAGAAGCTCCATGTGCTGGACAGGATGGAGTTGGGGTGGTTAAAGGTGCGCTGAGGCAGGAAAAGGAGTCAGATTAGGGTTAGGGTTAGGGCACCCTAACCCTATTCTGAACCATGGGGGGATCCATCCCCTATGACTGAGCGTATGCCCTCATCCCTGCTCCTTTGCCTGAGCTCACTCTAAGTGTCTGAGGGTGCAGACTGAATCCACACGCCGAAAAACGGTAAGTATAGAGCAGACACCCACAGGGTTGATTAGTTCCAGGGAGCATATATTCCCCCGCACTTTAGACCATGGCGCTGACCTCGGTCTCTACTCCTAGGCGATTTCCTGACAGAGCTCTCCCAAGGCTGGAGGTTTCACGGTGGGAGCCTCTATCTCTTTTCATGAGAGAAGAAGTCCTGGAACAAGGCTGAGCAGTTCTGTGCATCTCACAACGCACACCTGGCCTCCATCACCTCCGAGGCAGAGCAGGTGAGTGCAGCGGCGACCCCAGGGGGTGGTTTAATGGATCGCTACCTTACATGTTGTTATCCTGGCCAAGGAGGAGGCTTGCAAGCTTGCTGCACATGCCCTGCGAACATCCCAAGCCAACTCAGGGAAGTTATGTCCTCATGAATTAAGGTTAAGTGGGGGTTGAGGTTGAAACGTTGGGTGTCTTTATTGACACAATGATGATCGGGTACTTGAGAGATTTGCCACATGACTGTGCGTTGTGTCTAAGCACAGTCACTATTTTCGGCCACTGGTCTACCCCCCGTTAGACTCCCATTAACTCCTCGTTGGTTACACGAATGTCCTGGGTGCAGCAATTGGGTGTTTCCCCTTTCTCTATGGCTCACATTGTGTCTAAACATCGGGTGGTGTGTTCACAGCCATTTCTGGTCTATATGCCCTGATTCCTCCCGGTCTTCCTGAATCCTCCACTCCGTGCCAAACAGCTAGTTCCTTGCCACACATGGTCTTTGTGTTCTCCCAAAGCACCACAGGGGTGAGCAGTGAAGAATGAGTTGTCAGTTATGTCTTGTGTGAACAACACTGTATTCACGGTCTGTCTAAACACTGTGACGGTAGGACACTGTTGCAGAACACGGAACGGCGTTATGTGTAAAGACACCCAGAGGGATTATACCACAGTGGGAGATCCCACTGAACCAGTTGCTGCCACTCTCCCATCCCAGTCTGCCACCTCGGAGGCATTTTGGCGGGAAAACCTAATTCCCTCACTGCTCAGGAATTTTTGACAGGAAAACCCTGGGTTCTACCTGAAGTGGTTACTAACTAGTCAAATAGACATAAGTCGTGTTTATCAGGGATTACATATATCACGTGAGGGAGTAAATATAGGGGTTATGTGGGGACACATCCCGTACAAACTTCCTTCCCCCACAATTCTAGGGATAGTGGGTAGAGCTTATGTGGGTCCGTATCCCCCCGGCCCTCCCAAATTTTAGCCCAATTTTATTCCCATGCATATGTACATTGCGGAAATACAGAAATGCTGCAATGTAAAAATGCAGCAAAATCAGGTCCCTGCCTATCGCAACGTTGGTTGTTGCAACCATAGGAGAGTTCTTAACCCTAGCGACGCAACAGGCTGGAATTTCCTTGCAGGAGTATCTGCAGTGGGAGATCCAGACGACGACTTGCTGGATCGGACTCACTGACCAGGGGAACGAAGGCGTCTGGCGCTGGGTGGACGGGACTGAGTACAACGAGACAGCAAGTAGAAGGTGTGAAGCGTTTCCCATCCACACCCTGCTGCGGCTGCATGTTAGAAATTAGATTGTCCGGAGCTCAGTGTGTGTCTGCAGAGCTACCAGCACCATGGGGCCTTATCCAGAGGAAGGGAGGCCTTTGTGCACCACCCTGGTGATGCTAAGGGGGCTGACTTCACCCCACATTTAGAGGAGGAGAAACCCTACTGTGCAGTATTCCCAGTGCCAACCCCTCAGTGGGTGCCACCAGTCTGAAGGCAATGGAACCATCTGGCCACACGTCAGCAGGACTCAGCACCCTCCTGATGTTGTTATTAATGGGTGCTAATAAATGTGACCAGGGCCCGCTATGGCCAGCACCTCACCCCACTCATCTATTTCTGGGCTGCCAGATGTGGGCCTGGTACAAACCCCAGCGGGGTAGGCAGCTGGCCCGGAAATGTGGGCCCAGAAGGAACCGGACCCACAGCCTGGGCTGAAGGGCCACCCAGCTGGGCCATAGTTGGCTGAACCGGGCAGGCGTGTCCGTTTCCACACCAACCTGGCCTGGTGTGTGTGTGGGGGGGGGGGGGAGGTTGCTGTGGCCACCAGCCATGGCTGCCTGTTGTTGGCAGCCAGAAGAGCTACTAGAGCAACTCCTGAGTCCCCCCTATCTACTCTGGTCCACGGTGACGGGCATTGCATATTGGACATGAAGAATTTACAGTGAATGCCTTGAGGGGGCCCTCGTGGTGTGGCTCAGCTGCTCCGCTTTGGGACAGCTATGTCCAGTAGGACGTCCAGGGAGACTTAAAGATCCAGATCCATATTACGGTCTGGATCTTTAATTCCAGATTTAATTCCAGATCCGTATTATGGATCCACATTTAAATCCATTCAAAAAATAGTAAAACATTTAAAAAAAATTAAAAAAAAGACATCATGCATGTGACAAATGGCCACCAGACTGTTCCGTGAACGCGTAGCCTTTTCCAAAATGGCGGCAGCAGCATCACCACCGTGTTGGAAAAGGGCAGCCGGTCTGCACGTGCGTGAAATGGCCACCACACACGGGCAGACTGGCTGTCCTTGTACAAAATGGCTGCCACTTTGCCACCACCATTTTGGAGAAGGCCGCGCATGGACAGAACAATCCAGTGGCCATTTTCCGCATGTACATTTGATTTTTTATATTTAAACCAAACGGCACCGGGAGCATGGCGGTTCGGAATGGATTAATCCTTAGCTGCCTGTTACAAGCAGTTACGGATTTAATACGAATCTGAATGCGCACCCCTAGTGCCCAGGGTCCTAGGTTCTATGCGGCCTTCTGCCTTTCCAAGCCCCTTAGGCCCTAGGGCACCAGTGAAGGGCAGAGAGGAAGGGCTGAATATTTATTTATTTATTTATTTCCACAATTTGTACCCTGCCCCTCCTGCAAAGCAGCTTGGGGTGACTAACAGTTCATGATAGAAATGTAACAAATACAAATAAATACATAACAATAAATCAGTAAAACCTCCAATCAGTCCCCCTCCCACCCACCCTGCCCCATCTCCCTCGCCAAAAGCCTGGTGGAACAGTCAGGTCTTGCTGGGGTGACCACAGACGTGTCACCAGAATAGAGAACAACAATTTGCATAAAATCTGCGTATGCTATTTTATATTCATTTATGCAAATTTACCATAATTAAAATAGAAATTACTGTATAACTCACCATAGTGGGGGAAGACTGTGACCAGGTCACCTGTGTCTGCTCAGTCCACGGTCCATTATAAGGTGCTGTTGAAGGGAGCCAACAGGACAGCCATGGGGCGGGGTGGAGCATGGGGCGGGAGAGAGGGCAACTCTCTCTCCCTCCCCCCCCCACACCCCTCTCCCACACACACACATACTGATACACATTCTCACACAGACACACATACACAGACAGACACACACACACACCCACTCACATACAGGAACACACACTGTCTTATACTCACTCTCACACTCAGACACACAATCCTTCTCACAGACATACATATACAGATACACACTCTGACACAAACACACCCTTCTCTCTCACACACACACAGGCACACTCTGCGTGAGTGAGAGAGTCTCACACACATATATAGAGTCTCTCTCACACACACACACCGCTCTCTTTCACTCACGCTGTCACACATTCACTCAGTCACTACTACTCACACACACTTCAGCCCGCTAGGCTGGCCCAGTCCGCATGCCTGCTGCTGCCTCCTCCAGGATTCCTGGTTGTTTGGAAGTCCTGCTGAGCACCTCCACGCCACGCGCACGCGCGCACCTCCACGCCGCGCGCACGCACGCACCTCCACGCCACGCGCACACCTCCACGCCACGCGCACGCGCACACCAGGACCAGCAGCCATTTCCTGAATCTGGTGATGCTAGGACTCCATTTCCCAGCATGCCAGATTCAGGAATGGCTTACCCCGGCATGCGCACACACACGGAGGTGCACAGTAGGAAGATTCAAGGTGCGGCTGGTGGCGCCGGCAGTAACAGCAGGATCCGGGTTGTGTGGGCAAGTGAGCAGTGCTGCGGTGGGTAGCAGGGCCCAGGGCATCCTGGCAGGTGGACAGAGGGGGCAGTGGAGGGTCCTCCCCCTCCACCCCCCACCCAGACTGCTTCTGAGGGCAGGGCGGGGTGGGGGCTCAGGTGATTGATTTTTTTAAAGTTACAGCAGCTCAGCTGCTGTCTGAGGCGGCAGCGCAGCTGGGAAGAGAGGGCAAATTCCATACAGCACACAGTCTGGTTCCTGTCCCATCCCGGACAGCCCTAATTGTAAGAAAAAGAGGACTGCCCAGGATAAAACTGGGCAACGTCTCGCAGTATTGGCAAACTGAGGAGGGGTCTGGAGCCATATTTGAATATGGTCAAATCAGTGGGCAAGGTGGATGGCCTTGGCAGCCGAGTGTTGATCAGAGATGAGGTCAGAACAGGGGAGACTAGTAAGAAAGAAGTTGCCGTAGTCAAGGGAAGCGATGATCAGAGCATGAACTAGAGTTTTGGCAGTGGAAGCAGTGAGGGAAGGCCAGATTCTTGCAATATTATGCAGAGCAAAGTGACAGGACTTAGCAACAGACTGGATCTGAGGTATAAAGGAAAAGAAAAAGTCAAAGATGAGCCCGAGGCTACATGCATGAGGGACATTCCCTCAATGAGAGGGAAGGCAAAGGCGAACATTCGGGGGGGGGGGAGGGGAGATGAGGAGTTCAGTCTTGGCCATATTAAGCTTGAGTTGGCAATGAGACATCCAAGCAGAGACGTCGGAGCGACAGGATGATGCCTGCCCAGTCTTTGTCTTGGAGGTCAGACTAAATGATCCAAGTTTTTCTCTGGTGTGCTTTCGCGATGTGCTGCCCACACAGGCCCTGTGGCACTCTGCGATGTGCTGCCCAGCAGGCTTAAGGCTTTGCTTCGGGGGGCTTCGTTATGTTCTCCAGTCTTTGCAGGCACCGTTGCTAACTGACCCACATGGCAGTCAACACTACCTCCTGAGTGGAGAACACTAGAGTGTCAGGAACCTGGGTCGGGGGCCAACGTTCCCGTTACCAGGTAACCGGCCAAGGGCCGGAACTGGGTTGCAAACCACAAGGTCAGAGGTCAAGACTAAGTCAACTTGGGAACCAGGAGTCTAAGGCCATTTTTAGAAGATCATGGCCACACCCGCGCTTGTTTTGGAAAAATGCCGGGAGCCGGGATCAGACGATACGCTCCCGGCAATCACGCACCCGGAAGGGGGACGCGCATACTTTTCCGGCTGCGATTTGACCGGCTCGATTTTTCAACCCGGTCAAAAAGCGGCCGGAAAAACATGTGCGTCCCCCTTCCGGGCACGTGATTGCTGGGAGTGTATCGTCCGATCCCGGCTCCTGGCATTTTTCCAAAACAAGCGCGAGCGCAGCCATGATCGTCTAAAAATGGCCTAAGTCAGGAAGCTGAGCTCATGGAATTCAGGAGCCAATGTTAAACTGGTATCCAGAGTCGGCCACTGCAGGGTAGGCATTGGCAAAGGATCAGGGATGCTCGGCTAGGGCAGGCATGGGGTGAAGGTAGGGCTGGAAACACACAGGGTCCTCTCTCTCCTCTCTCTCTCACACACACACACAAACACACACACACACACACACACACACACACAC
>QEPC01005758.1:1058107-1087327 GCA_003113815.1 Sphenodon punctatus | reverse complement strand
GGCCCGATGAAGCCAGGTTCTTCTGAGGCCTGACCTAATGTGGCCTTGCCTTCCCCACGCATGGAGCACCATGAAAGACATCACAATGCCTTACAAGGGAGCAGGTCTATGGCATTTCCCACCCCTTTCCAACCTGGCCATGCCCCTTATGGCATGCCGTGATGTCGCAGAACTCTGTTAAGGTTAGGCCTCAACAAAGCTGGGGACTAGGGTTGCCACCTATGCCAATTTTTAAGGAACGCTTGCGAAAAATACATGTTGCAGGGCATGCATTGGTGCCTACAGTTCCTTAAAAATTTGCATAGGTGGCAAGCCTAGTCCCATCAGATGTGTGTTGGGTTGCAGGCCTCTAACTCACATTCCTCCTCTGAGACAGGGAGGTGCAATTATTACAGCTAAGGTAAAGTTAGTCTTCACAACTAGAGCTCTATGGCTTCACACGTGGATAGTAACAATTTCCCCTAGACGCTGCAGATCAAGTACAAAGCAACAACCCTCTCCCTCCCTTATTGCCCTCATTTTACAGATGAAAACCTGAGGTCCAGGTAGACTAAGTGACTCACCCAAGGTGACTGTGGAACACTGTGCAGAGGAGGAAACTGAATTTGGGTCTTCCAAGGATAACAGCAGCAAATCTGCCACCAGATCTGCCTGGGTACATCCTCATGCAGACTTCAATTGCTTTAGCTTCTGAATGCCAAAGTATAGTACAGTCTGAACTCTCCAGACCCATGGATGATGTCAACATGCAAGCAGCCAGCACACTGCTGTGTAGTGTCAGAGAACAGTGAAAGTGTGAGTAAGACAAATAGTTGCTGCAACCCAGGACATGCAGCAGGACACACAAACTCTCCGTGCTTTCACCTGGAAGCATGGGATAAGGTCAGGCTTGGAGGCTCTTAAATTCCATCTGCTGAGAATCCTTCTTAAAAGGAGCTGCCCCATAGTCTATTCTTTACTGTCCAAGCCAATAACTTTGCCTGATACCGGGTCACATTTGGCCCTTTGATGAGAGTTAAGAGACTTTCATTAGCAAATCTCCTCAAATGAAACAAGACTAAATCCCACACCCCAGGCTGAGCCAATTGTCATTTTGCTTTATTTTTAAACCAGGAAACAGAATGCAACAAAAGAAACTGAAACCATCCAAAAGCACTTCCATTTAATGCTATTTTTCTAGTCAAAAACTGGCAGTGGAAAGGAGCAATTGTGCCTCTCTGGTTGAACACATATTGAAAGATTTCATCAGGGCGAGGGAGTCTGTAAGGGAGACAATGGAATTTTTCAGAAAACACACACATGTAGGTTACAGCCTCCCTAATGCAAGAAAGCCCAGGCAAGAGGAATTGAAACATCAACAGAGGCCTTTGACTGGGGATCTATGTACCGGGATCACTGGGACTTGCTTCCATAAAGCAATTACCTCCCAGTAAAAACTCTGGTTTAGGAGCAATGGAACAGTCACAAAACACTAAGCTGCCAAAGCAACTCCCTTTGTTTATAACAACTGCACAAGGGTTCCACTTACTTACTCCTGGTTCCAAGTGGGGTTGTTTCTCCAGAATAACAGAGAAGTTATTCCTGAGTTAAATCTGGATTTGTAAAAATGTGTGTATGCTCCCTGGAGGAGGGAATCTGGATTAACTCCTTCCTGCAAACGAAACCGTAGAAAAACCAACTTTCAGGGTATCGCTGGGAACCCAGATGGTATCTTCGGACAGGTATTGTCTGCCACCCTAGCTCTGGATGCTGCCTTTATTGAGGAAAGCTTCCTTTATTCATTCAGCTAGCAGCAGGTTCCTCTTCATTCTCCACTCATTCCTCCTCCCACCAGCATCCTTTGTAGTTGTATGTGGCTTCTGCAGCTCCTGCTGGCATGCATCCAACTGCATCCTCTCTCCCTCAGCTCATCCAGCTGCCCAAGGCCCATGCAGAGGGAAAAAAAGGTAACTTCCCCAGAACGTCCTTAAATAATTTCCTCCAAGCAGCTGCCTTCCCTGACCTGGCTCCACAAACTCCTGAGTTAAGCATCTCCTACCCTAAGCACTGCAATGCAGCAGTCACCGATGGATCCGAAGTTCCCTCAGCCACTTGGTCACACACATCCCCCACCCCAAAAATCCCGGACAGGACTGGGCCTGCCCCCCCATAGAGCCTCCTTCTTCAGCCCAGGTGAGTCCTACCTGACCCGGCGGTCTGCCCGGAACTTTAGCATGTTGGCAGGTGTCAGCAGCGATGCCCAGCTACAACCATGCCTCTGGGAGGTGGGAGCAAGGTGAATCCTCTTCGAACTCTCTTGGGTCTTCTCTAGTGCCAGGAAATGTACTGTAGCGGACAGTCTGTGCTACCTGGGAGATAGACTTGATGATCTAATATGTATCCCTCATCTCCAACTTCTCCAATCCCCTCGAGTTTGATGGTGGCAGCATCTGCTTTCTGCCTCTGCACTCTTCTTTATTTCCTGGGCAGGCAGGAGGGAGAGAGAGAGGCAGCAGCTCTCTGTCGAGGCACCGGGGTTTGTCTAGCCCAGTCCAGCCTCATCATTCAAATTGAACAACGCTCGCAGCCTCACGTGCAGCAGCAGCAAGCAGGCAGGGCGAGAGGGGGAAAAAAAACAACAGATCCCTAGCTCGGATCCCCAAGGAGAGAAAGGTGAAGGGCAAGTGCACGCGCGCACACACACACACACACCCCAGGTGCAGAAGGAAAACGGTTTGTGCTTCAGCCTGACTGTAGCAATTTAGGATCAAGGGGACTGCTTTTTGCAAAGGCTGAAGGTGAAGAGCACAAGGCACTTTCCTTAGGAAGGGACACTTGCCTAACTCAGGCCCTTCTTGATAACAGTCTTTATCCTGTGTGGAGGCTCAACAACTAAGGGAAGAAGCATGCTGACAGGCAAGACAGCAACACTACTGATAGACATTATGGAGGGGACAGATGGACAGAAAGCAATACTATGACAATACAAGTCTGTCTCCAACTCATATGGTATAGATCTTTGCTGCTACCTTGGATCATGTTATTATTAACACCTTATCCTCCTGAGATGGCAGTTGGGGACACCAGAGCATGTAGAAAGTACTGACATGCGTCTGGGTTTTGACTGAGAGTCTCCATGTTCCAGGGGAGGCCCTGATTTCTCTGGATTGGCAGGGCCTCTCCAGTCTAGGCACGGACACCCATGGCTAAATTGGAGAATCAGGCCTTCATCAAAAAGGGGGCAGGCCCTAACAGCTTTTTTGCCCCCTTTCTGTAAGGGGTGGGCTGCATCAGAAAGAGATAGGACAGTCTTACTGCTCCACCCCCTTTCCAATGTGGCTCCACCACCTCCAGGTCTTGTGATGGGTGTCAACACTACACACAGATGGGTCATTCAGCATAACACCAACTGACTGGCCAGACCTCCCCATTTTATTGATGGGGAACTAAGGCAAAGCGACAGTAACTTTTTAAGGTCACCCTGAGGCCAGGATTGGAGCTCAGGACTCCAAGGTCCAGCATGATGGTCATTGTCCACACACACTCCCAATTTGGGTTACAACACAGGTTTATCAAGATGGCCCCACCCTTCCAGTGCTCCTTTAACTATCCAATGCCTTCATCTCTCTAAATTCCTCCTCCTGACAACTGAGTCAGTCCCTCTCGTTCCGTCTCTAAACTCAATGGTGGGGTCACATGAGAAAGGGAGTGTGGTGAAAAGGCTAGAGAAAAGGTCTCTGAATACTTTTATTCCTATGAAATTTTGGATTGGATTATAATCTGGCTGTTCCTATGTTTCTCTTTGTATAAACATGGCTACATTCATCTTGGCCTAGGAAAAAACAAGCAAACTTCCAAGGCATGGTGGGGAACCTCCGGCTCATGGGCTAAATCCAACCTGCTGCTGCTTTTTATTTGGTGGGCCCCTTTCCAGTTCCTGGATCTGTCTCACTGATCTGGTCCCTATCTTCACACACTGCAAGACTGAGCTCAGAGGAAGGAAGCAGAGATGAAGGCATGCATTCCATGATAGGGGATGGGCCCATGGCATAGTTTCATGATTTAAACGCTACGTTTCCTTTCCCCATTCTGAGAACACCCCTTAAGTGGCCCCACCCCAACTTCTATCTGGCTTGTGGAGCTTGTACTAATTTTTAAAATGGCCTGCAGGAAAGAAAATGTTCCCACCCCTGTGCTATAATAGCAACATTCACGGAAGGAGGATAGTGTCTAAAAGTCCTTGCCATAAAAACAAAGGCAGGGGGCTTTGCATCTGGTTAGGTAGATGACTCTGGAACTCATGCTCTCCCCCTTGATGGGACACTTTTAAAGAGGAATCTGAATAAAATCAGAATTACTATTAGTGCCATTGATGGGGGGGTTATATATATAAAAAATAAAATAAATTGCAGTAAGCAGAGGACATGGAAATTAAGCAGGGACATTTAAAACAGAAGTTCCCAAACTGTGGGTCAGGACCCCAAGTGCAGTGCTGGAACTTTGGGATCAAATGTGTGTGGGATGCGGACTCCTCTTGACCCACATAAGCCCCACCCCATGATCTTGGAACTGGGGGGTGTGTGTGACATGTGGACATCCACATTTGTAGATGTGGGTCACAATCCCAATAGATATTTGATAGACTCTGCATGTCTCTGTTTCTTTGTGGGGTCACAGAAAAATATTTAAGTCTGAAAATGGGGCCACTTGGGCAAAAATGTTGGGAACCACCGATTCAAAAGAAACTTTGAGAAAAGGGAGTGGCGACAGAATGCTGGCGAGCTTGTGTCACTTGACGGCCTTTGGGAGAGTCCCAGCAGCAATACAGTCCCCCGTTCCACTGGGACTATCTTGGGGCAATACCACTGTGTAGCTGTAGAAGGTGAGTCACAAGTAGCCAGCCAATTGACACTGCTGATTCCATCATGTCATTCCTTCGGATAATTCAAAGAAAACATAAATTCTGAGGCCAGGAGGAACCTCAACATCATTGCGTCTGGAATCATGCATAGCACAGGATCTAGCCATTCCTGCATCAAACCCAGCTCTTCTGGCTGAGCTAGTAAGAAAGAGGTAGCCTGGGTTAAAGCCTTGGAGCAATAGACAATCCAGCATGTCCGGGTTGGTTGTTCCCGATGGTTAACTACCCTCCCTGTTAAGGATCTGCATGATCCTATTATGAGTGCTCTGGATGAGATATCAGTCTGTTCGTAGATCACTAGTTAATTAGTAGGAACAGCCCCGTTTCCCTGCATGCAATGAGAACAAAGGCACTGCCTCTTTCTGATTTGGCCCTGCACTCTTCAGAGCATCATGATGTCACAACACTCCTCAAGGGGTGGGGCCTCATCAGGAAGGGGGCGGGACAGCCCCTCCTCTGAGCCGAACCCCCAGGAACTGAGTAACGCCTCTGCTCTCAGACCTTGCCATGCCTGTACCTCTGCATGAACCTAACATCAAGTTTCCTAATGTCCCCTGAGGTTAACTAGCACTAGCTCCTCCTGGAACTGGGGTGTTCATACAGAGGAATCCATCATAAATAAAGAAGCTGCCTCGTAGCACCTTGGGGGCTAGTTCTGAATTGTAGATAGATCAACTGTAGAGACCCAGAGAAACGAGGAGTAGGTAAAGCAAGTTCATTCATGCTGGTTAACCCCGGTCTCATTTATTATTGAGTTTTTAATTGCCAGAGTATGCCTCTAATTACTTTATTTGCCAGAGGTTTAGCTTCAGCTCATTCCCTGCTTGTCTCCAATTCCTTTGGGAATGTCTCAATTCCTGCCTTTGTATTCTCATATGCAAGCACTCCAGGCCAGTGGTTCACAAGCTTTTTGTGGGAGAGACCCACTGAATGAGTTTTTAGAAATCTAGGATCCACCTTATAAAAATTCCAGGACCAAGAGTGGCTAGGTGGCAGAAATAGGGAGAGTCTGATCCTAGCAGCTGGAAGCCAGGAAGTCACTTCTCTCTTGTCCTTATCCTGCTCCTGGCACTACACTACAGGTGGCCAGAACAGGTAGCAGGAGGGGACGCAGCAGGGGATGTGATGTAGGGCTTGTGGACACACCCTGCCCCTATTCACAGGCCACTGTCAGCCCCTCCTAGGACCCATCAGTTGAGCACCACCTCTCCAGATTACTCTAAATCCTGAATCTTGTAACGGCCCGTCTGAACCTGTGAGGGGGTGTGTGACAGGCTTGTGAAAACAACATACATAGAATACATGTAACATACATGTTGCTGGTGTAATTAAGAGATAAATACAGTCAGGATGAATGTTTGTAAGAACTATGTAGAGAAAATAACCAAGAAATATATTGTGAGACGGAGCCCAAAAAACCCAATGCTTTCCTCTCATCTCACCGTAGCAGACCCTAGATAAGATGCATCGACTCTCCTAAACAATATGTGGAGGAGAAGCATTGACCATCAGCTATAGCGCAGGGATGGAGGAGGCTGAGGAAAGAGTGGTTTGGCCAAGGCCACATGCCAAGGCAGCATTCCTGGCTCCCAGATCTCTGCTTGATCCACTAGTCATTTGGACGGAGTTCTCAGCTTCTGGGCCTCTGGTCTGCCTCTCTTGCCACAGGACTCTTGGGAGAAAACTAAATATTCAGTCTACAAATTAATCAATCATTTTAGCTGGCAGGAAGTGGTGCAGAAAGGGTAACAGAAAATGGAGGGACACGCCTTTAGGTAAGGAACACTCAGGGGTGGTGCCAGGTGTTCTTGGGGACTGGACTTGGTTCCAGGGAAACTTTCTTGCCTTTACCTGTCTGCAAGGTTAATTTCCCACCCTAGGCAACAGGGCTGTCTGGCATCGGAGGAATTACCGTGGCAGCCTCCATGGTTGTCAAGACAATGAGGCGTAGCTCCTATCCTATCCCACTTCCTAAATCACAAGCAGCCACCAGAAAGGCAGTAGCAAGGGGCCACGCTGCAAGGCCATTGCTTCACGCAACAATGGGTGTTTTTAGATGGACCTCTGCTCCGGGGGGCCCACCCCCAGGTCTGCTCTGGCAGCAGCGGGTTTAAACAGAGCCCGGTGCTGTCACAGACCGCAGTCTGCCCATGCCTCCCTCCCCTACACCACAGAGCTGCAGGTGGACAGGCAGCCGCTCTAGGCTTCAGCCCACAGCTCTATGGTGGCGTGGCTGCCAGGGCAACCTAGAGCTGGAAGTGGAGTTGCAGCAGCTGGCCGGCCTTTAGCTGGACCACTGCTCCACCCCCAGCTGGTGCTCCAGGTTCAGGCAGCCTGCTCCGCAATGTTCCAGAGGACCACAAGCGGAACTGGCCCGGAGCAAGCAGTGTCTGCTCTGCTCCTGCTCTGCTTCACCCCAGGATAGCCCAGCTTTAAATGGACAGGCCACCCAGGGGTGGGGCGGAGCACAAGCAAAGCAGGCGTCCATCTAAAAACACCTAGGGCGAATTCACACGTGCAGCAATTATCTGGATTTTTAAAAACTGGTTCTCAATAGTTCGCTGTTAACAAGTCCTGTTGCATTCACATGCATGCCATACCGATTTTAAGTACAGCGAAATAATGCATTCAAACCTTCTTGTAGTGCGTGCTTACCCGGCTGCTCAGTACGGTTCAGTTACAGGAAGTGGCCTGTGGGGAGCCAGAAGGTTGCTACTTTGTAGCAAAGTACAACTTTGCTACAACCTTTGCTGCAACTTTGCTACAACCTTTGCAGCAAAGGTTGCTACTTTGTAGAATCAGGGAGTAAAGAGGGAGAGCCTGAGGCTGCTGGAAAGAAGCCCCTCGCATAGTGAGGCGCGCTGCTTCTCTCCCTGGTTTCTTTCCGGTATCCCGCTGCTGCTACTGCTGCAGCACTACGGTAGAGGCAGAGGCAGATGATTGAAAGTCCCTTGGAGGGAAGAACTTTTGGGGGGAAAAGCATGGAGGGGAAACATGGAGGGGAAGAACTTTTTTGGGGAGAAGCTGGCTGCAGCCTGCACCCAGCGAGGCAACTACAGGGCTCCAGCTGGTCTCACTGCTTCCGGTAGGGTCAGGAGTAAAACAGCGCACTTGGAAGCACGGTTGCATTCACATCAGAAAAGATTACACACTAGTTAAAACCAGTACGATGTTGCTTTCACACTGCTGATAAGTGCGGATTTATTGAAAACGGACAGCAAAAAGGTAGGTTTGAGTAGCTTTTCAACACGCATTGCTTTAGTGCGATATTGACTCCATTTAATCGAATTTAAGTGTTCAGACAGGCATGAAACATTCGGGAATTTTTAAAAATCGCACAAATCAGAACGTCTGAATCCCCCCCTAGTGTAATCAATCAGAGACCAGCAAGGAGAAAGCCTGTAGATTAGCCAGGTCCATAAAATCACATGTGTGCAAATAACCTGCAGGGCCTTGAACTCAACCCAACTGGAACTGCCATTGTGCTAGAGAAGGGTGCACAAAGTATGGCATGAAAATTGCATGCAGTCTGCAGGGCTATTTTATGAGGCCTGCCAGGCCATCAGAGGCTGACACCCTGTGCAGCCCACGGCAGGAACAGTCACAGCCAGCCAAGCTGAGAGAAGTAAGTAGCGGGGCACCACGGGGTCTGTACTAGAACCAGTGCTGTTTAACGTATTCATTAAAGATCTGGAAAAGGGAGTAAAGAGTCAGGTGATCAAATCTGCAGATGACATAGGTATTCAAGATAGTTAAGATAGGGGTAGACGGTGAGGAAATGCAGGAGGATCTTTCATGACTGAGCAACTAAATGGCAGATGAAATTCAATACTGATGAGTGTAAAGTGATGTAAATAGGAGAAAATAATCCTAGCCATATATACACAAATGCTGGGTTCTAAATTGGGTATTACCATTCGGGGAAGGGATCGTAGAAGTCATTGTGGACAAACAGAATGTTAGGAATTATTCAGAAAGGGACAGAAAATAAAACTGAAAATATCCTAATGCCACTATATAAATAAATGGTGCAACTGCTCCTTGAATATTGTGTGCAGTTCTGGTTGCCCTATCTCAAAAAAGATATAACAGAACTGGAAAAGGTCCAAAGAAGGGCAACAAAAACAATATTGGGTATGGTGTCTGCAAGGAGACGCTTGATAGGAGACGAACTGCCTTGGGGCAGGAGGGGCAGGCTATAAGTTTTAAATAAATAAAAATAAAAAAATAGGCTAGGGCCCTTCAGCTTGGAGAAGAGATGACTGAGAGGAGATATGAATATGATAGAAGTTTATACAATCATGAGTGGTGTGGAACATGTAGGAGCTGTTATTTACCTTCTCAAATAACACTAGAACTAGGGGACACTCACGGCATCAGATTTAAAACAAATTAAAGTACCTTTTCACTCAATGCAAAATTAACTTGTGAAACATTTTGCCAAAAGATGTAATGAAGGCCAGTAGCATAGCTAGCTTTAAGTAAGAATTAGATAAGCCCTTGGAGGGTCCATAAATGACTATTAGCCATGTAGGCTGCGGGATGTAAACTCTGACTGTTGCGAGCTGGGAGTGAACAGCGGGAATGGATTGCATCATTCTGATCTGTTGGGTCCCTCTCTGAAGCGACCGAGTGTGGCCGTTGTCAGAGACAGGATGCTGGTCTAGATGGACCATTTGTCTGACCCAGTATGGCACTTATGTTCTTATGCATTCCTCATGAACAAACAACTCAGCATCTTCCATCTGACCAGCCAAGCCTCCTTAGCTTGTGAAAAGCAACAGCATCACAGACAAGAAGTGCAAAACTGTCCCAATCAGATGGGACAGTGAAATCAGAGCAGTCGGTTTCACTGGATGGGCAGTAATCACTCAATGTGCCCAAAGTATTTAATGGCTGCCAGGATGCTCATGCTCTGCAGAGCACCAGCCGTTTAGGGTTATTAACCATAGCGTCCTTATCACTAGCTTGTCCAAAGCTGGGAACAGTCTGGGCTAACTGGCTGATGCAACTAAGGGCAGAAGAGAGAACTTCCCACAGGAACTAAGTTTAAACACAAACACACACCCCTTCTGGCCCTACCTTTCTCTGTCTGCAGGGAGGAGCATTCTGACTCCGGAACTGGTTGACATTTTCCCATCAAAACCCCCCAAAACAACAAAAAAATATATATATTTTTAATACTTTAAAAAGAAAAATCTCTTTTTTTCTACAAAAAGCCATAAAACGAAAGACAAGTTCCTTCTTTAAAAAAGCCTTTCAGGGAAAAAAAACAAAAAACCCTACAGATTTTTAAAAAACATTTCTCATAGACATGAACCAGGTAGTAGATTTGTTGTTCAAAGATATTATGTACATTTTTGGGTAACCTTTCAAGTACCTGAATAACATCCATGACTGAAAAAGGATACTTGCCTACCTGGTTTTGGGGGTATTTTGTTTCAGTTTGTTTGGATTCCAGTTTATCAGCTCAATTATTTCAGATTTTCAATCATTTGGGTATTTCATTTGCATCATTTTTGGCAACTGTACATGTTCAATAGTGCAGCTATTGCCAAAATGACATTACCAAAATACCAAATTAACCAAACCAAAAAACTGCAAAAATCAAAATGGAATAACCAATACAGATACTTGATGCATCAACAGATATCCGTTATTCTCCAAACCACCCGTTTGGGTAGTGTGGATTTGATGGGTTTTTACTAGTTGTTTTTTAGGTATCTGTTTAAGCTCAAATTTTTCATTTCTTTTGAAGTTTTTTTCCCCACAGAAAACACAACAGTTTTCCATCCACCTCTGCTATCTATAGCCGTACCACCCTGACATGACCCCCAACATGGCCCAGTCAAGGATAACAAAGGCCTGCTGTCTCTAAGGAGTTTGCACATTAGCAGTCCAGCGTGGGGAGGAGTGAGATACTGTACTCCAGGGTGCTCGGTTTCCTAAGCTCATCTCAGCTTCAGCAGCACTGGCCCAACTTAAAAAAACCTTGTTACACATCTCCTTCCCTAGCCATATAACACCTGTGCTGAGCTACAGTTCCTCGTAAATATCTTCAATGTGTATCCGTCAGCCCTCATAAATACCACCTGTGTGTACAATCCCCACAGATATTGCCTCGCTCTTCAGATAAACAGCCAGGCCTCCTACCCTCTTCTCCAACTGTATTTTTAGGTGATACGTCAGAGTGCAATGGGCCAGAGAGGCCAGTTTTTGAGAGCCGTGGAGGCACCTTTTCGGACTGTGGGCATCCTACAGCGAGCAGTGGCAGTCTCCAATGTTATAATGTACAGTTCTGTGCATTATACATCCCTCCCACCCCGGCCTAATTCACAGAGATAGCGGAAGCCAGAAGCCAGGCTCTTTAGTTCAAGCTGTAGCAACTTTTGCCTTAAATTCTAGGTGACTTGTCTGACTGACTAAAATGGCAGCCACTGGAGTGTGTCTATCTACCATCTTCTGGGAAAACCAGTAAGTGAGGGTCCACCTCCAGTGACCCATCAAGGAAGACAGGGGATGACTTTTCCATTGGCCTTCCCCTGCTTTTGAATCTGTTTAATTGGCTTGAGACCACATTGGCTGTTGTCCCGTTGCTTAGACACTCTACCTAATACAGTCTGTCAGCATTTATAATACCCAAACACGGTGTTCTTCTGTCACCTCCTGAAAAGCTGCCTGGGTAGCATGTGTTGGTAGTGTTCCTGTATTCAACAAATGATGAAGTGGTGTGGGGAGGGAAGGTGCTCTGGTTTTTTGTTTGTTTATTTATTTATTTATTTATTTACACCCTGCTCTTAGCAGAAGCAAGTGACACTTTTAGTTTCAGAGCGAAGAAAGGGTTAAACAATGAAAGGCTGGGACATCTGGAAGCTGATACACAGACAGACCTATGGGAATCAGTTTAGAAGTAACAGGTAAGACTCCTACTGGGCGTGCGTCAGCATAAGAGTAGCAGAGCGGGCCAGGGTTGAGTGGAACTGTTTACAATTGGAGCTGAAATGGATATTAAATCTTGAATTTGGTATCAAGAGGAAGTTTGCAAATTCTCAAGTGCAAATTGGACATTGTTGGCTACACTGACAAGGTTTACGTGAGTTGGATGGTTATTCAGGACTAACCTCTCTCTTCCACCAACACCTCCCCCCCCAACCCCTCATTCCCATTGATTGTGCTTTTATGCTTCTCCTTATACTGTCTCGTTCTTCAGGATTCCCCTCCTCCCTTGAAACTAAGCTAAACACGTGTACCTGCAACTTCTCAGCTCTATGAAACTATCCCTGTCCCTCTCTCTGTGTCCCTCCCGAAGTCCATTTTAGATTGTAAGCCCCCTGGGGCAGAGACCCGTGTCGCTAATCATGGCTGTTCAGCACCAGTCATGATACATAAATATGTACGTTAAAATATATACATAAATATTAAATAATCATGATATGCTAATATACTTTTGCACACCAAAACTAATTTGGATAGTGGGTGGTGCTACATCCAGATTTGTGGACGATATTCACAAATGTGAAATGGCCTCTTTGTTTCACCGCTAAATTCAACTGGAACAAAGCCAGTCATGACATCAACGAGAACAAATCCAGAGCTGATCTAGTCGATGTGTTCATATAGAGTTTCTCAGAGGGTTCAAATTCAAATCTGAGTTTTTAGGACAGGAAAGAAACACTCAAATGTGGTTCATCGATAGGAAAATCCCTATTCAGGACCATGGAGGTGGGTGGCAGCACAGGGCAGGGCTTATCTGGACTGGGCAGCTATGGCTCCTCAGGAAGCAACTGCCCTGCCACTGCTCCATGAGGAGCACCGCTAGTGCTGCCTCCACACCTGAGGCTCCTAGGATCCCTCTGCTATCAACTCCAGAGGAGCCCTGGGAGCACCACTGCAAGCCTCGGGGTTAGTGGGAGCCACAGGAAACACCTGCCATGAATCCCTAGACACACAGCAGGGTCCCCCCAGCAGATTCATCTCCTCCTCCATTCAAAATCCACTGGTTCAGCAGTTACCCCTCTGATTCTGCAATGCACTTTGATCTTACTTAGTGCGAGGCTTTCACCTTCCTCCACAAGTTCCTGCAGACTTTTGCTTCCCTACTTTCTGGCCCTCACCCCAAACTGGAGTGAAGGTCGAGGGAGGTTTGTGAGTCCTAGGCAGGAGTCTTGTTGCCTCACTCACCTCCACGTGGCCAGTATTGAGAAATATCCCAAAGGCATAAGAAGTGCCATACTGGGTCGGCCCAGTGGCCTGTCTAACCCAACATTCTGTCTCTGACAGTGACCAGCTCTGGTAGCTCAAGACAAGTACATGTACAGGTCATGGAGGTGTGCATGTGACCCATCTCTTGATAACCACTCTCAACTACCAGTAGGCTAGAGGTTTAAGCCCCAACTAATAGGAATTCATGGTTCTATCCTCTAAGAATTTATTTAATTTCTGTTTTAAGATAGTTATGTTGCTGGCTTTCACAGCTTCTCTGACAATGAGTTCCACAACTGTATTGACCGCTGCGTGAAAAAGTACTTCCTTTTGTTTGTTTTAAATCTGCTGGCATTTAACTTCAGAGTGTCCCCTTGTTCTTTTATTTTGAGAAAGGGCAAACAGTTCCCTATTTACTTTTTCCACACTGAAACTTCTATCATATCCCCCTTAATCACCTCTTTTCCAAGCTAAACAGCACTAACCTGTTGAGCCTCTCATATGGAATTCAATTCATCCCATCTATCATCTGTGTTGCCCATCTCTGAACCTTTTCCAGTTCTATTACATCTTTCTTAAGATGGCGTGACCAGAACTGCAGACAATATTCAAGGTGGCGTCATACCAAAGCAAATACAGTAGCATTATGATACTTTCCCTTTTATTTTCTATTTATTTTATTTCCACCATGATTGGTGCCAGCAAATGCAAAGCCAACGGTCCTCAGCACACAGCTGGACTGGCTCTGCCTTACCTTCCTCTCTGAATCACTGCCACAGAGTTAAGGCCCTCCCAGCACACCAGAGCCTCACCTGCTGCCTGCTAATTGCTAGCTACCACTGGCAGCTTGCATGTGTCCTGGGCTCCTCTCTAATTACAGCAGAAGAACCGTGCCAGAGACACTGCTCACCACCTGTGTTCCTCCCCCTCTAGACAATGCTGGGATTGTTGCAAACCTTGTGGGAGAGTGAGAGAGAGAGATGCAGTCCCCCCTAGGGGATACCTGCATCATAGTGAGTGGGGGGATGTGTGTGAAGCCACTTCAAACAACAAATGAGTCAGCATCTAAATCCCACGGGGACTGTGATCACATGGTTGCCTACCCCCTAGAATCATGGGATTAGGGATGCTAGAATAATTAATTTGGGGGAATGAAGGGGTAACACAAATTATAGTCAGGAAGCAAGGATTCTGCCATACATAGGGTGTTGTTAAACACCTCTCCACCCATTACTCACCAATCATGCATGTTTCAGGGCTGCATAGGGCACCAATGCAGCCCTGCAACATGCATGATGGTGGGTGATGGGTGGGGATGCACTCGTCTAAAAACACCCATAGAATGAAACCATTTCACTTTTCTGGTGGGTGGGGTAATAGAAGAGGCAGCAAGAAATATTTTTGGGGGAGATGGTGCCAGTCATCCTTTGCTATCTCTTGTGGTCATCCCTGAATTAGGTGGCCTGTTTTACACAGTGAATCAGACTAGGTCAGGGACCGTGGGCCAAATCTGGCCTGCAGCTATTTTTTATTTGGCTCCTTTCTAATTCCTGGATCTGATCCATGGATCCAGTTGCTACTCTGAAGCAATGAAAGGCTGAGCTCCAGGGAAGGGGGCAGAGATGAGACAGGCACTCAAAAAGAGGGGATGAAACATCAAGGGGGGGCAAAGTGTGGTTTGGAAGTCACATGCAGATGTTCTTGGGCAGTTCAAGCATGTGTGGCTCTTGGGCAGGACTGGTCCTGGGCTCTGTATTGCTTTAATGGTTGCATATCTCTTACTTTATTGCACCCAAGTCTTAGTAGCTAAATCACAGGAGCTCCACAGAGGGTGTTTTTATACAAACCTGCGGGTGACCACCCTGGGGTCTACTCCGGCTGTGGTGGGTTTATACTGCAGTGGTCGCCACTGCAGACCACAATCACCCCACCCGGTGCCCCCATCCACTGCACTATAAAGCTGCGGGTGGATCGCTAGCTGCTTTAGGCTCCTGCCCACAGCTCTATGGATGTTGCCAGGGCAACCCCCAGCCTGAAGCAGGAACTGCAGTAGCCCATCTGCAAGTATCTGCTGCTCCACCTCCAGCCAGTGCTCTGTGTTGGGCAACCCACTCTGCTTGTGGTGCTCCGGGATGCTCCAGAGCAGGGGGGCCTCTCCGTCTTACCCCAGGGTGATCCCAGGGTGGGGTGGAGCAGGTGTCTGTCTAAAAACACCCAGAATCTCAGCAGCTAGGACTACAGAGCACCAGTTTCACCAGCCAATCAAAAAACAGTTGTGTATGTTTGGGCTCATGTATGTGTGTCTTTGTGGCTCTCAGCCATATGAAGATTTTGGTACATGACTCCCAGGCATGGGAACATTGCCCACCTCTGGCATAGATTCATGATGTGGATTCTCCCCTTCTTTCTCCCACCCTGAGCACCGCCTTTAAGAACCCCTCCCGCACCTCCTCTACAGCTGACAGAGCTTGTAATAATTTTGTTAATGGTCCATGAAAGGGAAAAGGTTCCCCATTGATGAACTAGATGATCCCTTCTGACCTTGGAATGTGTTGATCTTTGGATTCCTCTTTCAACCAACTTTGCTTAACTCAGAATAAGTGCCTCCAAGCTGAGCACCCAGAATCAGTAGCTGCTTCTGCAGTGGGACAAGCTTTCACCACCACGACCAAATGCAGCCACATCTCTCAGTAGCTCTGGACCAAGGGATACTGTGACAATTTGTTAATGTTTGCAACTGAAAAAGTCCTGTGCAAATTTATTTAGTTAGTTATTAAACAATTTTTATTCCACTCCTCCTGCCGAAGCAGCTCAGGGCAGCTATCAATACATAAAACAAAATATAAAATACAATAATAAAAACACAAAATAATAATTCCAATGTTAAAAAAATATACAAAAACCCTACCACCCTAACCCTCATGCCCCACCCTCACTGAAAGTCTGGCAGAACAGGCCTGTAGGAAGTAATGTCATCAAAAAGAGGAGAGGAGAGGCCCGAGGCTACCTGGGTCTCTGCTGGAAGGGAGTTCCACAGCCTTGGTATGGCCACTGAAAATGCCCTCTCCATAGTCGGCCCCCGATATATCCGGGGGACCTCCAGAAGGGCGCTCCTGGCTGACCGCAGGGGTCGATCCAAAGCCTGGGGAGTGAGGCGGTCCCACGGATAGGTAGGGCCCAGACTGTACAGGGCTTTATAGGTAAGCACCAACACCATGAATTGGGCCCGGAAGACTATAGGCAGCCAGTGCAGAGAACGGAGCACTGGTGTAATGTGCTCATGGTGACCTGTCCCCATAAGGAGGCGGGCTGCCACATTTTGCACCAGCTGTAGCTTCTGAACAGTTACCATGGGTAATGCATGTTACAGTAATCCAGTCTTGAGGTGAAGAAGGCATGGATGATAGTGGCCAGGTCGAAGTTGGAGACATACGGCCGAAGCCTCCGCACCAGATGTAGCTGGCGGAATGCACTCCCCACCTGGACATCCAAGCAGCGCTTGGAATCGAGAAGTACTCCCAAACTCCTAACCTGAGGGACCAGCAAGGGGCAAACCCCATCAAAGACATAGGACACCACCCCCACTGCTCTCCCCACTAGCATCACCTCTGTCTTGTCGGGATTCAGCTTCAGTTGGCTCGCCCTCATCCAGTCCCCCCCCCCAGCCGTCAGACACTGAGTAAGCACCGAGACTGCTGGGTCTGGGTCGGATGAAAAAGAGGTAGAGTTGGGTGTCATCAGCATATTGATGACACTGAACGTAAAACCTCCTCACGGCCTCGCCCAGTGGCTGCATATACACATTAAACAGAAAAGGGGACAGAATGGAACCTCATGGGACTCCACACGAGAGGTCTCAGGGGGACAAAGAACACTCCCCAAGCATCACTCACTGGGTTCTTCCGGGCAGGAAGGAACGGAACCATTCAAGAACATTCCCGCCCACCCCAGCACGGCCCTGCAGGCGAGTCACCAACATCTCATGGTCAACAGTATCAAATGCTGCCGAAAGATCTAACAGGATCAGCAGGGTCGATCAATCCTGATCCAATTCACAGTGAAGGTCATCGACCAAAGCCAAAAGTGCAGTCTCAGTGCCATAGCCTGAGAGAAAGCCGACTGCGAGGGATCTAGAAAACAGATGTGGTCCAGATGCTCCCATAGCTCCCGGGCCATCACCCATTCAATAACCTTCCCTAAAAACTTCTTCGCTGTCTGCACAGCCATGGCATAGGCTCTTAAACTAGCTCTATGTCACAATCAGTCAGCTTCAGCACGAAAAAGGTGCCACCGTCGCTCCAACCGCTGACCTTGCTGCTTCAGCTGCCACAGACCACAAAGGCCTGCAGTGCTGATGTGCAGGGAGCGGATGCCTGGGAGCCATCCAGTCAATGGCCTCAGTCAACAAGGTGTTCCAAAAAGCAACAAGGCCATTGAGCAAAAGGTTGTCAAAATCAGAGGGTAACTCCCCCAGATCATTCCGGAATCGCTCCATTTCCATTGGTCTCCAGGGGCGAACCAACCGAACTGGTTCCACACCCCTCCGGAGCCAGACATGTGCCAGGAGACAGGCCTGTAAGAGGTAATGATCCGTCCATGACAAGGGCACAGCTGACACCTCCCCCACCAAAGGATTCCCCGCCTCAAGGCCAGTGCAGAAAATCAGGTCCAGGGTATGCCCTTCATCATGTGTTGGGCCAATGACCACTTGAGACAGGCCCATGGTTGCCATGGCGGGGAAGCACATCACAAGCAGTCAGGACAGGAATTATGGCTGGATATCCTCTGGAAACCACAGGTGGCATTCAGGTATGGAAGTTAATTCAACCTCAATGTGCTGTTGCCCAGGTGTAATGTGGTAATATAGCTGGGTGACAAAAATACTATTGAACATGATCAACCATTCCTCTCTTCCCTTCACATCCAGCACAAACTCCTTTTCTTCACCTTCAAGGCTCTTCATGACCTTGCTCCTCCGTATCTTTTTGCCCTCATTTCCCATCCAGGATCTTTGCTTCTCCTCTGCCACCACCCACATGTGCCCTAGAGTTTCCTGTTCCCTGTGTCATCTTCACCCCTTCTCCCATGCTGCCCCCTACACCTGGAATGGCAAGCAAAAATGATCTGCTTCTTTACTCTTGACCTTCAAATCCTTCCATCAGCTCTTCACCCCCAAAGATTGTCTGTCTATGCTTTTCTTTATACTGGCTTATCTTTCAGGGGGTCCCTGAAATTTGCCCACGGCAAATGTAAAACGTGGGACCCACTACTGCTGCACCCTCCACCCCATCACTGTTGCTGCCACTGACATGATCAGGGCCACCTCCTACTACCACTGCTCCCTTTCCCCACCTCCTCCCCATATAACTAAGGTAAGCATGTGCACTTGCAACCTCTCATCTTTGTGTATCCCTCTCCCCACCGCTATGCTGCTGTCTCCCTTATCCATTCTAGACTGTAAGGCCCTTGGGGCAGGGACCCATCTGCAAACATGACTGTTCAGTACCAGTCACATTGATGGCCCAATAAATAAATCAATAATAATAAAGAAGAGCTGAGGTAGCCTAAAGAGTTTGTAATGCCATGATGCACAGTCAACTCTAGGAATGAAGAACCCCAGTCCCGATACACTTCCCAGATATTGTTTTTTCCCTACCAGCTTTCTAAAGTTCCACATGTCCCTGCAAAGGGCTCAAGAAGACAGGGCCACCTGCTTACATCACTGCTGCTGCAGCTAAAAATATGCAGTGACTCAGGTTGGACAGGCCTGTGCTCGCGGCAGGTGCTTCCCCCTCATTACATAACTTTTGAATGTGACGTGGCTAGTTGGCAGGTGCCGGACACGTTTCTGCCCATGGAAACAAATGGAGCATCTCCCACAAGGCGTACAGTGGCCTGAGGCAAAGCTCACCTAAAGGTGGCTGTGTGGGCAGCTGCAAAGCAGCATATGGCTTTGGCATCAGATCCACTGCTTTTCTCCTTGGCGTCTGGAGGAGACCTGCAGTGTTGGGTGGGGTACTGGGTAGGAGGGAGCGCTGAGCCTCTGTGGGGCACTGAAGCAAGGACAGCAGAATTCATATGGAGACACTGGAGTTTGTCAGGTATCTCCTGGGCAGGCAGGAGGGCACTGGGGCAGGAAGAGCAAAATGTAGTGGGAGGCAGAGGACACAGGGGCAGAAGAGTGAAACAATCCACACTTTCCCCATCTCCACCCTCTCTCTTATGCTGCCCCCTATGCCTGGAGCTCCCTCTTCGAACGCGCGCACACGCACACACACACACACACACACACACAGAGCTCCCTCCTCCCCAATCTTTAAATCCCTCCTAAAAACCTACCTCTTCCGTCAGGCTTCTCATCCCCATAGATGGTTCATTTGCTGCTGCTTATACTTCTCATCCTTCAGGATCCCACTCCTCTCTTGTAACTAAGCTAAACACATGCACTTGCAGCTTCACAGCTTTCTGAATATATATATTCAGAAAGCTGTGAAGGTGCAAGTGCATGTGTTTAGCTTAGTTAGAGAGAGGTCTCTGTCCTGTGGAGCTTACAATCTAGAAGGGATATGAGGGGAAGTGCATAGTATCTCTCTCCCTATGAACTTCCCCTCATATCACTTCTAGATTGTAAGCTCCACAGGACAGAGACCTCTCTTTAACCACGACCGTTCAGCATCAGGCATATTCCTGACACTATATAAATAATTTATTTTATTTTATTTTTATTCGTTTATATCCCACCCCTCTCGCCACAGGCGACTCGGGGCAGCTTACATCCATTCTAAAATAGTAATATAAAACAATAGTAAACATACAATCAATACAAAAATATAAAATTACAAACAACAGTAATTTGGGGGCATGAAGGCAGGCAAGAGCCCTAGAGATTTGGGACACTGGCACAGAGGGAAGCTAAATGTGTGCAGGGCACGGGGGTAGGATTTTATCCAAACACAATACAGTTCACTTGCTATGGGGAGTGGGGTTTGTCCATGATCTGAGTGCTTCTAGGAAAGATGTTTCTTAGCTTGTAATGTTCCTGGCCCTTTTGAAAGGGCAGAGCAGAGCAAGTACAAGCCCAGCTGCTGGCTGGGATTGATGTGGTTAACCATGCCCGTCGACACCCCCTCCTCGTCATGTGCGGTATAATATATATATATTATATATATACACACACATATATACACATATACACACATATATATATATATACACACACACACACACACACACACACACACCCCCTAATGGAAACCATCCCTCAGAGCCCCCGCTTGGGGGCGGGGCTGAGATTTGTGCAGGCCCAAGATAAGTCTGTCTGGTGGGGCTTTTATAAAAGAACAAGAGCTATGAGGCCAGCTTGGGTCTCCTTTTTTTTAAAAGAGTGAAGCCTGCCATGCATTTAATTTAGAACAAATTGGTAGGAGAAGCGGGGCAAGAATTCCTGCTCCTTCCTCCACTCACTCTGGTCGAGCCAGACCTGCCTGTCAGATTCCACCCTCATCCACAATACTGTATTATCCCACAGGACCCACACCATTAACATCTTCCTCCCCTCTTGCTGGAATGAACCCAGGCTCAGATGAAATTCCATGAGCTCCTGTATGAGGTTTGCATTTGTCACACACACACACACACCCACCCACACACCCCGTTTCCTTTGGGTCCCTGAAAAATTTCAACTCAACTGTCAGCCTCCCTAAAGCAATGCAGAAAGGCTACCACATCTCCATCTCAGAGGTGGCTGCATTTCATTTCATTTCATTTCATTTCACTTTTTATTTATATCCCGCACTCTCCTTCACAAGAAGCTCGAAGCGGCTCACAATTAAGTGAAATACCATAAGGTCCATATCTGACCATAAATAACAACCAATCCAAAAAAACAATAACCCATTACAATGGAGAAAATGAACAAGGCAAGCCAACATTCTAAATAATACATATTAACCATCCATTTCCTCACTTCTCCTCACCCTGCTGCCACCAAGGGAGAACCTTTCCTATACCCATTTAGAAATAATATAAACACAGCATTCTTCCCTTCTAAGTAATACATATTAACCAACAATTAGCCTCACCTTCCCCACCTGTTGCCACCAGGGGGGAACCCTCCCACTCCCATTCCACCTGCTCTCACCAAGTGGAGTGAGTCTTCTACAAGATTCTCTCATATAATCCCCCATAATTTAAACATATTATATAACTCATCAATATAAGCTCACAGTTACAAAAACCCCTTCCTCATTTAATTAACTCCTAACACATTATTCAAAACAATCCCCCAATTCACAAAAATACCCCTCCTCCTGTAATACAATATCACAACAACAAAATAAACACTCCTCCCCCTTCCCCATATCCAGCACTCGCATTCCCCCGTGGATCAGCTCCCTCTGCCACCAAACATGAATGTTACTTAGCTTCCGTGGCCCTGGCCGCCGGTCCCAGCCGAAGGGCACAGCTACGTGCCCCTTCAGCACGTGCCACTGGCACGGCCACCGGTCGCTCCCAGCTCTTGTGCGGGCATACCGGAACCAGCTGTTCCAAGTCCCGGCCCCTTTGATAGACACGGCGGGGGCAAGCGATCCTTTCGGCCACTGAACACGCCCCCTTGGGTTCGGTGCAGCTTCAGCTCAGGGGATATTGACCACATCCCACCCCACAAGGTTTCCAACGGGGGGAGGGGAGGGGGCTGGCCACAATCACTCCTCCCCTCCTGGATACGTCCTATGTCCCACGGCTCTTAGTTGTGGCCCATCTTAGAATTTGAGGCGCCCAGGGCAAATCTAAAATGTGGCACCCACTATTGCTACACCCCCACCCTGTCACTGCTGCTACCACTGCCACCACCATCAGGACCACCACTACTACTGCGGCTCCTCCCACCCCTGGCTACCAGCCCACTTTCCCCCCACTGCCCATCACCACACCCCAGTAGGAGTGGTGTGGGGGGCCCTATTGGTGGCAGAACAAGGTCACAGGCAAATGCCCTGTTTGCCCTTCCATAAGACTGGTGCTGATTCCTGTGGCAGGCATACATGATAGTATCTCTAAAGCACTTTGGGGTCATTGTTGCAAAGGTGGAAGGGGAGAGGAAGGGAACTTGGAAACAACCCGAGCAGAGGACTCCGAGCTCCAGTACTGGATTGAAAACAATGTTTGGCCAACAACTTGCCATAACCTTTTGAAAGAGATAACGGAAAGGATTTATCTAGAAATTTTGCATATGTTCTCAGTCATGGCTCCAGGCTGCCTGAAACCTAAGGGGCCTGGATGGCTGAAATCCAAACCAATCTTGTGTGTTGGCTTCATCCTTTGTTTTCCTATCCTTTTCTTCACCTCTCCCCCTCCCCCAAATCCATATCACTCTCCTCCAATTAAGGCATTGCCAGACCGTTTGGAATCGTTCAGTTCTTAAGAAGCACTTAGCTGGGACTGGAGGTGATGGCATTCATCAAGCTAAATAGCCTAAAGGAATTGGAGGTTAACTTTCGGCACCTTGTAAGGACCCTACTTGTATCCTGGAAATGCGCGGATACCTGATAGAGTTAAAAGCAGCAATACTCTGATGCCTCTTCTTGATTTTAATTTTGTTTGCAAGTTAAATAAGCAAAGATTCACACACTACGATTTTTGGATCATGAGGTTGGAATTGGGAATTCCTTGACGATTCCCAATTGAGAACTGATTCTATGGCATCTTGGCCTGCACACAAGGATTAAACCAAGGACTGTCAGAGCTAATGATACAAATTGCTATTTTATCATCAGCTATGGCGCCAGGTTGATAAAGACAAGATAAATAAATCTTGCCCCCAAGATTATACAAGAAATCAGTGGCGGAGACAGGACTAGAACCCAGAACTTCAGGTTCTTTAGCCTTAGTGCCAAGAGCAGATTACCCCCAGAGCAATAGATGGTTTTCCTGTGGCAACCCTATGGCTGTACCAATTCAAAGCATTTTAAGGAATTGGTCTCGAGCATTTACCCACAGCACTTATTATTTTCCCCAGAGATCACTACCCACATGGCTACTTGCTGTACCTGATTAAAAGGCATGATAAACTAGTTTAAGAAAAGATATGGCTCTCTTGTGCCAGTATAGAAAGGCTTGAACCAGAGAAGCTCTTATGTGGTACAGCTGTGGCTCCATGGGGTAGGCTCTTATTAGATCTTCCTTAGCTAAGCAAGTACGGTCAGGCCAGTTCAGGTTGTAGAGCTGGGGTACAGAAAACGCATCCTTATAGTCCGGCAGATAAATGTGATTTTAGGACTATACCTAGATTTGTTGTGTATAGTTTACATTTTTACTGATTAAGCTAGGAGGGACCATATTTTTCCTAAAATAACCAGGTGACACCCTGTCAACACTGAGCAATTTGAGAATTGAGCGGTTTTCCACCTCCACCAGTAAATTGCTGAAATGTCTCAATATATTGAAATCTTTAGTCACTGGACAACCGACATCAGTACTCGTACACACAATGTATATAGTAAATACGATCTTCAATAGGAATGCAAGTTGTGTTATTAACAGTAAGTTAATGTAATATAAATGTTTCACTCTGAGGTAATAAATAGTACCCAAAACGTGCACCTAACATCCGTATTATTAAAATTACCCCACTTTCTATGCTTGTTTCCACATTTATGCAGACCTTTAATATTTGTTTGAGATGCAGCTATGCTTTATTACACAAGTCACTCAGAAAATATGTCTAATCACAATGCTTCTTCATGTTCATATTTTCGTATTCGTTATTTTGTTATTTCCTGACCTTTGGACACACATTTTCAGCTAACCTTTTTGTTTTGTGTCTGATTTTAATATAATTTTGATAGACTGCAGCCCTCGCCCACAGAAATAGGTCTGTCAAAGTTCAGAAGAATTGGATGAAGGGTCTTGATTTTATAAGCATTATGGTTTGTGATGCATTTCTGGCTGCAACTTCTTTTCTGCCCATCCAATTGTATTTGTTTATTTATTATCAAAATTTAATATCCCGCCCCCTCCTGCCAAACGACAGCTCGCGGTGGCATACAAATATAAAATATACAGTCTAATATAACACAACGACTGATGGAGCTAAAATCTCCCCAAACCCAACCCTCCCACCCACTACCCATCTCCCCCACCAAAAGCCTGGCAGAACAGCCAAGTCTTACACTGTTATAGAAAGGAGGGACAGTTCGGGGCCAGGTGGACTGTTACCGAAAGGGAGCTCCACAGCCTCCGAGCGGCCACCGAGAACGCCCTCCCACTGGTCGCCACTTGAAAAACTCAATTTGGATGGGACTAGATTGTACCCCTCACACAAAGGATCTGTGCAAAATTTCAGAAATATTGGATAATGGGTTCCTATTTTATAAGCGATCTATGTTTTGTGGTTTGTGCACACATTTCCAGCTGTAGCATCTTTGTTGTCCATCCAATATGGATGAAATTTGGACTCAGTGTACCCCTCATGCAAGTGATCATCCCTGCCAAATTTCAGCCAAATTTTCCTGACTGCCAGACATCCATTTAGGAGGGAATAAACTAGTTTACAGTTCTGGGAGCGGAGGGGGGAGCAGACAGCACAGAGCAGGGAGACATGATTGATGTCTATGCTGGCCAACGAGCATTGCAAGTATGTCCCAGACACTCGCATGGCACCCTGTGATTGCTCAAGGCTTCCAGCCTCCCAGAAGCAATCACGGGGGCTGTGGGCAGGGCACTGTAAAGATTTAAATTGTCACAGCCAAGCTTTTTCCTCTTGTTCTGGATTAGTCTCTGCCTTGTCAGGTGGCATCTTCTTGCCTGCCCTGCTCCTCCACTGCCACCTGGTGCTCACTGGTCCTGCCAGTGCATGTGTTTCTCTCTCATAGAAGTCCTGCCCCCGTGGGGTGCTGTCTGCAAGTTGAGAAACCTGTCACATCTTGGGGTACTATGTTGACAATGCCTGTGTGCCTGGGTTTGTGATGCCACTTGGCCAGCAGAAATGTCAGTCCTGTATGCTCATCCTGTTCTGCTACCACCCAACTCCTGCCCTCCACACCCCTTGTTACTGGAAAGTTGGAAGCATCTGCTTAGAAAAGAGCCACTATGGGATTCTCTTATGTCCTCTGTGACAGTGCTGCTGCAACATGAGTTTGGAATGCCAATTGGCCAGCCCTGCATGTGTCCATCATGTCTCTGGATTGCTAGACTACTTCCCCCTTTCATCTATCGTACTCTCTGAAGTCCCAGTTATTTCCTGGAATTTTAATTTTTGTCCCAAAAGTTTCAGAACTGATATTTGCACAACTTATGTTGAAATAACAAAACTTATATTTCTTATAAAATTGGGACCCTTTATCCAATCTTTCTGAAATTTGGCAAGGATGATCCCTTGGGTGAGGAGAACAACCTACCCAAGGTTCATCCAAAATGAATGGAAAACAATGACGCTACATCTGGAAATGTGTGTACAAACCATGAAATGATTAAATTGCTTATAAAATCAGGACCCTTAATTTATTTATTTATAATTAAGTTTATATGCCGCCCCTCCTGCTTACAAGCATCTTGGGGCAGCTAACAACACTCCAAAAACATATAATAAAAACCATTTATCCAATCTTCCTGAAAGTTGGCAAGGATGATCCCTTTCAGCATAGGTACAAGGAGTACAAATTTCACCTAAATTGAATGGTAAATGAAGACATTATAGCTGCAAATGTGTGCATAAACCACAAAACTTCAATTACTTGTAGAATTTAAGGACCCTTTATCCAATCTTTATGAAATTTGGCAGGGATGATCCCCTTGGGTAAGTCCAAATTTCAAGCAAATTGGATAACAATGAAGTTAATAGACAGAAATTGCTGCTTCTCACTTGCTGCCCCCCATGCCTGGAACTCCCTCCCTGTCCACATCCACCTTGCCCCCTCCCTTCATACCTTCAAATCTCTCCTTAAAACTCACCTCTTTCGCTCTGCTCTGTCTGACTCTTTATCCTGCTGAGCCACTATTCCTATACCTACGATCTGTTTACCCTTATCCTTGCAACATGGACCTGTCTGCTGTCATTCTCATCGTAACCAAGCCAAGTACGTGCACTTGAGACCTCGCATCTTCATGAATGTTAGACCCCTTGTCTCTCCCTCTGTTCCCCTTCCTAAGTCTCTCCCCCAACTCCTGTCTCTCAGATTGTAAGCCCTAGGGGCAGGGACCGTGTCTATTTTATTACTTTGTAAAGTGCCAGGTACACGGCTGGCGCTATATAAATGTTTGTTAATAAATAATAATAATAATAAATCAATTTCCCATAGAAATCAATGGGAAAAAACAATAACAAATTTATATACAATGAAATTACAAAATAAAAAGAGAAATAATAACGAAGTATATTGAAATTATCAAATACAAATTTGGTCCCTGGTGCACACCCATGTCACATAACATGCTTACCCTTCATCATTATTAGTATGGGATAATGAAATCCATCGTTTGCCCACTCCACAGTGCCATAGCACGCTTATCTTGCAAAATTGTATATTTTTATTTATTTATTTTTTAAAATTTACTATCCTGCCACAGGCAGCTCTGGACAGCATACAATTATAAAACAAAAATAAAAAATAATAATAAAGCTAAAAACACTCATAATAAGGAGGATTCAAATATCCCTCAACCCCCCGCCCCCAACCCACCCTCCCCACCAAAGGCCAGGCGGAACAGCCATGTTTTACAACTGCATCAAAAAGAGGGGAGATCCGGGAGTTTCACAGCCGTGGAGCAGCCACCGAGAAAGCCCTCCCCATTGTGGCCCCATGAAAAACTCGGGATACCAAGAGGAGAGCACCCCAAGATGACCGAAGGGGCCGATCCAGGACTCGAGGGGTGAGACGGTCCCATAGGTAGATCGGGCCAAGGCCGTTTAGGGCTTTATAGGCAAGCACAAAAACCTTGAATCGGGCCCGGAAGACTATAGGCAGTCAACACAGTGACCAAAGAACTGGTGTAATATGTTCCCAGTGGCCCAATCCCACTAGGAGACGGGCCACCGCATTCTGCACCAGCTGCAGTCTCCGATCTGTCACCATGGATAGCCCCACGTAGAGCGCGTTACAGTAGTCTAGCATGGTGATGAAAGCATGGATGACCCCGGATCTTCCATCCTTTCAGAGAAATTGTAAGACCTGGCTGTTCCGTCTGGCATTGGTGTGGGAGATGGGTAACGGTGGGGGAGGGAGGGACTGGGTTGGGGGTGTGTGTGTGAGTTTTTTCCTCCTTTTATAGGTTTTAATTTTTATGTTTTTAGTAATTGTAAGCCGCCCTGAGCTGCCTGTGGCAGGAGGGGCAGGGTAGCAAATTTTTTAAATAAATAAATGACAGTGGCCAGGTCAGAGTCCGAAACATACGGCCGAAGCTGACACATCAGATGTAATTGGCGAAAGGCCCTCCTTGCCACAGCCTCCACCTGAGCATCCAAGCAGAGTTGCAAACCACCGGAGCTGGCCTTGAGGCGGGTGATCCGTTAGTGGGGGGATGTGAGGGTCACGTCCTTGTTATGGACGGACCATTATCTCCTACAGGCCAGCCTCTCAGCGCACCCCCTCCAGAAGGGGAATGGACCAGTTAGGTTGGTCCGCCCTCGGAGGATGATGGAACTGCAGCGGTTCCAGGAGGCTCTGAGGGAGTTAACCCTGGACCTGAACGGCCACTCATCGATGTGCTGGTACAGCATTGGAACACCTTGCTGGGGGAGGCCATTGACAGGGTGGCTCCGAGACGGCCCCTGCCTCCGTCTCGTCACTGCAGGGCCCCCTGGTTTACCGAGGGGCTGCAGTGTATGAAGCAGGTAGGCAGGAGGCTAGAGCGATGCTGGCGTCGGACTCGCTCCGACTCTGACTGATCTCTCCATAGGACCCATTTGCGGTCCTATGTTGAGGCTGTGAGGACAGCAAAGAAGGAATTCTTTGCTGCCCTCATAGCGTCTGCAAGGTCGCGTCCAGCGGAGCTGTTCCAGATGGTGCAGGGGCTGGTCAGTACGGCCTCCCTCCGCCTGGACGGGGACTTGTCCCAGGTCCGCTGTGAGGAGTTTGCCATCTACTTTGCAGACAAGATCGCTCAAATCCAGAGTAACTTCGACACCGGGTTGGATGCAGTAGGTGAGGAGCATGAAGTTATGGAGGCACCGTCTGGTCGATCTTTCTGGGAGGAGTTTCAGGAAGTGACGCCAGCCGATGCGGTGGATGTCCTGGGGTCTGTTCGAGCCACAAGTTGTGAACTAGATCCATGCCCTCCAGGGAGACATTGGGGTCGGTGCTGGCGAGGGTGGTTAACGCGTCCCTTCGGCAGAGGAGGTTGTTGCCCAGTCTCAAGGAGGCTGTGGTGTGCCCCCTGCTGGAGAAGCCTTCGCTGGATGTGGACGCACTCGCCAGTTACCATCCTGCAGGGGTGGCTGGTGGGTTTTGAGTTTGGAGGGGCAATAAGGCCGGCGAGCCGATGGGCGGAGCCAGGGGGACGGTAGGCCAGTGGCATGGCATAACGTAGCAGCAAGGAGTTCCCAGGGTTAACATCGGATGGAAGAAAACACAATCTACATGCGCATCAAGCTTAAAACAAATAATGTATAAACCCCAAACACAGGGAAACACTGGCAAAACACTGACAAAACACAGCTGCAAGGAGTTCCCAGGGTTAACATCGGAAAACACAGTCTATATGCGTATCAAGCTTAAAACAAATGTATAAACCCAAAACACAGGGAAACACAGAAAACACTGGTAAAACACAGCAGCAAGGAGTTCCCAGGGTCAACATCGGAAAACACAGTCTACATGCACATCAAGCTTAAAATAAATAACATATAAACCCAAAACACAGAAGACACTGGCAAAAAACACAGCAGCAACGAGTTCCCAGGGTTAACATCAGAAAACACAGTCTACATGCACACAAGCTTAAAATAAATAAAGTATAAACCCAAAAGCACAAAATTTCCATCATTGTGAAGAGGTGGAAAATAGCCTTGGGTGTGTGTGTGTGTGTGTGTGTGTGTGCGGGGTGGGAAACAGCCTGGGGAGGTGCGGGGTGCCTTGGGGGGGCAGGGTGCCTTCGGGGGGGGTGGGGTGGGAAACAGCCTTGGG
>QEPC01005758.1:1032402-1049867 GCA_003113815.1 Sphenodon punctatus | reverse complement strand
AGGGGGGAGCGAAGTTGTGAAGGGCTTTGTAGGTGAAGACGAGGAGCTTGTGCAGAATACGCTCAGGAAGGGGGAGCCAGTGGAGAGAGGATAGAAGAGGCTGCACATGGTCAAAGCGACAGGCTAGGTGGATGATCCTGGCAGCAAAGTTTTGAACAGAGACAAGGGAAAAAAGGTGAGAGCGGGGAAGGCCAGCGAGGAGGAGGTTACAATAGTCAAGGCGTGAGAGGACTAGGGCATGGATGAGGGTTTTGGCAGAGGAGACAGACAGAAAAGGGTGGATCTTAGCAATGTTGTGGAGGGAGAAGTGGCAGGATTTGGCAACGGAGTCAATGTAGGGTTTGAAGGTAAGGTGCGAGTAGAAGATGAAGCCCAAGTTAAGGGCTTGGGGGACAGGGCAGATGGAGACCCCGTCAATGGCAATTGACAGGGAAGAGGGAGAGGAAGGATTGGGAGGGAAGACAAGGAGTTCAGTTTTAGCCATGTTCAGTTTGAGTTGGTGTTGAGACATCCAGGCGGAGATATCGGAGAGACAGTTGGTGAGACGAGCTTGAACAGAGGGTGAGAGGGAAGGAGTGGAGAGATAAAGTTGAGTGTCATCAGCGTATATGTGGTATTGGAAACAGTTTGAGGCAATGAGTTTGCCTAGGGATTAGGTGTAGATAGAGAAGAGGAGAGGGCCAAGGACAGAGCCTTGGGGAACCCCGACCGAGAGGGGTAGGGAGGAGGAGGGAGAGGAGTTAGGAAGAGATACATTGAAGGAGCGGTCAGAAAGGTAGGAGAACCAGTCGAGGACAGAGTGCCAGAATCCCAGGGAGTGAAGCGATTCAAGCAGGAGCAAGTGGTCAACGGTGTCAAAGGCAGCAGAGAGATCAAGGAGGACAAGAATAGAGTAAAGGCGGTTGGATTTAGCCACAAGAAGATCGTTGGTGATCTTAGCAAGAGCGGTTTCAATGGAGTGAAGGGGGCGGAAGCCAGATTGGAGGGGGTCAAGGGAGGAGTTGGCAGAAAGGAGGTCGAGGCAATGGGAGTACACAACACGTTCAAGTAGTTTGGAAGCAAAAGGGAGGAGTGAAACAGGATGGTAATTAGAGGGTTCAGAGGGATGCAGAGTGGACTTTTTGAGGATGGGGGAGACAGTGGCGTGTTTAAAGGCAGAGGTGAAGGAGCGGGTAGAGAGGGGAGGTTGATGATGTGCAGGAGGGGAGGGGCGACAGTGGAAGCAATGGAGGTCAGGAGACAGGAAGGAATGGAGTCCAGGGGGCAAGTAGAGTGGTTGGAGGAGGAAAGCAGGGAGGAGATTTCCTCAAGGGAGGCGGGAGGGAAGGAGGACAGGAGGGAGGTGGGGGAAGGAGGGAGAGTGGGGGGAGTGGCAGGGGGAGATGACCTGGAAGCGATTTCCAGGTGGATCTTGTCAATTTTAGAGGTGAAAAAAAGAGAGCAAGATCCTGAGCGGAGAGAGAAGAGGGAGAAGGAGGACAGGGGGGTTTGAGAAGGGAGTCAAAAGGTGGGAAAGAGGTGGCGAGGGTCCCGGGAGCAGGACTCAAAGTGTGAGGCATAGTACTGCTGTCTAGCGAGGGAGATAGCAGAGTTAAGCGATGAGAGGCAGAATCTGAAGTAGAGGAAGTCAGCGCAGTAGTGGGATTTGCGCCAGAGGCGTTCAGCTGCCCAGGTGCAGGAGTGGAGATGGTGAATGGCAGGGGTGAGCCAACGGCAAGGGTTACGGGAGCGAACTGGGCGGGAAGAGAGGGGGGCAAGGGAGTCACGGGTGGAGGCGAGAGAGGAGTTGAAGGTGGAGATGGCAGAATCGGGGGAGGAGGAGAAGACTGAGGAGAGAGGGAAGAGGCAAAGCCCTGGGGCACAATGGCCTGCAGATCGCAGAAGGGTCGGGGAGATGGGGAAGAGGAGAGGGAGCAGTGGGAGAGGTTGGAGGAGGCAAGGAAATGGTCAGATATGGGATGGTCTCGAAGGAGAGATCAGAGACAGCAGTTCCTAGAGAACATGAGATAAAGAGAGTGATCATCAGTGTGGGTGGGGGAGCTAGTCCAGAGGTGGAGATTAAAGGAGGAGGCTAAGGAGAGGAAGCGGGTGATGCCAGGCTGAGAGGGTGCATCAACATGAATGTTGAAGTTGCCAAGGATGAGTGTGGGGACGTCATCAGAGAGGAATAAGGTGAGCCAGGACTCGAACTCGGAGAGAAAGGAGAGGGAGCCAGGGGTGGGGGTGGTAGATGACAGCAACACAGAGGTGGAGAGGGGAGTAGAGGCGTACGGAGTGAGCCTCAAAGGAGGGGAAGGAGAGAGGGGGGAGGAGTTGAAACTGGCAGGAAGAGGCAAGTAGGAGGCCTACGCCACCACCCCAGCCTTCGGCCCGGGGCCGGTAGGAGGAGGAGAGACCTCCATAGGAGAGGGTGGCAGGGGTGACAGAGTCAGTGGGGGAGATTCAGGTTTCAGTGAGGGCAAAGGGGAGGCACAACAGTTTGGAAAACCCGCCCCTTATTTTGGTGCCTCAATGTCATGGTTTTAAAATCCCAATGCCTGTGGGACCACCATATGTAAAGACAGCCATACTGGACGAGACCCAGGGTTCATCTAGCCCTGTATCCTCTTCAACAGTGTCCAGTGCCATGGTGCTTCCAGTGAAATGTACAAAAACAGGGCCTATAATATATGAAGTGATCCATCCCTTCTTATTCACTCCCAGTAGCATACCTCCCAATGGTCCAAAATTAGACCAGACAGCCCTACGTTTGCAGGCAAATCCCAAAGTCCTCTCTAAGGCTGCAGCAACCAATGCCCTACTTTTGGAGGCAGCAGCTACCAGAGCGTCAGAGTGCCCCAGTGCTCTGGTAGCGCCCCCCACGCACGGCTGAGCCACCACCACTGATGGAGCCATCCTCTGCCCCTGCATGCATAGGGCCATAGGTGCCAATGCAGGCCCTGAAACATGTATTTTTCGTAAGTGGCCTGAAAAAAATACATAGGTGGCAACCCTATGCATGCGCCCTAGTGCCAGAGCCGCCCCTGAACCATCACTGCCTCCACACCCTAGAGCTGCTGGAGTTTACTCTCTGCTCCTGCATGGTAAGGCTGCTACTAAAGCCACTCCTCCCCTACATGCCCTCCCACTACCAGGTACGTCTGTGTAGGTTTGTGGGAGTGAGAGCAAAAAACATGTGAGCACATCCTTATGAATCCGGCAAGGGGGTGGGGCTTATTTTCCTCTTTGGTCACTCAAAATGATGGGAGGTACGCAGCTGTTAGAAATTCAGGGACACTCTGAGCTATAGAAATTCAGGGACAACCTGAATTTCATGGACACCATCTTAGCTAATAGCTTTGGATGGCCCTATCCCTCCATGGGCAACTGCATCTAGGGAGTTTGGGAACACATTGAAAGAGGAGGCATAGGAAGAAGACATTCTCAAGAATCCCTCAACTAGACTCTTCCCCCTCCCACAATGCAATGGCCCTGCGAGTTCCCTCTACTACTAACTGCCAGTAGCCAAGCCCCCTGTGGCTATAATGTACTGTATAGCTCAATTGTATCCAGCAAGGGAGGTCCCCTACTCTGCATGGTGCACCATCTACTCATGTTGCAGATCCACCCATCAACCTCACACTGTGTTTTAAAGCTGTTCAGCATGTCTCCATCCCACACCTATGTGGTGTGAAGCAGTCTCTAAGTTCACTATGCCATAGGTGATTTATCAGTGTTGAAGGACCAGAGCATTGATTTCTATCCCCCTCCTACTTCCATTCAGTGTGAAAGGCAAGAGCAGCAATATCTTCTCTGCATCCAGTCAATCAAGGTGGCAGCTGGGAGCTCAGCATGTGCTAGATGCAAATTGAGGAAACTGCAGTGCTGAGCAGCCAGCTTAGCCTGGATAACGTTACACAAAGCAGTGCACTAATGAAAAGGCAGTGCCTTAACAGAAGAACAGGCAGGCTCCAATGCAAGTTCTCCCTTCATCTGTACCCAGCCTGGTCATTAAACAGGGATGGGGGGCCCTGTGGTGCATGGGTCAAATCTGGCCCACAGCTATTTTTTATTAGTCTGCTTTCCGGTTCTTGGATCTGGCCTGTCAATCCAATCCCATCCTGACAGGCTGGAAGAGTGAGTTCAGAGGAACCAATCAGACATGAGGGCATACACTCAAGGAGAGAGGGTGGATCCATGGCATGGATGCATGATCTGGACCTCCGCTTCCTTCTCCCATCCCGAGCACAACCCTTAAGCACCCTGCCTCCAACGTACATCCAGTTGACGGAGTTTGTACAAATTTTGAAGCATTACATTGCACCATCAATTCTGAAGGAACATAAAGCAGTTTGATGTCTAGGAACGATCATATTCAGGGATTGAAATGCAGCCACCTCTGGGGTGGAATGCAAAAGCAACAGCATACAACAAGGAAAAAAACTAAGGTCCACTGAAACTGCACAGGGAAACTGGGGAGGAGGTAGTATGCAGTCATCCCTGATAGCAGTCTGTTCAGTTTTTTCTTGAAAACCTCCAGGGAAGGAGACTCCATAACCTGATAGGCAGCTTGTTTCACTGCTGAACTGATCTAACAGTTAGAAAGTTGTTCCTAATATTTAACCTAAACTGACCTTCCTACAACTTAAACCCATTGCTTCTTGTTCTGTCTTCAGTGGCAACTGAGAACAAATGCTCTCCATCTTTTTTTATGGCTTTTAGATATTTGAAGACTGTCAACATGTTCCCCTTAATCTTCTCTTTGTTAGGCTAAGCATACCCAGCGCCGACAGCCTTTTCTCATATGACTTGTAACAAGGAAACTGAAGCCCAAACATTTCCTTTGGACTTTCCACATAACCAAATGATTGCAGGTGCTGGTAGGCAAAAAGAAAACCACCAAACATCATGAGACTTGTAAAATTGTATCTAGTCACCAAGCTGGAATGTGGTCCCTGCATTCTTCTCTGGCTGTGAAAAAGAGCCAGAGGATCATCACAGCCCAGCAGGAGTCAGGAAAGATGTATCTGATAGCACAGCCCCTCGACAAGCACCCTGAGGCACTAGCTTGTTTTGTTCTCACTCGGAGTGAAGAAACATTGCATCAAGAAGGGTAAATCTGATAAGCACTTATCTCCTGCAATGCATGATACGCTGCAAGATTCCAGCCAGAGAGTGGTGGAGTTTGTTTATGGCTCTGCATGTAGCTAGAGTTCAGGGCCGGCCTTAAGCAGGGCCAGCAGAGGCCACACAAGAGGCCAGTCCTGGTTGTCTCAGGTCCAGTACTCCCATGCCAGGCTATTTCTGCAGGGCCCTCTCCCTGCCCACAACTCTCAGCACATGGGGTGGTTGCTTCCTGCAGGACCCGCCCTGCCCTCCCTTCCCTCACTTTCAATAAATCACTGCTTTCTGAATCCCCCCCTGCAGGGGTGTGGGAGGGAAAGGTGACAAAAGGAGAGAGAGCTTGTGTGCACACGACTGCGCACCCATGAGAAAGCCTGCGTGTGCGCATGTGTGTATGCATGAAAACATATGAAACGTCTTTGTTTTTTAAAGCAAACACCAGAATGTCAATTTTAAAAGGGTGGAGTTATGGGGACCCCACATTTTATTTTTACCCTGGGCCCCACAAATTCTAAGGCCAGCCTTGCTAGAGTTGCCATCCTTCTGTAATTCACCCAAAGATTCCAGGCTCCAGGGGAAGCCCCAATTTTTCAGGATTAGCTAGTAGTATCTATGACTAACATGGAGAATTGAGGCTTGGGGGGGGGGGGGGGGGCGGCATGTCAGAAAAGGGGCAGGCTTCCCCTTCCTGAGCGTATTCTGCACAAGCTCCTTGTCTACATCTACAAAGCCCTTCATAACCTTGCTCCCCCCTACCTCTCTGCCCTGATCTCCCTCCAAACCCCTGTTCGAGCACTCTGCTGCTCTTCCATTCCCTTCCTCACCCTCCCACGCCTCCCCTGCTCCCCCAACAGCCGTTGTCCCAACTCCCTCCCTGCCCTCGTCCGCCTTGACCCCACCCTCCACTCCTTCAAGTCCCTCCTCAAAACCCACCTCTTCTGCTCTGCCTTTCCTAACTCCTGCTAATCATCCCCACCCAGGATTATCCCCCTCCTGTTACCTGCAAACTCCTATTTACTGTAACCAAGCCAAGAACGTGTACCTGAGCTCTCGCACCCTCGTGAATGTTGCATCCCTTGTCTCTCCCTCTGTTCCCCCTTCCCTGTCTCCCCTCCCCCAGTCTTTAGATTGTAAGCTTTCAGGCAGGGACTGTCTATTTTATTCTCTGTAAAGCACCAGGTACATTTCTGGCACTATATAAAAATGCTTATAATAAATAAATAAGAATTAATACAAGGCTGCGATGTCATAATATTTCAAAAGAAAAGAGTTATCAAAAAGGAGGTATGATAGCCCCTTTGTTCCACCCCTTTTCAACATGGCCACATACCCTGTGAAGCCCTGTGGTGGCCAACAACCATAAGGTAGCTCCATTTCAGGAACCTATCCCCACCCCACTGGGGCCTCATCTGCTGTTCTTAGCAGCAATCCTACACTACGATATAATCATTTTCAAGCAGCACAGTACAGTACTAGGGGCAAACGTGAAGCAACATCTTCAGTGGAGAAACTGACACTGATCACACTGTCCAGGTCTCATGAAAATATATACCTTTAATTTGTAGCCAGGTTGATTAAAACACACGAACCTCCATGTGCAAGCCAGCACATCTCTAGTAATTGAGCTACCACAGGAGATAACAGCAGAGCCCCCTTGTTCCCTTAACACCCTAGGTGGACTCACAGGTAAGGCTGATTAAATCCAATGTCCACAGGGCTCCGGAACATGTATAGCGAGCTCCAGATTAGTGTTACATGTGAGGGAAGCAATGGGAGTTCTAGCCCCGCTTTAAAGGCAGATTGGAAGTTGAGATCAAATCTAAACTCCCAATCCGCATTTAAAGTGGAGCTGAAAATCCCATTGACCCCCTCACACGTAACACTAATCCAGGGCTCATTATAGATATTCTGGGGCCCTGCAGACATCGAATTTAATCAGCCTTACATGTGATTCTACCTCCAGTTGCACAACCAGGGGTGGCAGACTGTTAATCAAAGCTACCCGTGACCCAGTGCATGCCAAGCCCTCGCTTGCATCCTGGAAGCTCTGATGCAACATGGGAGAGAAAGCAAATGATCAAGGATTGTTGCTGTTAGCACTCTGGGAAAGGCCCATGTGGCTTATTGAACTCAACCCAGGTGTTGACACATCACAGGAGAATTTTAAACACCTTCATCCGCTGGGACTAAACAGTAGACAGCCATGAAAAAGCTCTGTTCCCTGTTTGCTAAGGAGAAGCCAAACATCCTACAGGAGAAACTATAATGCAATGGCCTCTGCACACATTATAAGAAAGCACAGATCCATCTAAGGGACTTATCTGACCTCTTATTGAGCATCTCACAGTCATACTCTCACCTCACAAGGGAAAAAAGTGCTATCATAGCAGGAGTAGTATCCCCAGTTTACAGATGGGAAACCGACCCAGGATGACTAATGGCTTGTTTGCACATCATACTGAGGGGTACGATACATATGATATGCTGGGTTTCTATTCTGATTGTGTGAACACTCAGCAATGTGTGGTTAAGTACCACCCATTCCCTCTCTGGGTGAAAACAGACATGACGCTAACTCAACTTTAACACCATTTTAACATTTCTTTTGCATGTTGCAGGGCTGTATTGGTGCCCTATGCAGTCTGGCAACATGCATAAGAAATGTTAAAGCGGTGTTAAAGTGGAGTTCGCGTCATGTCTGTTTTCACCTTCTGTTACTCTTATGAGTGTCTTACCTTATCTCTAAGTGGTAATTACCACCCACTAGTACCCCTTAAGCTAGTAAGTGGTGATTGCCACAAATCTTACCACTCGCATAATGTGCAAATACAATACCGTAGGTTTTTCCAGAGATACTCACGACTATCTCCACTCTAGTGTTACATGTGAGCAGGAAGAGACTAAGTAACATTCCCAAAGTCACACAAGCAGCCTGTAGTAGAACAGAAACAAACACATGGTTTAGTTTACAGATATTGCCCTAACCGTTAAAGCCACCACCAAACCAGAGTGTGAAGCAGGCTGGTTCTGTACAAATGCTATGCTCTAGTCTACCCTCCCCTACCCCACTGAGTCTAGTGTCTGAGCTGAGCAGCACATGCACCAATCACACATGCTTCATCTAACCCGGCTGGTGACACAACAGTAGGCAAGGAGGGCTTTAGTTAATGATCCACTGCCTGCTAATAACTCTCACATACATGATGAGCAGAGGGCTCTCACCCCAAAGAGCAGAAATCACCACCCTGTCACCTCACTATGTTCAAGGCAGCTCCAGAGAGAACTAAAGTTATCATTAAAGGGGTTTCCCTAAGAGGACATCAGGGCTTCAAACTGTTGTGTTGTTTTTTTTACTAAGACCACAAACCCAGCCCCCTCTTCTTAGAGGCAATCTGCAGCTTAGGAAAGTTCTTTAGAGTGAATCAGTTAGAGCTCCACCTGGATGGAATTCCAGACCAGGATTTACCTACAGCCACAGGAACAAAAAAATGGTTAGATTATGAGAAACATGAAAACCTCCTTGTGCCAGATAAGAGGGAAAGAGGAAACGGATGGATGTCCACACCAGAGACGGATTTCAGCATCTATCTGGAAGGGACTTGCTAAGCCCACATTAGAATTGCAAGCATATCTGGAGTGGGCTCATTTGCTTCCTGCATTCCAGCCACCTGCAGGGTGTCCCCCTCCCCAGTTTTTAGTCTGCACTATCCTCACTCAGACTGGCCCAATGGAAAGGAGATACTGGCAGGCGACAGTTAGTTAGCTGGTGGTTGTCGTGTTTGCAGGCTGCCCAGGTAGGAAGGAAGAACCTTAGAATGGATTTGTAAACACATGCCAGGAGCAAATCACACTCATGCCCCTGGCAGAAACACCAGGCCATTTGGTAACACAGGAGTTTCCCAGAGAACAGAACATCCCTGAAAAACAAACAGCAGGTGACAGCATGGAGCAAAGGTCCTTTCCCAAATGGACATGAAGGAGTAGGTAAGCAGCACTGGATAGATCAGTTTTATCTTCCTGGCTTTACCACAGCCTGGAAAATATTTGGGAAATGAGCCTGGGGAAAAAGACAAAAGCAGTTTGGCCTGGAAGAACTTTAAAATACAACCAATGGCACATTGCCCAAGGCCGGCCTAACGAGGGATAGACAGATGGGCACAATAGAAGAGGAAAGAACCAGAAATCCACTCTGGAGAGCAGTCCCTTTTCATCCAGTCGTCATACTGCTGCTGTTGCTGCTAGGGTTTGGGTGGATAGCCATAGGTTTTGCTGGATAGCCCTATATAGTGTCATCCCTAGGCATATGCAACAACACAGACTCCTTCTTGCTCAGAAGGGACCTACAATGGGCCCCTAGCTAGGAGGGATCCCAGAAGATCTTTGTGCAGGGTCCTGGAATTCCTAATAATGCTATTAGCCCCACACTCAAAATATCTGGGGCGGAGGGTGCCTCCCTGTGCAGCAAGGTTACACCACAGTGGGGGAAGGAGAAGTTATCATAATGTACAGACCTGAACAGTGTGTGTTGGAAGGATATCACTAGAAGAAAGGATGACTTTGTGGTTCAGGTTCTTTACAATAAAGAATATGATAAAAAAAACTTAGCTCATAGGCTAACAAAGTGCTGGTGACTTGGATCCAACTCCCTGCTCTGCTACAGACACGCTCTGCGCCCTTGGGCAAATCAATTGGTTTCTCTGTGTCTCAGTTCCCTGTTTGAAAACTGATAATAGTATCCTTGCCCTACTGCAAGGGGCATTGTGAAGACAAGGGTTAACAACTGAAGAGTTTGGGTGATAAGGCCGCAGCACCCTGTTTCAGCTTGGTGATAACCCACCTCACTGGCAGCAAGACATAGCATTACACCCACCCACTACACCACACCACTGTGTCTTGGCAGCACCATTCACGTTATTAATTATTATTATTATTATAAGCATTTGTGTAGCGCCAGCTGTGTATCTGGCACTTTACAGAACAATAAGAATGACACGGTCCCTGCCTACGGTTTACAATCTAATAGACACAGAGGGGGGAGACAAGGAGAGGGGACCTAGAAAGAGACAAGGGATAAAGTTGCAAGGTGCCTGAATTCAGTGGGTGCTGACATTAGCAGTCTGTCTCCCATCACAGCCCCCAAACTCTCTGGAAGGATCCAGCTTTCTAGGTGGTCTGCTTGGCTTCCAGTTTAGCCAGGTCATTTTTCTTCTCACGGGTAGAGAAACCACAAAAGTACAGAAATTCCTGTTCTCTATTTTCAGTTGTCCAATGCAAACAACTCAGAACACCCAGACCCCGAGGCAGCAAAGAAAACTAACTCCGCTCTGCAGCCACAGAGACACAGACTGAAATTACACAGTGAAACTGGCCCTGGTCCTTCCCCCTCACAGGAGTACAGGTTCAGTCTTCCCATAAAAGTTCCCAATCCCAAGAGCAATGCACCAACATTTTCATATGGCTAAGAGCGACAAGACGCACGCACATGCACACACTACACGCGAACCTCCTGCATCAAGATTATCTTGTAGAGCCAGTGCTCTGTGGTCCTGGCTTCTAAGCATGTTAACAAAAGAGACGGTAGCCCACACCAGTGCATGTTCACTTGCCTGTTTATTAGGGGTTTGCCCCCACTGGCCACAGCTGGGCTGATCTGCCTTGCTCTTTCCCCAGTTTACATACATACACACACACACACACACACACACACACACACACACACAAATCCCTCCCGCGGTAGGGCAGATGTGAAATCCTTACGGTGGCTTCCCTAGGGGTGGTAGGAAGCTCCTCTCCCAGGGATGAGTACAGATCAAACCACCTGCATCCAAACATTAAAAATTCCAAGTTGTAGGACATTCAGATACCTTTCCTGGGATCCTCCAAGTTTCCACTATACAGAGTAACCAGCCTTCAAGTGCTGGCCCAACAGACCGATGAGTATCACTTGCCGGGCAGAGGTTGTAAGATAGCGTACTGGGGGCCTCAGGGATGCTTTCAAACGTCTGGACATGCACTTTGATGTCAGAGGGGAGTGATTGCTTCATGGTATCACACGTGCAGGGAGTAAACATATCTGAAAGACTGCCTGTCCTACCATGTCCCTTTGTGGCCCCTATAGTCAGCTGGGGGCGCTCTTCTGTGGGTTCCATCTGTTACCCTTGTCCGTGGGGAGAGTGTTCTCTGTTGCTGCCCCCATTTTCTGGAACTCCCTTCCTTGGGGGGTTTGTTTGAGCCCGAGCCTGGGCATCTTCTGGATGTCGTGCAAATCTTTTTTATTTCCAAGAGTTTTGGCAGGCAGGGATAAATACGGCTTGGCTGGGTTTCTGGGTAGGGTTGTGGGGGAGTGTCAGAGATTGAGGGGCACGATGAGTGTTTTTATTGTATGGATTTTATTGTGTTTTATTAATTGTAAGCCTCCCTGAGCCTTTGAATAAAATAAAAAAATAAACAAACAAACAGTGCAGCACGTTGGGAGCCAAGGCTTACCACTCTGCTGTAGATTCACAGTTCAGACTACTGCCACTCTGCACCATTCCACTGGATTTTCTCTCAGATCAACTGGGTAGAGAAAAATGCAGAACTCTAACCTCCTTCCCTGGACCATGTTTCCTGGCCCTGCTTTCCAGAAGCTGCAAAATCTGTGGGCACTGACAGGCCTGCCAGAGCTGTGATTCCTTCCCCTCTGCAAACAATAGGGTGGAAGGAATCCCTTCAGGGCTGCTGAGGTTTGCACACGTGCGTGTATCACACTGACAGGTTGTGTGTGACTCCCTCAAACCCACACGCATGCACAGCTCCCTCTCCGAATTCTAAACCGACAAGGTTTCACACTGCTGTTGAATATCTTTTCCTTTCAAACACAGCGAGACAGTCATTCTTATCAATCATTAACAGCCACCTATGACGTCTGAAGGCCTTAACCCTTTCGGCGCATGGCAGCCCTGGAGTGCAAATCAGACCAACACAGGATCAGCCAGACAACCTGTCCCTTTAAGAGGCTTAGAGAGGACCCATACATTCCTGCTCCTTCCAAATTAAACCAGATTCAGTGCAGCCTACTTAGGTAATACCAAGTGAGCCAACATGAGGAAGCTACGGCCTCATTCACAATATTATCTTTTAGAGTGGGCAGTGGCACAAACCCACACTCGAGTGTTGTGTGAAATCCTTACTTACCACTTCCTTTGATCCTGGTGATCTCTTGTTCTTGGCCACTGAAACCTGGGGAAATCAGCTGCTGTGTGAATGCATTGCTGCAGGGCAAAGCAAACACAGATTAAGGAACAAATGGTGAGTTTGCAAGGGGGAAGGATGTTGTTTGAATGAACCCTAAACTCCAAGGCATCTTATGGGCCTCTTCCTTAAAGTTACCACCCCTCCAAAGTCATACTTCATCTCCAGGCAGAGATGATTTCCCCAGGTTATTTCATTTATTTAAATAATAAATCTTCCCTTAAGGCAATGGTTATCCAGGTGCAACACTAGACTATTTCCCCGGGGGGGTGGAGCCATGTCAGAAAAGGGGCAGGGCAAAGAGGATGCCCCACCCCTTTCCAGGTCAAAGCTTCTGGGAAGGAGGTAACCCTGGTCCTGTTCGGACTGGAGCTGAAGCAAAGCTGAGAAGGGTTTGCACTCCTGACTTTTGGCCTAGCAAACAAACTCACACTATGAAATATTTTCTGCCTGAACCAGCTAAGAGAGACCAAGGCAACAGCTGGGAATGTCAGGCCAGCATCACTGTGGCCTGGTTCACAGCAGAGGAGGTGGCAGACTACATGGCGATCTCTCCTCAGACTTACACTTCCAGCTACAACCCCTCTTTGCTTTAATCAGTTCTAAAGGACCAAGTTCCTGCCTTCCCGTTTCACTGCTCATCAAGGACCAAAGGGTTAGCTAGATTCCCATGTGCTCAGCAACCACAAGCTAGCCAGACCAGAACTCAGCTCCCTCAAATGTTAAGCTCTCCTAAAGAGCTGGCTCTTGCTCCATAGTAATGCGTTCTCACAGCTGCTGATTTCCCTGAATTTCAGAGGCCTATCCTTTTTGTATCAAGCGGCAAAGAATAAGGGATTACCAAGAAGCGGTCAGGTTTTCATGCAACACTTTGAATGTGGGGGTGTGCCACTAGACACTGGAAGAGATAAGAGGGGAACAGGAAACCACATCTGCAGTGGGACAGGGGCTGGATGGGGCTCCCTGCTCCCCACTGGTCAGCTATCAGAAGGAGAACAGCCTGCACTGAATAGAGGCTCAGTCTCTTTCCTGATCAATTTTATTTAGCCTCTTGGAAACCAGTAGTGGAACCCCACCTCCTATCAGGATCTCAGCAGCCCTCAAGGTAGGGTTGCCACCTATGCAACCTTTTAAGGAACACTATGAAAAATACATGTTGCAGGCCCTGCATTGGCACCTAAGGCCCCAATGCAGGGCCTGCAACATGCAGTTTTCATAAGTGTTCCTTAAAACGCTGCATAGGTAGCAACCACACCTCAAAGCCAAGGTGCTGAGGGACTGATTTGGCCCCTCCTCTTCTTGAGCACACCCCCTAAGCAACCTCACCCCCAACTTCTATGTGGCACTTAAAGAGTTTGTACTATTTTTCAGAGTGGCCCCTGGGAAGGAAATGTTTTATCATCACTGTCCTAAGGGGCGAGTCTTCCTTTGTTCCCAAGCTCCTGTGCTTAGAACTTCCTCGGTAGCCCGGAGGCAAGGGCTCTGTCTAGAAGCTCCAAGGATCTAGGTTCTAGAACTGTGGGTGCCAGGTCCTGACACCTCCCCTCCCACTGCTTACTGTGCAAGACAGCTAGCTGAGGACTTGCTGGCTAAGAAAGAACACTGTTGTGCTCCCATAGTGCAGGACCAAGCGCAGTGAATTTATAATGGGTAGCATTTGGCACCTGAGGCTGCTGCCTATTTTTGCCCACCCATAAAGCTGGAGTTGACTCCACCCCAACGGAAGTGGCAACTGCAGCATGGGGGAGGTCATGCTGTCATCTTTCTCAGCTGGTTGGAACAAGTCGGAGACAGAGTGAGGTTGCTGCTATACCGTGCACCTACCTGTACAGCTGCTTCCCTGCCCGTTCTGACTGAACTGCTGTCGAAGGTGGTCTTGCAGTCCCCCCAGGACAGTGGTCCTGGGGGATTTTAATATCCATGCTGACGCCAGTCTTGGAGGGGCGGAGCTCAAGTTCATGGCCCCCATGGCAACCATAGGCCTGTCTCAGATAGTTGTTGGCCCCACACATGTTGGAGGACATACCCTGGACATGATATTTTGCACTGGCCTTGAGGTGTGGGATTGATGGGTGGGGGAGTTATCAACAGTGCTCTTGTCATGGACGGATCATTATCTCCTCCAGGCTGGTATCCTGGCGCACATCAGTTCCCGGAAGGGTACAAAGCCAGTTCAGTTGGTTCGCCCTCAGAGGCTTACGAAACCAGAGAGGTTCCGAAATGCTCTGGGGGATATTCCCTCTGATTTCGATGGCCATTCACTCTATGACCTCGTGACCTTTTGGAATTCTGTGTTGATGGATGCCATCGACCGTACAGCTCCCAGGCGTCTGCTCCCGAATAGCTGACAATGCAGGTCTCCATGGTATACAGAGGAGCTGCAGCGGATGAAGCGAGAAGGGTGGCGGTTAGAGCAACGGTGGCATCGTTCTTGTACTGAAGTTGACCGATTGTGACACAGAGTCTGGTTACGTACCTATGCCGTGGTGGTGCAGACAGCAAAGAAGGTTTTCTTTGCTGCCCTCATTGCAGCCGCTAAATCCCGTCTGGCTGACCTTTTCTGGGTGGTGAGGGGGCTAGTTAGTCCAGCCTCCCTCTGTCTGGATTTGGAGTCATCTAATGCTTGCTGTGACTTGTTTGTGGACTTTTTTGCAGATAAAATCACTCAAATTCACCACAGTTTTGACGCTGCACTTTTAACAGTGGGTGAACCAGAGGCAGTTGAAGCCCCATCTTGTCCTGTTTTATGGGATGAATTTCAACGTGTGTTGCCCTCTGATGCAGGGAATGTTCTTGGGACTGTTTGAGCCACTTATTGTGAATTAGATCCATGCCCGTCCTGGCGGGTTAAAGCTAGTCAGGAGACGTTAGAGCCGTTGTTGGCCGGGATAGTCAACGCCTCCCTTAGGGAGGGCAGGGTGCCAGACTGTCTCAAGGAGGCGGTGATGCGGCCCCTGCTCAAAAAGCCATCATTGGATGTTAACACCCTGGCCATTTATCGGCTGGTCTCTAACCTTTGCTTTTTAGGGAAGGTTATTGAATGGTTAGTGGCCTGTCAGCTTCAGGAGCATCTGGACCAAATCAGTTTCCTGGACTCCTCGCAGTCTGACTTTCATCCAGGTTATGGCCTGGAGACTGCGCTTGTGGTCTTGGTTGATGACCTCTCCCGAGAGTTGGACCAGGGTCGTTTGACCCTGTTGATTCTATTAGAACTCTCAGCTACATTTGATACCGTTGACCATGAGTTGTTGGTGACTCAACTACGGGACCGGGCCGGAGCGGGTGGGACTGTTCTTGAATGGTGCCACTCTTTCCTGGCCAGGAGAACTTAGCATGTGGTGCTGGGTGATTATTCATCTTCTCCCCGGAGCCTCACGTGTGGAGTCCCGCAAGGTTCTATCTTATCTCCGCTCCTGTTCAATGTGTATATGCAGCCTTTGGGGGAGGTCATCAGAGAGTTTGGTGTAAGGTGTCATCAATACACCCTTGCCGCTCTAGCAGAGCTGGCCTCGGAGGTGGAGCTGAACTCCTCCAGGACCTTGGTCCTGGGGGACTTCAACACCCATGCCAATCTTGGAGCGGAGCGTGAGTTTATGGCTGCCATGGCAACCATGGACTTGTCCCAAGTGGTCAACTGCCCAACCCATGTAGGGGGTCATATTCTCAACCTGATCTTTTGTTCTGGCCTTGAGACACGTGATCCATTAGTGGGGGAATGTGAGGGTCATGCCCTTGTCATGGACGGATCATTATCTCCTACAGGCCAGCCTCTCAGCGCACCTCCACCGGAAGGGGAATGGACCAGTTAGATTGGTCCGCCCTCGGAGGCTGATGGAACCGCAGCGGTTCCAGGAGGCTTTGAGGGAGTTAGCCTTAGACCTGAACGGCCGCTCTGCAGATGAGCTTGTCCAGCATTGGAACATCTTGTTGGGGGAAGCCATCGACAGGGTGGCTCCGAGACGTCTTCTCTCTCCGTCTCGTCACCGCAGGACCCCTTGGTTTACTGAGGGGCTGCGGTGTATGAAACAGGTAGGTAGGAGACTAGAGCGATACTGGCGTTGGACTCGCTCTGAATCTGACCGACTTCTCCATAGGACCCACTTGCGGTCCTATGTTGAGGCTGTGAGGACAGCAAAGAAGGAGTTCTTTGCTGTCCTCATAGCGTCTGCAAAGTCGTGTCCAGCGGAGCTGCTCTGGGGGCTGGTCAGTCCGGCCTCCCTCTGCCTGGACGAGGACTTGTTTCAGGCCCGCTGTGTGGAGTTTGCCACCTACTTTGCAGACAAGATCGCTCAGATCCAGAGTAACTTTGACACCAGATTGGAAGCAGTAAGCGAGGGGCACGAGGTTATGGAGGCACCGTCTGGTCGATCTTTCTGAAATGAGTTTCAGGAAGTGGCACCAGCTGAGGCGGTGAATGTCCTGGGGTCTGTCAGAGCCACTAGTTGTGAACTAGATCCGTGCCTGTCCTGGTTGGTGAAAGCCTCCAGGGAGACCTCGGGGACGGTGCTGGCGAGGGTACTGAATGCGTCCCTTCGGCAGGGGAGATTGTCACCCAGTCTCAAGGAGGCTGTGGTGCGCCCCCTGCTGAAGAAGCCATCTTTGGGTGTGGACGCACTCGCCAGCTACCGACCCGTCTCTAATCTTCCCTTTTTAGGGAAGGATATTGAACGGGCAGTGGCACTGCAGCTCCAGGCACATTTGGACAGCATCGGTTTCCTTGACCCTTTTCAATCTGGGTTCCGTCCTGGCCATGGTACTGAGATGGCATTAGTGGCCTTGGTGGATGATCTCCGCCGGGAGATGGACGCAGGATGTTTGACCTATGTGATCCTGCTAGATCTCTCGACCGCTTCTGATACCGTGGACCATGGGCTGCTGTTGAGACGACTGCGAGACTTGGGAGGTCTGGACAGGACTGTCCTTGGATGGTTCTGCTCATTCCTCTCAGGTAGAAGCCAACGGGTGGTGCTGGGGGTTGAAACATCTAGCCCCCGGGCCTTACCCGGCGGCATTCCGCAGGGTTCCATTCTGTCTCCACTGTTGTTCAATGTGTATATGCAGCCCCTGGGGGAGATCGTGAGAGGGTTCAGGGTGCGATGTCACCAATATGCTGATGATATTCAGCTGTA
>QEPC01005758.1:1020578-1032230 GCA_003113815.1 Sphenodon punctatus | reverse complement strand
TGGATCGGCAGGTGGGGGCGGTGGCTAAAGCCGCCTTTCGCCAGCTGTATCTGGTACGGGGGCTTTGACCTTACCTCTCTGGGCCTGATCTGGCCACTCTCGTCCATGCCTTCATCACCTCGAGGCTAGACTATTGCAACGTGCTCTACGTGGGGCTTCCCTTGTTTCTGGTTTGGAGGCTGCAGCTAGTGCAGAATGCGGCAGCCCATCTCCTGACGGGGACGGGGCGGCGTGAGCACATAACACCGGTGCTCTGTGCTCTGCGCTGGCTGCCTATAGCGTACCGAGCCAGATTCAAGGTGTTAGTATTGAGTTACAAAGCCCTGCACGGTCTGGGCCCCTCGTATCTCGGGGACCGCCTTGCCCTCCCCGCCTCAGAGCGATCCCTTCGGTCCACCGGGGGCGCCTTTCTGGAGGTCTCCCGTGTAAGGCGGGGGGCCACAATGGAGAGGGCATTTTCAGTGGCCAGGCCGCAGTTGTGGAACTCCCTCCCGGAGGAGGCTCGCCTGGCCCCAGGCCTGTTGGCCTTTCGACATATCAGTAAGACTTGGCTGTTCGCCCAGGCCTTCGGAGGGGAGGGTGGGGGGTGTTTTCAATTTGTTTTAATTATGATATTGTAGATTTTTTGTTTAAAAATTGTTTTATATTATGCTGGAAACCGCCCCGAGATGCCGTAGGCATGAGGGGCGGCATATAAATATAATGAAATAAAATAAATAAATAATATGCTGACGACACCCAATTGTCTCTCCCTATCATCAGACCCAGACCCAGGAATCTCGGTGCTTACCCAGTGTTTGTCAGCTGTGGGGAACGGGATGAGGGGGAGTTGCTTGAAGTTGAATCCTGACAAGACGGAAGTGATGATTTGTGGGGAAAGCCAGGGGAGTGATGGCCCCCATCATTGATGGGGTCGGTCCTCCCCTGGTATCTCAGGTCCATAGTCTGAGGGTGCTCCTGGATCCGCAGCTTCGCATGGATGTCCAGGTGGCAGCTGTGGCGAAGGGCGCATTTTGTCAATTACATCTGGCACATCTACTTAGGCCATATGTCTCAGACTCAGACCTTGCCACGATCATCCATGCTTTTATTACCTCAAGATTGGACTACTGTAACGCGCTCTATGTGGAGCTACCCCTGGTGACGGTCCAGAGACTGCAGTTGGTGCAGAATGCGGCAGCTCGTCTCCTTAGGGGGGATGCATCGTTGCGAGCACATTACTGCAGTGCTCCATTCTCTGCACTGGCTGCTAATAGTCTTCCGGGCTCAATTCAAGGTGTTGTTTTTGACCTTTAAAGTCCTAAACGGCCTGGGTTCCACTTATCTGCAGGACTGCCTCACCCTCCAGATTCTGGATTGGCCTCTGCGGTCGGCCGGGGGTGTCCTCCTTGAGGTTCCCAGGGTTTCCTGGATGTCAATCATGAGGAGGGCGTTCTTCTCGGTGGCCACTCCACGGCTGTGAAACTCCCTCCCGCTGGAGGTCCACCTGACCTCAGACCTCCTCTCTTTCTATAGACAGTACAAGACCTGGCTGTTCCGCCGGGTCTTTGCTGGGAGAGACGGGATGGGTGGGTGGGCTAGGGTGTGGGTTTTTATTGTTGGGTTATTTTTAAATGGTGACTTTTATATTATGTGTTTTCAAATGTTGTTAGCCTCCCCAAGATGCTTGTGCAGGAGGGGGCTGCATATAAATGCAAGAATAAATAAATAAATAAATGCTTTTGGCCACCTGAATTCCTCCTGTAGAGGGAGGCTCCTTCCTTGAATTTGGGCTTGCCATTTCCCCTGGTTCTACCTCTCTACTCTCCCTCGTTTTTATTCTGTTGCATTGCTACCATTGCTTGACTCTGGGTGCTTTAAAACATGACGGGTGGCCAGCTTTAGCATGCTTTACTCTGAGGCCACAATCATGTTTACCCAGACTGGATCCCGACTCTGCTGGCAGTTAGTCGGGGCTGCGACTTGGGGAAATCCCAGAGTCTCAGCCTGGGCTAGCTGCCACTGCCACCATGATCGGGATCTGGCTGCCGGATCCAGAGTAAAGAGGGTTTTCATGTCTGAAAGCCCGCTTTACTTGGACCCGGTCCAGAGTGCCAGCAGTTTCAGGTGTCGTGGCAGCCATCATTGGCCGCCACGGCTGCCCATCAGCTGGGGTGGGTGGGCCGCTGTGTGCAGCGTGGGGGCGGGGTCAGTTGGATGCATATTCATCCTCCCCAGCCCTGCTGCCATCACGTTAGTTCAGCGACAGGGCCGGATCCTGACCAGAGTGATGGTGCCCAGGTCACCGCCGAGGTAAGTCCATGGCAGCGGTGGGCATCATCACATTTGAAAACACCCTGTCTCCACATTGCATCTCCTCCACTGAAGTGAGCAGAGTGGAGACAGAATAATGAGCTGGATGGATATAATGCCATTGTATAAATCCATGGTCTGCCCACATCTTGAATATTGTGCACAGTTGTGGCCACCCCATCTCAAAAAAGGACATAGTAGAACTGAAAAGGGTGCACAGAAGGGAAAAAATGAGACGATAAAAGGTATGCAATGGCTTCTGAACAAGGAGAGGCTTGATAGGTTAGGGCTCTTCAACTTAGAGAAGAGATAACAGAGAGGGGATATGACAAACATTTATAAAATTCGGAGTGGTGCAGAGCAAACAAATAGGGGTCTGTTATTTGTCCCCTCTCAAAATACTAGAACTAGGGGACACCCTATCAAATTAACTAGCAGCAGATTTAAAACAAAAAGGTAGTGCTTTTTCATTCATCATACAAATAATATGTGGAAATCACTGCCAGAAGATTCTGTGAAGGCCAAAAGCATAACTGGGTTCAAAAAAAGATTGGATTAATTCATCGGTTACTTGCTGTGAGGAATTTATCATTCACTTTGCTGACAAAATGGCTCATATTCACCACAAACTTGGAGACCGCTAGTTTGATGACAGAGTCAGAGTTTGAGGTTGTAGAGGCCCAGCCTTGCCCTGTTTATCTGAATCAGTTTCAGTTGGCGTCACCCACCAATGAGGAGGATGTCCTTGGGGCAATGCGAGCAACCAGTTGGAAACTAGATCCATGCCCGTCCTGGCTGGTGGAAAGCAGCCTGGAGAGACTGGGGTTTCTGTTGTTTAGGGTTGTCAGTGTCTCCCTATGGGAGGGCAGGGTACCAAATGCCCTTAAAATGGCAGGTGTCTGGCCCCTGCTCAAACACACATTGCTTGACGCTGACTCCCTGGACAGCTATCGCCCTGTCTCTAACCTCCCATTTTTAGGGAAGGTTATTAAATGGGTAGTTGTCTAGGAGGTTCAGGGGCATCTCAATGCTACTGGATTTCTGGACCCATGTCAGTCTGGCTTTCATCCTGGGTATAGTACTGTGACGCTTGTAGCCTTGGCGGATGATCAAAGCTGAGAAATTGACAGGGGGAACTGTACCCTCCTAATCCTGTTAGACTTTTCAGAGGCCTTTGACACAGTTGATCATGAGTTGTTGATGACAGAGTTGCGGAATCTAGCAGGGGTCCACAGGACGGCTCATGAGTGGTTCCGTTCATTCCTGTCGGGGAGGTTCCAGTAGATGGTGATGGGCGATAGCTCATTGTCCTCCCACCCCTTCTCCTGTCGGGTCCCACAGGATTCTATCCTGTCTTCCCTCCTGTTCAAAGTGTATCTAAGGCTGGTGGGTGAGATCGTGCATGGATTTGGGGTGTACTTCCATCAATATGTAGATGACACCCAAATCTATTTATCTTTTTCATCCAAACCAGGTCCTGCGGTCTCAGTGCTTACTCAGTGCCTGACTGTCATTGGGGACTGGATGCGGGTGAGCCAACTGAAGCTGAATGCAGACAAGACTGAACTGATGTTGGTTTGCTGACCTTTTGCCCTGGGGGGGGGGGGGAAGAGATTGGGACACCCACCATTCATGGGGTGCATTCTCCTCTAGTTACTCAAGTTCATAGTCTTGGGGTGCTCCTGGATCCTAAGGTACATCTGGAACATCAGGTCATGGCGGTGGCCAGAAGTGCCTTTCACCAACTCCATCTGGTGAGACAGCTGCATCCCTTCCTCTCAGATAGGGATCTGGCAACCATCAGCCATGCCTCCATTACCTTGAGGCTAGACGACTGCAATGCACTCTACAGGAGGATGCCCTTGAACACTGTTTAGGGGCTGCAGCTTGTGCAGAATGTGGCAGCCTGCCTTTTGATGGGAGCGGGTCACAGAAAGCACATAACACTGGTGCTTCAGAGTCTGCATTGGCTGTCAACAGGGTTCCAGGTACAATTGAAGGTGCTAGTTTTGACCTATAAAGCCCTATGCCGTACATATCTAAAGGACTGCTTTCCTTCTTATGTCCCTCTGAGGCCTCTATGATCAGCCAAAAGTGCCCTCTTAAAAGTTCCATCATTGTCCGAGGTCTATGCATCCTGGACATGCAGAGAGGCGTTCTCAGTGGCTGCTCCACAGCTTTAGAACTCTCTTCCTTTGGACGTTCACCGAAGCCCTAGTTTGAATGTCTGCCAGAGGAAGTGTAAGACCTATTTATTCCGCCACGCATTTAATGGGCAGGGGTAGATCGTGGGAGGGAAGGAGGGTTTTATTGTGTATTTTATATTTTTATTATATGAACTAGGGATAGAATGGGGTATAAACAAACAAAACAAACATAGTTATTAGTCAAGTTGCCATGGGGATAAGATCTCTGGTTGTCAGGATTTTTAAGTGAACAACAGGAAATGGCTCACTCCATTAGGACTTATTGTGCACTTTCCTGAAGCAACTGAAGCTTCCACTGTCTTGAGACAGGATACTAGGCTCCATGGACCGTTGGTCAGACACAATTTGGCACTTATGTTCTTATGAAGAGTACAAAGTCTGAACGGACCACAGATTCTGAGCCCTGGCTTAGTCAACATTCAGCACTAAGAATGCAGCCCTTCTCACACAGAGAGCTGTACAGCTTTGGCAACCAACACCTTTCACAATTCTTCCTAGTGACAGAGGAGAAGGAAATTATCTGGGCCCTGTTTATCACGGTATCTCAGCCCCTGCCCACAAAAACCTTTAGTGAATTTATCCCTTGTGAGGCTGGACAATGTTAGTATCCCCATTTTACAGACAGGGAACCAAGGATCTGAAAGACTAAGGGACTTGCCTACAGGTAACATAGGAAGCTTGCGGCAGAGCAACAAACTGAACGTGGCTCTCCTGAATCCCAACTTTGCTCTCCAAACATACAACAAAAACAATTCCTCTCTGACACAGGAAATCAAATTTAGTCTCCGTGCAAGGAACAGTGACACAGGTCAAGGAACGCCAGAGTAAGCTCTGAAGAGGCTCCTCATTCCACCCTGGGCAACTAAGCAGACACCTGCAACATCTAGTCCCTGTCCAAGAGAAGGTGGACAGGGCTGCTTTTGGGAATGCTCACCTCTGGTGCTCAGCAGCCTCACTCAGAACATGCTCCACGCTAGAGCTGCAAAAGGACACCTGAAGATTTGAGCACCTGTGACAAATCATGGGCGCCCAAATCGACCTGGCCCCGTTCAGGCATCAATTCCCGAACAGGACCTGACAGGCTGCTCGATCACATCAGCCAGCCTTTGAAAGTGACAGTATCCAGCCTGGCTGAAGCAGCCCGGGCTGGACCCTGTCACTTTGAAGGCCGCTTCCCTCCCTGAAATGCCTTTCAGCTGAGAAGCATGGTAGGAGCGGAAGTGCTGCCTGGCCAGCCTGCCTTTCAAAGTGACAGGACCCAGCCTGGCCACAGTGGCCTGGGTTGGGTCCTGTCATTTTGAAAGGCCGTTTTCCTCCACCCCCACCACACACCTTTCAGCTAAGAGGCACTGCAGGGAGGGAAGTGCCAGCCAGCCTTTCCAAGTGACAAGACCCAGCCTGGCTGCAATGGCCGGGGCCGCTTCTCGCCTCTACAGCACCACTCAGCTGTGAGACGCTGTGGAAATTGGGGTGGGGCCAGCCTTTCCAAGTGACAAGACCCAGCCTGGCTGCAATGGCCGGGGCCGCTTCTCGCCTCTACAGCACCACTCAGCTGTGAGACGCTGTGGAAATTGGGGTGGGGGGGGGGGGGGTGGGGGTGGGGCCAGCCTTTCCAAGTGACAAGACCCAGCCTGGCTGCAATGGCCGGGGCCGCTTCCCGCCTCTACAGCACCACTCCGCTGTGAGAGTTGGGGGGGGGGGGGGGAAGAGGGCACCCAGCCTTTGAAAATGACAAGTTCCAGTTGGGAGCGCTGCAGAGCCCAGCTCTGTAGTGCTCCAGCCAGAGCTTGTCAGTTTGTCTGGGTAATGCTCACATTTGGGGGCATTGGCCACTCAATTGGTCCTTGGGTAGCCCATCCAGTGCCCAATGGGGTGCTCAAAAATGTGGGTATTACCCATGGGTACTAATTTTAGTGCCTGTTGTAGCTCTACTCTCTCTGTGCCTCCCCATCCATACAGTGTCTGGGCTCACAGTAACAAAGGCTTCAGCAACTTTCCCTTCCAACAGGGCCTTGTCCCTGTCAGCACTGCTCTAACAAGGTCACACCCTCAATAATATCCCACCCACTGTAGTTCCTCCTCAGTTCTGCACATTTCAGCACCCAGGCTTACGATGATAGCTCTAGGTCACGAACTGAAGGCACTTGGTGGTCTCCTATTTGTTTATGTTGGATGCTCGGCTGGATCACAACCATCACCACTACTTTCTGGCAAGGAGTCAATATTTTTAGCTGACAACTCAGGAAAGGCACAAAATTGGAATAGTTACAGAAGCTGCATCTCAGGGCTGAGGGGCATGAGTTGAGGGGCATGAATAGAGCAGTGTCTGTCTGACAGAGACAAGGCTATGGATCAGGTGGTGGACTGGGGCAGTTCAGCATGTGAGAAGTCCCCCCAAGATTGGAAGGAGTCCGCAGTGTGGGCTGCAGGGTGGAACTGAGGTGCTGTGGCAGAGCTGAAATAGTAAGTAAGCTAGGCTGGAACAGTAGGGGGCTGTGGGGTCCAGATTGAGGGGCATTAGTAGGAGCGGAGGAGATCCCAGGGCTGCAGTAGCAAGGAGGCTGCAAGTCAGGATTGAGGTGCATCTGCAACGAGAGGGATGGGAGAGGTATCCCAGGCTGCAGTAGCTGGGCAGCAGACTACCCTGCAAGGGTCAAGATGCGTTCTTGGGTATGCTTCGCCCAGCTCTCCGTCCTTCGTTTCAACAAGCACACGCACAGCAAATTAAAAACTATTGAAAGAAAGCCTGGCACGCAAAGCAGCAGCTGGACGTTGTTATCGTGCTCCCCGCCATGGACCCAAACACTGCTCCTCTCATCCCCAGCCCCACACGCTACTCCAGCTGGATTTGAAACAGCAACCCATAAATCCCACTTTCATGTGTCAGATCAGCAGCTGGCCCCAAGCCCAGCCACAAACCCCACCACTGGAGAGGCAAGAGGACAAAGAACAGCTGAATGTCAACAAGGCCGGAAGGGTGGGGAGAGGTACCCAAGATCTCTGGACAAAAAAAGGCTGCCCTGAACCTGCAGCAGGAATAGATTCTCCTCATGTGCTAACAGGGCCTGCCAGGTATGGATTATAGGGAGGAGAGGGGAGTGGATGCATTGCAACATTACAGGTTGGGCTGTTTGTCCAGCAGGTGCAAACTGGGAAGTGAAATCAATGGGGTAATACCAGCAGGAGAGGTAAACCCAGCCTTTTACTTTCAAGGAGCAACTCCCACCTGTTTCTGGCTAGTGCACAGGGGACTCCCATGAGACACATCCCCAAAGACAGTCCCAGAAAACTGACGAGTGGGAGTGTTATCCCCATTTTACAAATGGACAAGCTCAAGCATGAAGAAGAAACAAAGTGACTACACAAAGACATCTGTGGCAGAGCAGGGAATTGAACCTGGGTTTCCTGAGCCCCAGGCTGCTGTCTAGACCAACAGACAAAGAGCGGGCAACCTCCAGCCCAAAGGCTAAATCCGACACACAGCTGTACTTTTAATTAGCCCTTTTCAAGTTCCTGGATCTAGCCTGTGGATCCAGTCTCTACTTTCAGGCACTTAGAAGGAGTGGAGATGAGGGCATGCACTCAAGGACAGGGAATAAATCCATGATTGGGACCCTCCTCTTCCTCCCCCTATCCTGAGCACAAGCCTGAAGCACCCCCAACCCCCGACTCCTATTTAGCCTACAGAGCTTGTTCTCATTTTCAGTGGCCCGTGGGAGAGAAAAGTCCCTATGGCTCTAGACTGTCCTTCCTTTCCTAACCTTGGAGCAAGAACTTTCTAGACCTCAAAATCTGCTGCTCTCTCAAGTCAGCTCCTTGCAGCAAACAATCTAGTCCGCCATTCTGGACAGCAGCCCATGCTGGGTGCCCTAGGGAAGGCGGAAACCTTTCAAAAAGCCCACAGACAAATGCTGTGCATAGGGTAGGAAAAAGCAATGCCTTCCAACCTGACCCCTGCAGACTGTCAGCCTAGCCCTGAAGCGGCAGAGCTAATTACCCCTATCATTACGGGATCAGAGCAGTCAAGGAAGGAAAAGGCCTATTAGATCACCAAGTTCCTGCAGTCAGTCTCAGCTTGCATTATCCATGAACATTAGTAATGGGTGTAATATTATCCAACCCTGTAAAATCCAGTCGCAAGCTTTGGCTCCATCTCTCCACAGCCTAACAACAGAATGTACAAGCCAGGTCTGGAAGTTATACCTGTTCCTCAAAACAAGCAGATTTCCCAAGTGATGATGCTTTCAAATACCTCTTCACTTTTTACCTAGCACTTGCCACCTAGAGATCTCAAAGTGAAGGACAGCCTGGATCATCACCACCCTTTTACTGATGGGGAAATTGAGAGGCACAATGGGGGAGGGGGGGTGACCTGTCCAGCATTACACAAAAGGCAGAGCTGGCTTTACTCATTTTGCTGCTCTAGGTAGCAGCTCTCCTGACCCCATGAATACTACAGAGAACAAGGGAATGTAGGGGTTTCCCACTCAACAGCTGATCAGAAGGGAAACAGGTATGCTTGTCTCTGCCCGCAGCACAAGCCCTGAGCTGGCTACTTGTACTGCAGGCTGGGATGGGAGCTCCCCAGCTGAACAGCTGATCTCAAGCAGGACCCCCCCTAGGACAGTCAAAAGAATGACTGGCTCATTCTGCTACCCTATTCAATTCACCACCGTTGGTGTCTATCTAACTCACCTAGCACAAAAACCAAGCATGGAGTTGAGAATAGGACCCAGATTTCCTGATTTCAGCTCCACACCACCACAGAGCTATGCTGTCTCCAAGCAAAGAGCATGGAAAGTGCCTTGTATCATAAAACTGTTGAGGTTCTTATCCTGCCTCCCCCTCTTCCTGCAAAATTAAAAAGTGGAGGAACAGAGCCAGGAAACAGCAGTTTCAGTGTTGCGGGTAACGCTAAAGAGCAAGATGGGGACTGACTAGAAAAGCATAAAAGAGATTAAAGGAACATTTCTATTGCTTTCCTTGCGGATTCGATTGGATTGCCCATTGCCAAGAACATGTGTGCCACAGCAAGCAGTTTTCATCTCCAAGCTAAATCCTAGAGTGTTGATGTTGCATCCAAGGATCTCACTATTACACTTCTTAGCGTCAGGGGAAAAGTCTTGGACTTGGGGAGTCCAGCCCCAACTCTCCACCCTAAATTAGCTCTCTCTACTTGAACATATTCAGCACAAGCTTCTTGTTTTCACCTTAAAGACTCTTCATGGCCTTGCTCCCCCATTAATCTCCGCACTTGTTTCCCACCAAATTCCCACCCAAGAGCTTCGCTCCTTCACTGCCACCACCCTTGCCTGCTCACGACTCCCTTGTTTCTCAAATCATAATTGACCCTGCTCCCCCACCTCCTCCCGATGCCTGGAACTCTCCCTGAATACATCTGTTTTGCGCCCTCCTTCCCAGACTTCAAATCCCTCCTGAAAACCTACCTCTTCCATCATGCTTTTCCTAGCTCCCCATCCCCATAGACCTGTCACAGATGCCTCCTCTTCCCCATAACTAAGTGAAGCACATGCACCTGCGACTTCTCAGCTTCATGAATGTGTCCTTGTCTCTCCTGATGTTCACCTCTCCCTTGTCCTTCTTAGACTGTAAGCCCTTTGGGATAGGGATCAGTCTATAACTACTGGCTGTACAGTACCAGGAACATTGCTGTCTATAAATAATAAACTTTCAGAAGCATCTAAGCCAGGGGTGGGGAACCTAAGGCTAGAGGGCCAAATGTGACCCTCGGCAAGTTTTTATGTGGCCCCTTTCCAGTGCCTGGATCTGGCCCTTAGATCCATTCTCTACCCCAAGTACTGGAAAACTGAGTTCAGGCTAATGGAGAAGAGTGGAGGACAGGCACACAAGGGTAGGGGGCAGATCCATCATCTGGGCCCTCCTTTTCTTGAATAAACCTGTTAAGCACCCCTGCCCCCAACCTCTATGTGACCCTCTGAGTTCGTATTAATATTCAATGTGGCCCCCAGGACAGAAAAGGTTCCCCACCTCTGATCTAAGCAGTTTGAGAGACTAGGATTTCTTAAATCAAAACAACTTGTGATTCCCTAGATTATTTCTGAAGAGGAGAATTAGACGTTTATTGCAAATGACCCCACTGCAAGATATGTGGATTAATGATGCTGACCTGCTACAAAGGGGGAAACCGAGGCACAGGACTCTTACGTCACAAAATGAGCCAATGGCAGAGCAGGAACTGAACCCAGGATTTCCAGTTCGTAGACCTCTGCTACAACCATCAGTCATGCTACCTCTAGACCACCCTACCCCACTGATCTGGGCCTGCTGCTGTATCCTGTACTCAGGTCATTGAGCTATGGGACTCATAAGGGACTGGGGGCTAATAGTACTGCATGAAAAAGTTAGTTGATTCTACACAGATATCTAGGTGGAAGTTAACATTCCCATCACACTGTGTTCCCAGCATCACAGACCCATTTGCAAGTGATGAAGAGAGGTAGAGGATTTGCCTGAGAGGTGTGTGTGTGTTGGGGGCGGGTGTGTGTGTGTCAATCACCTCATATAGGAGAGGAAGGAGAGTTCAGGAGCTTGACCCATCCCCTAGAGTTGTTGAATTATTAACCTTGAAATATGCATCTCCCTGTAACCTAGAAAGAAAATTACAGACACCAAGGACAGTAAGTGAGGAAGCCAATGTACGAGTAGGCGTTTGCAAGCATGAATGACTGTCTGTGGGCATGCATGTGGCATACAATTGTGCGCATGCATTATTATTATTATAAACATTTATATAGCGCCAGACGTGTGACTTGATGCTGTACAAAACATAGAAACAGACGTGGTCCCTGCCTGTGGCTTACAATCTAAAAGACAAGGAGGGGGAGACAAGGCAAGGGGATAGTGGGAGAGACAGGGGAGAAGACAGACAAACATTCAAGCGGATGCGAAGTCTCTGGTGCACGTGCTTAGTTTGGTTACAGTCAGGTTGGTTACAGCAGTCTGCCGAGGAGGGCAGACAGTAGGTATATGGGAACGACTAGCAGGCATTGGGAAAGGCGGCGAGGAAAAAGTGGGTCTTAAGGAGGGATTTGAAGGAGCGGAGGGAGGGGGCAAGGCGGATGTGGGCAGGGAGGGAGTTCCAGGCATGGGGGGCAGCGAGGGAGAAGGGTCG
>QEPC01005758.1:1003504-1017689 GCA_003113815.1 Sphenodon punctatus | reverse complement strand
GGGGGGGGGGGGGGGGGGGGGGGGGGGGGCTTACAGGGAATAGGCAAGGTGGTGAGAGCTGACAGGGAATGGGTGAGAATAAGGGGTAGGTTGGTTGGAGAAAGGCCATTGGGAGAGGGAGAAGGAGGGGAGCCATCAGCAGGGTGAGAAGGAGAGGGGAAATTGAGGGCGAGGAGATATGGGGAGGCATCCTAGGTGGCAGGCAACAGAGCGGGTAACCTGGCCTGCATGGGTGTAACGTGAGCATGCATGTGGGAATAAAGGAGTCGGGTACTGTAGGATGTCAGAAACTACAGACTTGTATGCATGAGGAATATTGCCCATGCTGCTGCCCTTTACAATGGGATAAGTTTGGAATTTTTTTGAAATGAAAAAAAAAAAAAAAGTGTCAGGGCTCAAATCTCCCCCAAAGTTCCTCTCCTTGACCCTGGAAGCATGGGGGGTTTCAGAGGAGTTGGTGGAGCTGCCCTGCCAGGCTCCATGATTCCACCATCCTCTGTTCCCTGCCCTTACATTGCCAGGCCTTGCTTAGGACAAGATTGAGTTTAATGAGGGTCAGAGCTGGCACTACCACTGCAGATGGACAACAGTAGCAGCCCCCTCTCTGCCCATCCACAGCAAGCTCCCTCAACACAGTCAGAGAAGAGACTGATGTTGAGGCTTCTACATCCAGCCTGCAGAGCAGCAGCAAAGACAGGGTCTGGAAAAGGTGCTGGGGCGGAGACCTGGCACCAATTACACCCTGTTGTACATGCAACAACGTTGTTGCTACCCTGGATTAATCTGCCTGGAGAAGATCACTCCATGTTTGGGTTGGGTTAAGTCCAGAAACTTGTGTATTAGATACAGCTCTCCTAGATTCTGGACTAGAGCACACATGTGCTGTAGGCCAAAATTCCCACCCCCACTTAAATTATCATACTCAAGTGAACAAGCCGCAGGGAGCAGGTACTGCACCTTCAGGCTGCAGAAAGCTGGACTCAGGTGTAAGGAGAATGTACAGCATCCAAGCTGTCCCAAGAGAAGAGTCTGCCCTATAGGACAACGCAAGCTGATCCACTGGCCCATAAACTGTCTGCCAAGGGGCACTCCCAGGATTAGGCCTGTTCTTCTGGCAGCTGGAGTATGTTTCACATTTAACTAGATGGAATCAAAGTTCCCCAGCTCCCTCCTGCTGCAAAGCCCAGCCCCTTACATTCCATCTCCCGACGTGAGAGCAATGCCCAGGCGCTGACCTTCGCAGTGGCGGCTGGGGTGTGCATTGCTGAAATATCCTGGCTTCTATTTTTCCCCTCTCCTCCTCCCTCTCTCCCATCCAGCGGCCCCTCTGCCAAGACGAACGCTCCGAACACATCTGGCTTGTTCGGATCAGAGGCAGCTAACAAGTTTTGCTGTAACTGGAATCTGACCCCACTGTTGCAACAGGCCCGTTTGGCTCCCAAATGAGAGCCAGGCTCCTCCAGGATCCAGAGCCTTTCATGAGGCTGCTGGCTGGCTGCTCCACAGAGAAGGGAGCGTTGGATGAGGAGGCAGCAAGCAGCAGGGCAGGAACAAAAAAGAATTACAAGGATGAGACATGGCAGCAGCACAGACTCTCCGGAGAAGACTTCCCAAGCTCTCCTTTGCTATATGGTTGGGGTCACTTCAATGGTCATAAACTACAGGACTGGAAGGAACTCCAGGAGCTAGCTAGTCCAGCCACTTGCCATTAAGCAGAATCCGCAGTATCTACACCATCCCTGAGAGGTGTCTGTCAAACCTATTTTTAAAGGCCTTCAGGGATGGCCACAATCTTCCTAGAGAAATTATTCTACTTCCTAACTGTTCTGGTAATTAGAAAATTATTCTTAATGATTATTGGATGGTCACTGAAGATAGCAGCCTAGGCTGAAGTTGGCCCCACCAACATGGATTTTTGCAGCAGCTGCTAGATGCGTCAGATGGGGCCAAGTCGCATCTGCTTCAGCCGCTAGATGCTTCAGATGGGGCCAAGCCAGTGTCATTTTGAACCCCACTTGTCCCCAGCTCAGTCACCTTGAGTCAATAAAGTTAACACTACCAGCAGCAGAGGTGTGTGGTGTGGGGATAGTACTGGACTACCCACCCCTCCAGGTTTGACCTGAAGTCTCCAGGTTTTAATTCATCAACTCAAAATTATGGGTGAAGCCCAGATTTCTCCACGTTGCTCAGGGGTGGGATAACCTGGAAACAGGATTACAAGGGGGGAGCAGGTTGTCAGAAAGGGGAGACTCTCCCATCCCATCAGCTGCTGACATTGGCCCCACCCCTTAAAAGTATTGTGATGTCACAATGTTCCATGGGGGCGTGGCTACATTGGAAAGGAGCAGCAGAGTCTCTTTGGCCTGTCCCCTTCCAGCATGGTCCGGCCTCTTTCTGATTGAAGCCTGAGGGAAGGTGGGAAGAAGGCAAGTCAAGGCAAGGTTTATATGGTTTAAGTGTGTTGGCAGGAGCACTGGTCCATATATCAGTTCTCATGTGCTTGAGAATTCTTCTGCAACTGCAATAGTTAGAGGCTCATCATTCTTTAATGGAAGCTGAGATTCTGGAAAAGAAGATAGCAGCTGCAGGGGAGTGCTGGTGTGCCATATCACTGCGTCCTGGCAGGTTATGAGGTTGCTACAAGAATCCATGGGTATGGGGAACGTCATGCCTGGGGACCAAGTGTAGCCCACAGCTAGTTTTAATTTGGCCCTTTTCCAATTCCTGAATCTAGCCCCTGGATCCAGTTCCTACCCCCAAGCACTGGAAGACTACACACAAGGTAAGGGAACAGAGATGAGGGCACACACACAAGGATAGGGGACAGATCCATGATCTGGACCCCCCTCTTCCTGAGCGCATCCCTGCCCCAACCTCTATATGGCCCTCGAAGCTTATATTAATTTTCAAAATGGCTCCTGGGAGGGGAAAGGTTCCCCACTTCTGCACTGTATGGTGTTTCACCAGCCATCCTCTCTGAAACGCAGTCACCTCTGAGGTGAAAGATAGCAGTCTAGCAACTTGCACAACGTAGGACAGTACGGGAGAAAAACTTAAATTAGGCCAGCAGAGCAAAACCCAGTTTGTACGTTAACTGCTGGGAGGAAAGTCCCTGTGTGGCCCAAAAGCTTGCATATTCTCACCAACAGAAATTGATCCACTAAATCATTTGAACTACTTCATCTCCATCTTCTTACATTTGGGACCAACACAACAACCATTCTCTCTCTCTCTAGGGGAGATCTTTAGGGCTTCAGAGAACTTATTCCAGGAAGACCTGCAGTGGGTTCAGGCTGTCAGCTGCTGGTGGAAGAGGTGTTAAAATCAAGCCATCAGGGATTTGAACCTGTGGCTCAATAGAGGGTTGAAGTGGTAAAAAGTAGAAGAAAGAGGATTCTCTGAATCATGCACCAGAACAATCTATTCAGTAGCATTTTCATTGCAACAGCAGGCTTGGGGAGCTATAAATTGCATTACAGGGCATGGGGTGTAGCTCTAAATTAGAATGAGCTTGGGGAGCCAGTATTATTATTATTATTAACAAACATTTATATAGCGCCAGCAGTGTACCTGGCACTTTACAAAGTAATAAAATAGACACGGTCCCACTTGTAACCCCCATCCTCGCCCCCCACTCTTCTCATCAAGCCTGTCTCTGGGCAAATGAGCTCCCTTGCTCACAGGACCCATAACCTCAGTGACATACACTTATTTATTCCTGCCGTAAATGCTTCTCCAGTGATTACACACTTCCGAGTAGCTCTTGCAGTGCTGGCGGATTACCCACTGTTCCAGCCAGTGCAAGCTAGCCTTGTTCATCCTCTGCTATTTGATGCTATCGCAGCAGGGCTCTTTATAACTCAATTACTCAGCCCCTCCAGGCACCTACTAATTGAACAATAAATCTGAATGATGGTGAGTCCCACTCCCCTTCAAACCTCTCACTTGAAACCTCATCCCTGCCTCCTCATGCTAGGCCTGTGCCTTTAAGATGTTGCTTCACCCCCATCTGCCATCTTTCTTTGACTCTAATCAGGTGCTTTTTGTTCCTAAGACAACAGACCCTCATCAGCATGGTTCCCTCCCAGGAACATTCCTCCTTAATTTCATCACACGCTTTATACAGGCTGGCTGGAAGGCGATGCCTTTGCCCCTCCCCCTGGGAGCCTGCCAGGCACCTGAGACACCTGTTTACTAGGAGATCTCCTCACCCTAGAGCCTGGAGTGATCCCCAGTTTGTCATCTGAACTGGCTCCTGTGCCTTCGTCTTGAGGAACACCTGGGCTCTCCAGCCACACAAAGTGCCACTGTATTCTCTCCTACCACTCACTTCAAGGAGAAGAATAAGAATAACCACCTAAGTGACAGCACTGGGTGCATTTCACCTATGTCAGTCTGCACTGAATTTTGTTCCATGAATCGTGTACCCACACACAACTAGGGGGACTAGAGACAGCCCTTCATTGCAAGACTAGCAGGACTTGAACCTAGCACCTTCAAATGATGTAATTGAGTGCCTTAATCCCTCAAACACCACATCTTGCTAATATAATAATATGTTTAAAAATTAATACTATGTTTAAAAATTAAACTAATCCAAGTCTGATTTCCTTAAACAAGCATTAACTTGCAAAACAAAATCAAACCAGGCACTTTGCTTCCACTGCTGCAACACCAGGGTTTATTAGCTACAATTATCTGAACTTTGTTTAGCCTCTGTCAGTAACACCTAAACTGGATGCAATTAACGGAGAATCAGAAACTAGCTAATTGGAAACTAGCAAACTGCGAACTAGTGAACCGTGAACTAGCTAATTGGGAACTAATGAAGTGCAATGAGATGTGAACTAACAAAGCGTGAATTAATGAAGCGCCTTATGAACTTTTCACAAGAAATTGCAAAATGAGGGGAAAAACTCAAATTCACAGCTGTGAATCTATGGAATCTGTAGCCCCAGCTCCTTCACGTCAAAGCCTTGGAGAAGGCAGAAACCCTAGCTGGGTCCTAAGTATGGATTAACATGGTGTACTCTCATGTCATTTAATGTCCCTGTCTATACATTCCACTCTAAAGGCAATGAGCACCAAGTCGGTATAAAGGCATTCTGATCTACAGTTTTTGGGATCATTGCAAAGAAGCATCCGAACAACCAAAACAAAACCAGACTAGCGCAGTCTAGTCCAGTTTCCTAGCAGTGACATAGTGACAGACACCAACTGTTTCAAAAGCAGGTTTAAGCATCAGGACTCTGTGCAAGGTTGCTTGGCTGGTTTGAAATTAAAGGCAAGGTCAACAGGAAGAACAGTAAGCCAAGTGGGTTAACTGCTAGCCTGGGATTAGGCCAGGATTCCAGTCAGTCAAGCTCTGCCACCAAGTTCCTACATATAGGACCTTGGAAAACCACTGAGGCTGTGACTCTACTAAGATTGGCCCAGGTCCTCAGTGTTATGTGTGGGTCGTTCTACTGAAATTAGGTGAAATGTTAAGCACCCACTGATGTTTTTGCAGCATCAGGGCCTTATTCTCTGTGTTTCCTTTGAGAAACGAGGAGCCCCTTTTAGGATGACCATACCTTCCCTTTAAAAGAGGTTGCTTATGAAAAATACATGTTGCAGGGCTGCATTAGTTCCAGTGCAGCCCTGGACCATGTATTTTTCATAAGTGTCCTCTTTTAAAGGGGAGGTATGGCCACCCTAGCCCCTTCCCTACCTCCCAAGGGTACTGCAAAGATAAATGAATCAAAGACTGGGGTGCTCAGATGTAACTGAAGTCCATATAAAGCACCACAGATTGAACTATAGGCTTTTCTCCTGGGAAAACTGGGAAATGTCAGCTCTGGAGATCGAGGCAGAGATAATGAAGCAGACTTTAAATTTCCTAGGGGAGAAACTGCTTACGGCGACTAGCAGGTTTTTACTGCTCTTTGTCAGATCTTTTATTAGCATCCTGCTAGCTGTTAATATCTAAATGCCCCAGAGTGTCTTAGCAGTCTGTGTGCAGGCATGCATTTGTGCATATGCACCCTTAGGAAATCCAGTGTCTGCCTTCACAAAGAGAAAAAAAGGGGGCAATAGATTTGTGTTGCCTTCTTAAATAAATGGAAGAGGCTGCAGATTTCCAGTTTCTATAAGCTATGCTGCTCTCAGACTCTCCAAGACCACTCACAACCTACCCAGCTGCTGGACATTTCACTGCCCTGGTCTCCCATCCATTCTGTCATCCTTGGCAGAGCAAGGCCCTGTGTATGGTCCAAGAGGAAGAAGCGATGCGGTCTCCAAAACAGGGTCGGAAGCCCAGAACTGTGCCATCGTTTGTTTGTGTGCAGCTGGTATAATTATAAGTCTTCCAGTCATTTCCTCACTGGGTTCTGAATCCGCTTCTCTGTTCGCACTGCCCACTGTGTTCTGTAGCAGCAGCAGCAGGGAAAGGACAGAAGCTAGCTGGATGATCCAGAAAGGAGAAAACCTTGAGCCTGGTGGAAAGGTGCATCTCTTCATGGAAGATGCAGGGGCTGAAGAAATGTCACTAGGCTTTTCAGTTGATGGAGGGTGCTGGACTTTTTGAAAATTGAGTCCTAAGTGACTAGCCCAAGGTCATATAGGGAGTCTGCGGCAGAGCAGGGAATCAAAGCAGTCTTCCGTGTCTTATGAAAATCCCCTAACCACTGGACTTTCCTGCTGGCCCTACCCTTAGTTTAAAAGAAACATACCAACACAACACTCCATGTTATTTTACTAGAAGATTGCAAAGTTCTCTGAAGCAGGATAACAACCTAGATGGGCCATTGTTCTGATCATGTGTATTTGCTCCTCTGCTCCTGTATCTGCAGGCAACCTAGATGACTTGTCAGCTGTTCTCCCACATGACTCAGGTAGTAACTTGTTCAGCAGATTCCGCGCATATCTAACCCATCCATCATGTGGTTGTGCTCAATCTGTCGGAACAATACCTGGCGGGAGGAGGCAACCAAAAAACCTGAAATATTGGGATGAGCAGCCTAGCGTGTGCACGTGCACAAAGCTGCCTTCTACCGGACAGAATCACAAAGCCTCTGCTCCGTGTCACGTGCCCCTGTCTTGCTAGTGCAGATTCTCCATTAGCTAAAGTGACAAACACCTTGGCTTCAGCAGCAAGAGGATTTCAGTGCTATTTGTGCTGTTTCAGTTGAATCACATTCTGCAGCACAGTGAACTCTTAATATCCTACCTGGGTCATGAATCGATTCCCATTTTCATAGCCAAAAACATACATTAGAAGAGTCCTAGTAGGGAGTTTCCTTTCACAGCCATGTTTCACTAGCAGTGTAACCTGCATCAACCCAATCCACAAAAGCTGTGTGAAGCTGTTTCAGCACACACTATGGAGTACAAACTCCTTAGCTGAATATCAGGGGTGGGAATCTCTGGCCTGCAGTGCTTTCGTGGCCCATGGCTGACCAGACACCAAACAGGCTCCCCCACCCCCACCCCAAATGAGCGTGACCCAGCTGCCACACTCCATGCCCCACCAGTGGCCTGTCAGTTGCATATTAGAACACTTTCAGATCAGTAGCCATATCGCCTACAGGGGAGGGTGCGTGTCACATCCCCCTTCCCTCTCACAACAGACTGCTTCGGCCTGTGGAGCCCTTCAGGGGTGAGGATCTGGCCTCTGGATTGGGGGGGGGGGGGAGAAGAGGTGCCCACCCCTGTTGTACATAGTTACAACTAACTCTGGAGACACCCCACCCCCCATTTAACTTCTGGCATTTCAGCTGAAAATGAGTCCTCTGCCCCACCCCACCCCACCCCAAAAATGTGAGCTCATCCAGGATTTGAACCAGTGTGGGCCCTGTGGGAGTGACATAGGGAGGGCATGAAATTTCAGATCAAATTCCAGAAGCCAAAAAAATAAATAAATCCAGTTACCAAACTTTATCCTGATATTAAACCGTTCTTGCCACACCACACCCCTGAACCAGTCGCCAGCCTCAGCTATGTATCCTGCTCTACTGATCCACAGAATCTGCAATTTCAACTGCTTAGTGCATTGGATGAAATGGTGATTGTGACAATAAGAAGTGGCGTTACTACACTTCTAGGTCTGATCTGGAGACTCCAGATTTTAAGGCATTATCTCCAGGCTCTAGGGGAAAGTCCCTATTTCCTGGGTTATTCAGGGACAACACTAGATTGGGGGAGGGGGGGGAATGTCGGAAAGGGGAAGGGTAAAGAGGCTCTTCCACCACCTTTCTGATGTTGCCCCACCCCCTATGGGGTGTTATGACATCACAACGTTTCAAAGGAGGTGTGGCCACATCAGAAAACGGGGCAGAAGAGTCTCTCTGCCCTGCCTCCTTTGGGTTAGAGCTTCTAAGATGGTGGCAACCGTAGTAACAAGAGATTTTCATGTACGTGTCTCTCTCTCGACACACACATCCTTGTGGGGACAGTCACTCATAGCTTTTCAGACAGTAAATAACTAACCAAGGATTCTACAAACACAGCAGTAGGCATACACAATGCATTGTAATCCAGCTCTTGTTGACTCCAGTGGAGCAATGCCAGTTGTACACTAATGGAGGGCCTAGCCCTGCCCAGGATGTACAAGTCAAAAATGCACACACGTAATGTAACCACATGGGCAATGCAAGTTTGTTTGAGGGCAAAACTGGATCTGTAATAATTTAAGCACTTGTCAGCTGCAACACAGTACAGGAAATACCCGCTGAACTACATTACCCACAATTCTTAGTGACAAGAGACACATGCCTGCTTTTTGAATGGAGAAGCAGTAGGAGGAAGTATGATGGATCATTACCAGCAAGCTCTAATCCAGTGCTAACAATGCTGTTTTCTACAGACTGCATCTTTAAATTGCCAAAATATGCACAGAAAGGGTTAGGGTTTTAGACCGAAAGCACAAAATTGCTTCTTGGCTCTAAAAAAGCATAATCCTCATAGAATACTTTCAGACATGCACCTCAACACCACTTTAACGTTTCTTATGCATGTTGCAGGGCTACGCAGGGCGCTAATCCAGTCCTGCAACATGCATAAGAAATGTTAAAGTGGTGTTAAGGTGCATGTCTGAAAGTAACCATAGTCTCTGAATTTGCAGACAAAAGAAGAAATAAAACCCCACAATGTATCAGAGAAGCACCATACACTGCACTGAAATGAAATCCAAGCATTCCTTTTCCTCCACGTTGTATGGTCTTTTGAAGTAGCAAGGAAGGATGAAAATGATAATTAAGACACCCTGAATGCTGTGATCCAATTAGCTAGCAACTTTTAACCACATGAACCTGGAGCTATATAACATTCCATGAGTGGTTTCTGCAATCCAATTGGCCCGGTATATTCCATTCATCAGCATTTAGTCCTTCCCATCCACTCCCAACACCGCGCACCCTCACATTCATAAACTGGCTTGGCTCATTTACACACAGACTACGGGTTAGGATGAACAGCACTGCTTACTAAGCAGCTTGTTTTTCTAAGAAATAATAGCCAGAAAAATACTTCCACCACCCAGTCATTAAAGACAGTGTTATTTTCTCACTCTTCATCCTCCAGGCTCAAGGCAGCTCCAATCCCGCCTATGTTTCCACTCATTTCTGCCTACGCTCTCCCCAATCACCTCTCTTGGACACTTCCCAAATCTCCCTCCACTCCCAACACCCACATGTGTAGCTCCAAGGCTTCTTCAGCAGAGTCAGGGCCTGTTTACAAGAGACATTATCCCCTGTGCAATTTTTCTCACTCAGACCATAGCAGATTTACATCAGGTTGAAAGAACAATTAGAAAAATGCTGATGGTATTTATTCCTCATTTTGTTAAAGTATCTCAACATATCTCATATGCTGACGTGCTTGAGTAGTTAAAAATAAAAACATAACCACCCACAAGACCCACCCAATACCACCTCCCCATTCCCCACACCCTACACCCTCCGTCCTCTACCCCAAACCCACCCACCAACCCCTATCCCCACCTGCCAAATGCCTTTTCAAACAGGAAAGCCTTACACCACCTCTGGAAGACGTTCCAGCTCGGGCTCAAATGAACCTCCACGGGAAGAGAGATCTACAGCATTGGAGGAGCAACGAGAATGCCCCTTCTGAGCCCTTGTTGTATGAACAAGGCTAGTGGATGGTACTCACAGGGAGGCACTCCCAGCCGATCACAGGGGCTGCAGCGGAGCATGGAAGGACAGGCAGTCTTTCAGACGTGTGGCCCAGACCACTTAGGCGGGGCTTTAAAGGTCAAAATCAGCATGCTGAATTGTGCCTAGAAAGCTATAGGGCAGAGATTCTCAACCTGGTGCAAGGGAGCACCAGAGCGCTCGGGGAATGTGTGAACGTGCTCCCCAAGTTGGCTGTCAGTAGTGTTTGGGAGCACTTTCACATGTGAGGCCTCCAGTCATAAACTGCTGCGGAGTGGAATAAGTGAACTGAATTGAAGCAGGGTAAAATTGGGGGTTGGGAATTTATTCATTAATTCTATTTCCATTGAACTGAGTTAAACTAAATTGCAGAGTGGAACCTTAATCTATGCAAATCATTCATGCAAATTGTGCAGTGCTCTCAAGGAGGCACATACATCACTCCGGTGCTCATTACTGGAAAAAGGTCAAGAACCTCTGCTACAGGGAGTCAGTGCAGACTTCAGAGCACCGGTGTAATGTGCGCCTGGTGCCCCGCCCCCAAAAGAAGGCGAGCCACCACATTCTGCACTAGTTGCACCAGTCATCAAGGGCAGCCCCACGTACAGTGCGTTGCAGTAATCTAGCCTCGAGGTGATGAAAGCACGGATGACAGCGGCCAGATCCGAATCAGAAAGAAAAGGCCTTTTTGCAACCTTCTCACCTTATGAAGATGGTGAAAAGTGCTCCTGGCCACCACTGCCCCTGACAATCCAGGCACAGCAAGGAGTCCAGAAGCACTCCAAGGATGCAAACCTGATGGAGTCCGGTCAATCAACAACAGGAGTCCCAATCCGCTCCAGGTCACAAGGCTGGCCAACTATCACCGCCTAAGTCTTGCCTGGATTCAGCCTCAATCGGATCATCTACATCCAGTTCTCAACAGCAGCCACGCATCGTGTGAGCACCAAGACTGCAGGGCCTGGGTCAGAAGAAAATGAGGTAGAGCTGGGTGTCATCAGCATATTGATGGCACTTGACTCCAAACCTCCAAATGAGCTTGCCCAGTGACCTCATATACACATTGAACAAGAGGGGAGACAGAACAAAACCCTGCAGGACTCCAAAGGGGAGGTCCTGAGAGGACGATGAACAATCGCTCATCACCACTCTCTGTGACCTCCCTGACAGGAAGGAATTAAATCACTTAAGGGCGGTACAGCGCACCCTCACGAAATCCCGCAGTTGTGTCAACAACATCTCATGGCCAACTGTGTCAAAGGCCGCCGAATGATCTAACAAGATCATCAGGGTGGAATTCCCCAGTCAATTTCCAGGCACAGGTCATCGACCAAGGCCACAAGCAGAGTCTCCGTGCCATACCCAGAACGAAAGCCCAACTGAAACTGGTTCAGGAATCCAATGGTATCAAAATGAGCCTAGAGCTGTCAAGCAAACACCTGCTCAATAGCCTTCCCTAAAAAGGGAAGGTTATAGACAGGCCAATAGTTGGCCGGGAAGTCAGTGTCCAAGGATGGCTTCTTAAGCAAGGGCCAGACAACCACAGTTTTTAGAACATCCGACACCCTACCCTCCCAAAGGGAGACATTGACAACCCCAGCCAACAACAGCCCCAGTGTCTCCCAGTTGGTTTTCACCAACCAGGATGGGCAAAATCTAATTCACAACTGGTTGCCCTCCCTGCCCCAAGCACCTCTCCCACATCGGTGGGTGATACGGACTGAAACTGGTCCAAACAATCAGGACAAGACTGAACTTCCATAACCCCAAGCTCTGATCCTGGAGTCAAATTCACCCAAGTCATGGTGAATACGAGCAATTTTGTCTGCAAAGTTATTACTAAAGATGTCACAGTGGGCGTTTATTAATTTTGTTCTATTTTTACCCCACACCTGCCCATGGTAGCTCAGGGCAGAAATGACTCCATTTCTGGCCAAAGGTAGACCAGATTAACCAGGCCCCTCACCACCCAGAACAGCTCCACCAGATGAGACTTTACAGACGCTATGATAGCAGAGAAGAAAACTTTCTTCGTCACCATCACAGCCACGTTATAGTCCTTTAAAGATTATCTATGCCACAACTGGTCAGCTTCAGTACAAGTAGAGCGCCACTTGTGCTCCAACAACCTACCTCCCGCTTCAGCCGTCTCAGATCCTCTGTAACCATGGGTGGGAGCATATGCCTGGGTGCAACCGTGTCGATGGTCATGGTCAAGATGTCAGTCCACAAGGCAACCAGGTCATCAATAGAGTAGCCACTAAGGTAAGTAAATCCCCCAAAGATCCATTAGGCTTCAGATGCGGGCCAACCTAACCGGTCCATCACCCCAATGAAGGCATAGGAAGGCAGGGATCTGAATGAAGCCTTATCACCACAGGCTGTAGGGAATGTTATTTGATTGGACAAGTCATTTCCTTAAAAGTCTAGCCTGCTCATTCATTTGGCAAAGAGAGGCTCGATCGAAAAACAATGGTGACTACAAACATGAATGGGCACTACAAAACACGAAGTCCATCAGAGTGACCAGAAGGGCATACACTTCAATTGTTTGTTAACAAACATATGAATGTCTTCAGTTCACAAACCGATCTAAGCTATATTCCTACAGCTCTAGTTCTTCCTGAATTCCTCGACCCTCAGAGGTTTCTACTTGGTACTGTCTCATCTTTCCGGTTTGCTCTCCTCCCTTGTAACTAAGTTAAGCATGTGCACCTGCAACTTCTCAATCCCCTGTACCCTGTCATCTCCTCTCATGGTCTGTTCTAGATAGTTAGCCCCTTAGTGCAGACCTGTCTCTAATCTTGACTGTTCAGTGTCAAGAACATTGCTGGCACTATATAAATAATTAATAATACATCCCTATAAAACCACCAGAATGGCTAAAATCTCCAACACACCTCCTCTCCCCTCACCCCAGAAAAACACCATCCCAAATCCCTGTCTGATTTGGGTCAGTTCCCTTTAGTTTCTGCAGGAACACCAGATATCACAAAACCAGGTGCAACCGCCATGCTAAAACACACCATCATCATTCCACAAGCCTAGGATGATTACAGTAATGAGCCACACACACTCCCAGCTGGTTATTAGACACCCTAGTTGAACACCCTCAAGGGCTTTTGAAGCAGTGAGGTGCAAACCAGCCATTAAAGACAGCGTCAGGAGGACCAGCTCAGCAATTTACTTGCCTCCTCTGCATGGGGGAAGCTGTCCTGAGATTACAAGGACAGTTGGCAGGCTCCACTTTAGTTCTGTCACCATCATGTCACGCCCTGCTGTGGTGGGAGCTGTTGCTATACAGGGTTTAACTACACCAGATAGGAATGTGGCCACAGCAGCCAAGCACACAACACCATCAAGGTGGGGGGGCGTATGTGTGTGATGTGGGTAGCTGCAGGCAGGTGAATCACAGTAAGATTCTAATTAGGACTTTAGAATCTATTACAGTCACACATACAACTGCCAGGACATCAGGAAGGATCCTAGAGTTCTTATCTGGCTCCACGCCCTTCCTCTTGACCTTCAATACCCTCCTAAAAGAACTACTTCTTCCATCAGGCTCTCTCTAGTTCTTCACCCCACAGACTACTCATTTATGCTTCTCTGTATACCACCTTATCCTTCAGCATCTCCCTCCTGCTCCTCCTCTTGTAACTAAGCTAAACATGAGCACCTGAAGCTTTCAACTTCTTGCATGTCTCCCTCTCTATTCCTATGGTCCGCCTTCCCTGGTCTACCCTCCCTTGGTCCATCCTTGTTACCGGGGTACGGGCCTCAGGCAAACGCACATCCACCTCTTTACGGGGTGCGCGGTCAGAGCAAGGAGCGCTTGGGGACGAATGCCCGTCAGGATAGTGTGTGGGCCCTTCCTTGTGCAAGCACAATTGGAAGTTTAGGCCCCTATCATCATAGGGCGCTGCTGACCACGGACCCACGGCTGCCCCACACGCACTCCCACACTCAACGTACTCCCGAGGTTGGGGGTGTGGGGGGTTCACCCCTGGGGGTGCAGGGGCCCAGGACAGGGGAAGGGG